>CM022878.1:30942601-30985333 GCA_012654025.1 Pachypsylla venusta | reverse complement strand
CCCCCCCCAAACCACAGGCTAGAACCCCAGGAAAAATATCAGAATTGAAAAATGTCGCACCGTTTTCGAGTTATGACCGAATTTAGCCGGTCATGGTCCAATATCTTAAATTTTGTCGCGACATCATATCATCTCAAAGCGAGAAAATTTTAGGTCGCCTTTTTAACCTTAATTTGGAACATAGTTAGCAAAAAACGGTCCAACCGTTTCCGAGTTATGACCGTTTTTCCGATTTTTGTAATGGGAATCATAGAATGCTAAAGGGAAATCATAGAAATCTATTAGCTTAGCACGGGAACGACCATGCCTCTAAGGCGCCACACTATAGGCCGTAGCGAAGCACGGGCAAAACATCTAGTATATGTATAATTTCCGCATTATTTCAGATTTAAGATATTATTTGGATGTGACAAAAATAAGTGCACAATATTTCTCTTTTAGCAGAAAATGCTTGCTACTCCGTGCCTTGCAAATGAAATGCGCAATCCACCGTTCATCTCTTCACATTTCAAACAACAATACATTTCTCAATTATCATCCATTCGAATTATTTTCATCGCTCGGTTCGGTACAACAACATTTATCACTCCTTATTCTATATTCTTATGCTTAATCATTCTGCCTAGACGTAAGTATTTTGCAGTAATGCCTAAATCTTTTACTGTCGTGATATCAAAGTAAACACTTTCCATGTAAATCATTTAGTTTTTTATATCCTTTACAGTCCGCTATGTCGTAGTACTACGTATAATAGGTGTCTATAGACGTCTCCGTGGTAGAGCGCGCATCACACTCGGTTTGCACCAAGGAGGTTCCGGGTTCGATTCCTGGACGGGTCGAATGTTTAATAAAGATTTTTTCAAATTTTCTACTTGGTCTGGTTGTGATTGGGGGTAACTCAGCCTCCTGAGGATATTTGAGTAGCTAGTAGCTATGGTAATAGAGGCAAGTGGTGGCATTATAAGGAAATTGTTTAAGTGTACCTTAGGCTTAGTGATATTGCAGTGATGGTTGAGAATACCTTGTAATGCTATGATGTCCACTAAAATTGTGACATAACACAAATTAATATGCATACATACAAGTATGTGTCTATGAAAATACGATCCAAGCTCAGACCTCTTATACACAGCCCTTTCACCGAGCCTGCATCATTTTCAAGCATACTATAAAGTAGGGAGAGAAATTCACTTTCCAATGAAATATTTCAAATAAACAAGATAGAAATATACAGAAGAAGAAAAAAATGTGAATAGTCTAAGCAATGTCGGAAAATCTGTAGCAGGCCCCTTCTTTATAACCCCAGCTTATATAGATTCTATCTGCGTTTCCAAAGAAATCCTATTATTTTTATAATAAATTAAAGAGTTCGCCATTGACTAGGCAAGAGATAATTGTTTCTATGGTCACACCACTTTCTAATTATATACCTACTTCTCCTATTCAATATCACTAAAAATTTCACATCCACGGAATCAATTTTCATCTACACTCTTGAAAATTTCATGGTAAAAACGTATCATACATGAGACTGTGAAATGTTACTTGAGGGAGACATCCTCACGGGCCAAGACCACCTGAGCTGATGGTGTTTTTTTTTTTTTTTTTTTTTTTTTTTTTTTTCACTTAACGTCTCTTTAACATCTATTGGTCATTCGAGACGTGGGTTTTACCATCTATTCACAGGAAACTTGCAAACCAGCTACCCACATTGACCTCACTCAGGAGCCGAAAAAATAGGCAGCATAACGAGGGCGCGAAATCACATGGACACCCACATGGTACAACCTCGTTGGACGTTGCTTAACTTCAGTGATCCAACAGGAACTGGTGTATTCAACGTGCCATAGACGCTGGATAAATTAATACAGAACCTAACTCTCCAATATCATTGTATTACTGACGGAATTATATTGCAGTGATTGACATGTTTCTAAAGGGCCTTTGGCGCAGGTCAATTATTAGCGTCCAATATTAGATTTATGATTTGAGACTTGACATGACTTCTTCAGATCTGTATTCCCATAAATCTGGCTACCATCGGGCTTACATCTGGCTACAGTCAATTAATAGTAGCATCGATAATGTTGCTATTGATTGATTTATAAAAAAATATACCCAATCCAGAACATTATTTAAGAAATTCAGACGAAACAGAAACAAGAGATTAGGACAGTCCCCTATTTTTATCCTTCTGTATTTAAACAAAACAAACCCTGGACAGCATCCAGAGCTAAATTAATTCTAAAGGACCAGTTTTCAGACTGACAAAGGTCAAATCTTCCGGTTTTACATCATCTCGCTATTCTTAAATCACCCTTTTTGACCGCTATCTCTTTCTCTCTCCCGCTGCATTATATTAATCATATCGTTGGAGTTTTACATAAAACTGATCTTTCAACATTATCTATCTTGTTTAGGAGAGTGGTTTCTTTTCTAATAATAATACAGGCCTTTAATCTCAAACCAACTGTTCAGAATTACATTCATTTTACTCATAGTATATCTTTATAGTAATTCAACGGAATAAGCACCTCTTAATGAAAGAAATCTTCACATAATCTGTATCTTTTCTGAAAAATTAAAATAATTATTAACGTTTTTTAATCGATTTTGGCTAACTATGGACACTAATTATTAAGTTCTTTTTTTTTCATTCCAATGGCAGGTTTGTATTATTAATTAATAAAAATGTTAATTGATCCTGGGAGTTAATTAATAAAATTGGTTATTGATTTACTAAATTGGTTATTGATTTATTGACTCGATACCAGGTATGTTAATTGAAATGCAACACGTATTTTGAGACTAGACACGACCAATGATGAAGTCAAATCTACGTTAAAAATTAAATTGTCACCTTTAATTGACAAAAGTGTCACTTTGTAGGTTTTTTATAATAATTTATTGAATTTTAAATTTCTTTAATTATAAGAATTTCTAATTAATTTTATATCGAATACAAGTAAATTGATGGCTCTTCTAGTGAACTGACTAGTTCACTAAAAGATGTCGTAACAGACGAAAGAACTCGTGACTCATTAATTAACTTGTAGTCGATACAAAATTAATTAGAAATTCTTATATTTCAAAATGACTACAAACATCCTCAATAATTTGAATTTCTTTAATTGTAAAAAACTAAATTATGTGGAGGTAAATGGGCTATTTATGGGGGTCAATTCAAATGTTTCATAATTTAAAATAACCAAAGTAGTCATTTGTTACCCGGTAAAATAGAAAGAAAAAAGTTAGGTTAGTTTTTTTAGTAGCAATGAACATCTAACCTCTTCGTGGTCAAAACCGAGCATGGTACTTGATGGCGGTTAGGAGTGGTTAAGATTTCAAAACCCCTGTAATGAGGTATACTTGATAGCGCTTGAGAAAGTTTAAGATTTCAAAACCCCTGTAATGAGGTATACTTGATGGCCGTTCAGAGAGGTTAAGATTTCAAAACCCCTGTAATGAGGTATAGAAATTTGGTTTTTGTACTCTTTAAGATACTCGAGGCAAGTTTTCTAAACAACAACTTTTTTTTCTCCACCCAAATCAAAAAAGTTGGTTAATTAGAGTTTTATAGACAGAAAACATCAACCTGGATATCCTCAGGATCTGGAACCAGGGCGGTGGTAGAGAGAGGGGCTCTACAGAACCCCCTGAAACTATTTATCATTGTTTGTTGAAAACAAAACTTTTCAGACTTTTTTTCTATGAAATAGAAATTAAAAATTATAAGTTACCTCCTGATGATGTTCCATTGTTACAATAACTTTTATGAAATAAAGTTTAAAACTTTAGTTTTATCTATTATCTTGAAATTGTCATATTTTTAAGATATTTTTTTACTAGTCTTCGAAAGAACCCATTATAATTGTATATTTGATAATTAAATATAAATATATTACAAGGATCCGTGAAGTTATCAGAATTTAAAACGCGAAATATTATAACTTGTAAAAAGTTACACGGTGGACTTTTGAGCGATGTTATGATCCGCGCATAAGGGCATTGTCTTTCCGTATGTAGTCACTATTGTAAATATCTCTCACATAGCTTGTTCTATTTAAATTATTCAACATTGACCTGCCATTATTGAAAATCCCTGTAGCCACTTCAAAGCAATCTCGAAACGAGCTGGCCCTGTCATTTTGCCTGACCAATAAGAATATACCGTCCTATTATTTATTATTTATAAAAAGTCAAATTTCTAATAAAAGACTTAGAAGTATATAACTTGTAAAAAGTTACTTATTTCTAGAGAAAAGTAGAAAACTCTCAAGTATACAAAAGCTTCAGTCTTAACCTCTTGTTTCGTTCCCAACCCCTATTTTTCATTTTTTTATAATATTAAAGTCAAGAAAAGTTTTGGCTAGTTTGAAAATGTTTTTCAGATGGTAAGTATTTTGGACCAAAAGTACTGCTTACTTGGTTTTATAAAGATGAAAAAAAGGAACAAAAGAAAGTCACGTTAGAGAAGCAGGACTTAGTTTGAGAGAACCAAGTGAAGCAATAGTTTTATTCAATCGGTTCCAGAGTTCATTGCATTGAGGAATGCAAAGTACAATTCGGTCACATTATTCTTTTTCTCCTGACCAAAATGTGACCAAATTTAATCTAATGAGATCTTTAAAATATTTTCATAATCATTTCTACCTATCTAAATTTGAAAAAGTCGATCCGACGAAAATTAAAATACTTACAATATTTCCTTAAACAAAAAACCTAAAGTCACCAAAGACATTCCTTTATTATAATTATTATTATTTTGTAAATAATACACCGGATGTTGTCTTACTTTCAGTGATCTGAAGGAAACTAAGTGTTAAGCATAGTAAAGCTTTTGGATGAACTGATTTTAATTTGTTACAGGTCGCATAGATCCTCGCTATAGTTGTTCAAAAGAAGTAGTTGGTCATCTAGTTTTAACACGATGATTTTTCTTTTGTTTGCTTTTTTACAAACACTGGAACAACTTATTCGATTTAGAATCAATTTTGTATGGACATATTCATTAACGATGTCAAGAAATTATGTGATTTTTTTTTGACCCTACTGGGTCCTTATAGTGGATATTTTTGGTGGGTAAGGCCTATGTTCACAAAACTACTAGTAAAAATTAGTGTTTGCTTGTTTGTCCTTCCAGCGTGCCTATATCATTCATCTGACAAAAATGAATTCTGCCAAAAACAATATCCAATTTGAACGTTCCAAAATGGTCCGTTTTAAAAAATAAATGAAGAAGTGATGACAAAATATTTCTATTTCAGAAAAATTGTGATCAAAATATTATCTCTTATGAAAGTTTACATTTTCCATCGAACATTTCAAATCCGACGAATACCTTATCCTGAAATCAATCAGCGGAGGCATTGAGTCAAACGGAAACGCCGTAGATCCCGCAATAAACTTTTCACAAAGAGAATTGAAGTTCTAAAAAGTTGGACTTGTAAAATATTATGAGCTGCTCTAAGCTGTTTTTCTTTTTCTTTAAGAAATTATTTTAAAAGTATAAATTTAGGTGAACTCGGGGCACTTTAGAACAAGCATTTTGTTCATTTAAAAAAGAAAAGTTCGAATAGTTGAGGAATAAATTTTGTGGGATATTTAATTATTAAAATTTATGAAACTTGAATCATATCAATCATTCCTGTATAATTACATTTGTAAAGTACAGCTTAACCTATGTTTCTGTATGGAATTTAGTAGGTACCCCTAAAGAAAGAAATTATACCTTCAGTTACATCGTTCTGGGAGCCCATGTCAAATATTAACCTCCAAGATTACAAGTTACCTATTTAGAATTGCAAAATAACAATTTATTAGATAATAATTTTTGTTTTAATGTCTTTGATGACTTTATAAGGTTTTTTGTTTGAAGGATTATTTTAAATATTTTTAATTTTCGTCTTGAGACTTTTTCAAATCAGACATGTATCTAATTTGAATATCTTCATATCTAATTTGAAAAAAATAACTTCATATCTAATTTGAAAAAGTCTCAAGACGAAAATTAAAAATATTTAAAATAGCTACCTAATCCTACAAACAAAAAACAAAATAACAATTTATTTAGAATTGCAGTCTCACGCCTCTGGCTACAATATTAGGATACCAATACTAGGTACACATAAGTAATATAGTGGTGAGTTCCTCAATAAATGTACGACAAGATCTTATACATATGAACTTGAGTATATTAGGAGATACGCACATTTCAGATTTTACTCCGTAAAATCCGAAATACGCATATCAAATGATATAATAGTAGAAAAAAAAGCCAAGTTAAAATTATCTAAAGAATCGAGAAAAATATAAAATTCAGAATTCAATTAATTGAACTAATAATTAGAAGATTATTTTAAAATTAACAATTTAAATTAATGAGCTGTCAACAGTACTTACACTGTTATCGACAGATCAAAGGTATGATAGATCGATTTGAACACTATTACCTGTCAATTAATGAAACTCTGAATCCGATCGATATGGTCAATTTTACAATTTATAAAATCCAATGGTTTTCATCATTATATTTGTTGTATTTATTTTAATTTTAACGCAAACAATTTGCCTTACAAAACAAAGGAAAGAGACACATGTAGCCATCCCGGCGCGTCGTCATTGTCCTGCCTTTTTTTCTTTTTCAATTCCATTTGTGATCGAGATTTTGATAATTTTGTTATTCTGTAACTATCACTTTCAATTAAATCCATTTTTAAATCAGATCGAACGAGTTCTTTTTTCTTTGAAATTTTATCATATTATACTCAGACATTATACTTCTTAGTTAGAAAATTATTGGAGAAAATTTTCGGAATTAATTTTTCGTAGGTTAAAATGTTTTGTGTTTAAAATTTGTATTTGATATTTCCACCAAATGTTTTTTACTTTGAAGATTAGAAGGATTAATTTAACTTTCTAGTATGGTGGAAATTGTGTCAATTTTCCGTGGGTATTACAGTATTACACAAGAAAGGTTAGGTTTTCTACATACCAATAAGATAATTGTGTAACAACAAAGTCTTGATTTTCCCAATAGTACCCTAAGTGTTTCCACGAAGGTATATAAAACATTATTTGTGTGTGACGGTGGAGAAGTGGCCAGAGAATGCAGAGTGGAAAGAGGGCGGAATTACAAAAAGCTTTCCAAAGTATTTCCACCTTTCATGATTATTATTGTAGATATATAGTCTCCCATAAAGTTTGTAGTTTTTAAGTATTTACCATTTTATAAACGAGCAGAAAACTTTGCAATATTCATTAGACTCCGTTGAGGGAAGTAAAAAAGAGAAGGCGAAATTGTTGCGAATTCAAAGAAAGCAAATTCGTCGTAGGTACTTGTTGTAATTGAATCTACGGTGTAGCCACGGTCTGTCTTACTTTTTAAATTTACCCTTTCCCAATTCTATATGGGTTGGCGTATGGGTAGCCGATCTCCTTGGCAGAGTTATTAAGACCATTGACACTCTAATTCCGGAGGTTGTGGGTTCGAATCTCGCCCGGAGCAAAAATTTTCTGATCGAATTTTCTCGTTTCCCGAATGACATGGCAGTAAAAAGTAGTGCCCTGAAGTAATGCGAAAGTGGTTCCGGGGCGTAACTTTTATATATTTTTTTAAAAAAAATGGATTGGCGTTGTAATCTATGCCACAACATTCTGCTCAGGGCTTCCTCACTTATGGCAGTACCCATTCCTGGCACGTCAGCCCCCTCTTACGTCTTACAGTATCCATGCAGATATGTGCTAATCTTTCTGATAAACTATTTTGCTGATGCCCTATCTTTTTTTTTTAATTTGGCTTAACGTCTCTGAATGAACAATAGATGTTAAATCTATTGGTCATTCAAGACGGGGGTTTCAGTTTCACCTTCCCTTCGCTCGAAACTTGCAAACCAGCTACCCACATTAACCTCACCCAACCTGGGTTGGGCCGGAAAAAATAGCCAGCGTCACGAGGGCGCAAACCCACGTGAACACCCACATGGTACAACCTCGCTGGACGTTGCTTAACTTCAGTGATCTAACGGGAACTGGTGTATTTAACGTGCCATAGACGCTGGCTAGACCTATTTTTGTTTTGTTGCAGAATTTTTTTAAATTCTGAATGCCCTTCCTAACAACGAGTCTTCTTTATTTACAAGATCTTAGGACCATCATAATGAAGCCGACTTGCTCCCCTCGGTGACTACATTGATGTAGTCACGGTCTGTAATTGGTTAGATTGATTATATAGATTAACATCTTAGAAAGGGAGCAAAGGCGGGGAATGATTTTTGGAGGGATGTTAGCTCAAAGATAAGATTTTTATTTGTTTTGTTTTTTGTCAGAGAAAAGAGCTTTAACTGCATCGAACTATCACGTGGATGACCTTTGTTTCATTTAGCATCTATTTTTTATGATATCTAGGTATATTTAAAGAATCATTTTGCGTTGAATATCGGAAGTGAATGGAGAAGAAGAGATGGAAGATGTTGCATCTCGCAGAAGATGGCTATAGCAAGATGAAAAAGTGTCCGCTGAGGTGTCGCTACATTCACAAACCGGTGAAATGGATTAGATATTGTGTGCCTTATTTATGCACAGCATAATCCTCAATGGAACTTATCAGGTCATCTTCTGTCTTTTTAACCTGAAGACTCCCAAAAAGTTCCAACGATTATCCACTTATAATATGTTTAATATAACAAATATTCATCCACTTATAATATGTTTAATTTAACAAATATGGTCACAATTTTTGTCTAAAATTCTACCATGCCATAAATTCTTGTTCTTTGCCTAATTACTTAAGTGGCAAGATAACCCTAGCTTGCTTCTCACATTATTCATTAAACCCCATTTTGCCTATGGCCTTTCATCTTTGATTTGAAGCAGAGTATTTTAAGGCATCCAGCCCTTCCTAACACTAAACCTACTGTATTTACAAGGGCTTAGAATTAGACTGTCTCTTAATGAATCTGGAGTGTTCCCCTCGGTGACTACATTCGAATTTTAGTAATATAATTGTGTCTTGAATTAAATTTTTTCGTTCTTTTAATTTGTCGCGGGGTTCCAGAGACATGCCAAAGTTTAAATACACCAGTTTGGATGTCATGAGTTAAGTGCAGAGAATGTTAGGTATACGGATGAGAGACCTCATCTGTATACGATGTTTTACTGTTTCGAGAGGAACTCAGCCTCGTGAGGATAATCTCACCTCGCAAATTCTTCTAGAAAGAGAGAGAAAGACTGGAGGATTCCAATAAGTAGGTATATTCTAAACAATGGCCTAATAAAAACAAGAAAAAGACAAAATAAGTATATCTATGTGGGAAACAAGGAAAAGAAAAATGCCGCTATTATGCCTCTCCCCTCAGGTTCGGGCTGTATCCGTTATTAGACGTATTGTTCCTATATTAAAGATGGCGAGATACACGCTGCAAAATTTTCAATAGAAAACCTTCTCTACGCAGACTTTTGTTTCTCTTTTTTAATTCATTGTTGGAGAGAAATCTAGCAAGGTTTGAGCATATCATGCACACTGCATGCATCATACAGGACCTTCTCATGCAGAGCCGTATCTGTGAGGAAAAAAAACTAGCAAGGTTTGAGCATATCATGCACACTGCATGCATCATACAGGACCTTCTCATGCAGAGCCGTATCTGTGAGGAAATAAATCTAGCAAGGTTTGAGCATATCACGCACACTGCATGCATCATACAGGACCTTCTCATGCAGAGCCGTATCTGTGAGGAAATAAATCTAGCAATATTTCAGCATTTCATGCATACATCATACAGTATGCATGAAATCATCACCTCAAGTGAATTAGGGCCGTCATCCGTGTTGAAGACAGGCTTGATTATAAATATTAAAAGGATACTACTTTATATACTCCTTCTCGGGAAGGACTAAACACACATATCATGCAGGCTCCCTCCTATTTCTAGCTCCGACTCCATATACTCGCTAGTGTAGTCTCCATTCAAATATTATAGCGGAAGGACCTGTGCGCGAATAATGCTAAAAACTCTGCCAATGTGACACATGGGTTTATTATTTTACCCCCCCCCAACCCCCAAAAAAAATCCAGGGCTTAATTGGATCCCAAATATGACATACATAGTAATAAACCAAAAAAACTGTGATTTAGCCAACGTGTTTAATAGAAGAACAAGGAAAAAGCGAGAAACAAAAATGTTGGGTGCATTTTCTTGTTATTTGTAAGTTTTAGTTTTTTTAAATAGTCGACTTTTTCAAGAAATATAAAGTCGACAAGACTTTATATATTAAAACCAATATACTTCATCTTTGGTTCAGCTATTACCTACTACAACAGAAACTACTAACTAACAGACGTCCTTATATCTGATTGGAGTGCATGATCGAAAGAAAAAGTTAGACGGCAGCAGGAACTGGACTGAATTGATTGCGAAAAGGTTTGAACTGGGACGTTCAAGTTTCACTGCCTCTTAACTCATCCGACTGGATGATCGGACTCTGATCATGTATGATCGGAGGGGAAGCATTCAGGCATGACTGCCCTAGATAGGTACTTCTAGATAAAACTAAACAAAGAAAAATCTGAACGCCTGATGACACGCCACTGGTGACATGTATTTTAAGGGAAACAGTAGAGTGGGGATTTTCTTTCTATTCTTTTTGAAAAAGTGCATGTAGGTATTTTGTAATCAAGATAAATATTCGTTTCCCTTGTTCGACAGTAATTAGTAAGTGATTCGAAGATGCATGAAAAGAGATTTGAATAATTATCTATCATCATTTTTTATTGACGTGGTAACATCATCTTTTGATGGTATCTAGAAAAAGATAAAATCTGGATACCATCATGGTCAAAGTATATTTTTTTTTTACCAAAGTTTAACCACCGTAAAGTCAACATCTGCTTCTTTAAATAAATATTGAAAGGTCACTAGTGGCAAGTGTGACATAATGGCACGATCAGATCTAATAACTTAACTTTTCGTGTCCATCAGGGAAAGTAATGGTGGTGGAAGGTTTTTTTTATAGTAGAAAAAGGTGGANCAAACCAACTACCCACATTGAACTCACCCAGCCAAGTTTGGGCCGGAAAAATAGCCACCATCACAAGGACGCGAACCCACGTGGACACCCACATGGCACAACCTCGTTGGACGTTGTTTAACTTCAGAGATCCAACGCGGACTGTTGTATTCAACGTGCTTCAAAATATTTTTACATTTCTTATTTCAAATAGTTTTCTTTAATTCTATTTGTACGAGGTATGTACCTCAAACTCTAAACAGTACATTGAGTGATCGCTCCATTCAACCATATACAGTGTACATGTACACCATCATCTTACCACACAAACATTCGAGTATTCATACCTCCATTTCTACCATTGAATCAAATACCTATCTTTTAAATAGTGGTTTTCAAGTAGATACTTTTTATCTCGCTATTTTTCCTTTAAATTTAAAATTAATGATTTTCCAATGCAATCACGTGAGCTAATCTCAAATGTTAATTAAAAAACTCTTCTTAATTAATGAACAGAAATAAGACATGGTTGAAAATGTAGAGGTGGGGGAAATGAAAAGATGAAAGTATGAAGAGGAGAAGGCAGAGTTTAAAGTTTTAAAAAGAAAAAGTATTGAGGGATTTATATAAACGGAATTATTTGGTAGGAAATGAAAATGAAAGAATTTCGTTTCTGTGAAGGAAGGCGTTTAGGGGCCTGTAAGAAATGTTCTTAGATTTCAGAGTAATACCAACTTTGAATTTTGAGGTATCTTAAAGAGAAGGCAACATGTTGTTGTTGTTTTTGGCGACGTCCACGCACTATTCAGACTAAATAGAGCCACTTAAGCACAAAATGACTACTCCAAAATATTTTATAATGTTCTAGGTTGTTAAGGTGTATATTAAAATAAATTTAATTGTGATCTGCATAACGGTCAATAGTTTTATACTGTAACGATATTCTGATTCAATGCCAGATCTATGTAGCAGCATTTGGATCCATGGTCGAAATAAACAAGGGGATGTAGTGGTCGGAACGAAAAGTAGGCGATCCTCGTTGGAAGAAAAATCCAGAGTGGACTTGATCCATGGAACCAATCGCCTGTGAAGTACACCTAATATGTTTACATCTGTCTAAGGTATTGCTACCCCTGACATTTCTCAATTTTGTTATCCTCAAGAACCTCTATTCGCCTCGACTAACATAACCTTGAGTACCCAAGTTGACTTCAATTTGATTGGCACCTTAAAATATATTTTTGATAACATTATTAGTGGATGCGCCAGATCACCTAATTCTCCATTTTAAAAATACAGTTATTTGAAAACTGCTCTATTTATATTTAATGTGGTAATTTTGTTGGTTGTGAGCAATAAAGCTTTCCTACTTTCAAAATTCCCTTGGAACACTATTTTTTTTTAATTTCCCTTAGAGCACTTTGGAGCACTATTTTTCCAAATTTCCATGGAGCAATATTTTTTCAAATTTCCTTTGGAGCACTATTTTTTCAAATATCCCTTGGATTTTTTCAACTTTCCCTTGGAGTACTATTTTTTAAAAAATTTCCTTTGGAACACTATTTTTTCAAATTTCCCTTGGAGCACTATTTTTCAAATTTTCCCTTGGAGCACTATTTTTTCAAATTTCCTTAGAGCACTATTTTTTCAAATTTCCCTTGGAGCACTATTTTTTCAAATTTCCCTTGGAGCACTATTTTTTTCAAATTTTCTTTGAGCACTATTTTTTTCAAATTTTCCTTGGAGCACTATTTTTTCAAAATTTCCCTTGGAACACTATTTGGATTTCGATATTTTGATTCTACATATATACCTACTTGAAAGGTAAAATACTAAATTTTGAGGGGGATATTTTTTTCGTGACGGTTCCAAAGATTTATTATTAAAATAATAAACCAAAATTAAATTAAATTATGCCACAAAGAAAAATCAAATCGTTCTTTAAGATGGAAGTCTTTGGATAGGTTTTATTTATTTTGATTTTATTTTCAGTGGTCAGAAAAGACTTAAAAATTCAGTACACTATTTACAAGAAGAACAATTTAATGTCCTTTGCAAAAGGAATACAGTGTCAAGGATATTTGTGGGCAACAGGTCAGGAGGGTAGTAGCTATATTTATTTTGTGCCCCTATTTTATTTATTTTTAAATGCATTATGCGGTAGTGTGGTAGGCCGGGGAGCCGAGGACAGGAAGTTCAAAGTTTTATTTAAATTTATTTATTTTAATATTTTATGGAAAGATTAAATGCTTGTAAGAGATTATTTTTATGGTAAACAAAAATTAGTTATAAAAATCAATGATGATAGAGAGTTGTTTTCGGTATTATTTTAGCTCAGGTGGGCTGGCACTGTGAGAATTTCCTCCTGAGAAAATTTAAAAAGAAATTTACATATAATATATAATGACCGACAGTGTGAATAGATTTCGGGGCACAATCAGAACCCAAATGGGACCTAGGTACAAAACAAATTTGATCAAGTGGCAAAATTGCCACTCAGGTCAAACGGTGTGGGGTACGGGCCGTACGGGTGTGGTGAACGGACAGATTTGTTTTTATTATTATATTTTTAACGAAGGCGTAATTTCTACCAATCCATTTATGACTTGCTAACTTTCCATGAGGAAAAGTAAATCATACTTGAGATTGTGAGAAGTTACTCGAGGGTGACATCCACACGGGCTGAGTCCACCTGCTGACAGGTATAAAATAACAAAGCAAACAACTCTGTAATGTCATTATGTTTGTAACTCTTGTCATGTTTCTGGGGGATATGTCAATTGTCAGACTCCAAGAACTGATGTATAATAAAAACTTTAGGAGTAGACTATAACTTATCTAGAGCTGCTGTCTCATACATCTGGCTACCACCGGACACGATGATGCCACTATTGAATAAATAAATTAGCCGGCGTCTATGGCACGTTGAATACACCAGTTTCCGCTATATCACCGAAGTCAAGCAAGGTCCAGCAAGTTTGTACCATGAGGGTGTCCACGTGGGCTCGTGTACTCGTGATTTTGGCTATTTTTCCGGCCCAACCCAGGCAGGCTGGTTCGCAAGCTTCCAAATGGAGGATAAAACCCCGGTCTACAATGACCAATAGATGTTAAAGAGACGTTAAGCCAAAAAAATAATTTAGAGGAATATTATTTTTCCGGACAGTAAAATGAATGTTGTGTCCCATTGATTTTCAATTAGAATATTTCCTCATTTATTTTATTTGGGTTTTTTGACGGAATATAATTTAGAAAATAGTGATAAATAATTAATGGGGTCGCAATAATCACCAAATTTTGAATTTTGTCCATCTGACGTTAAAATAACCTCCTTTTCTAACAATGATCAGAAACAATTCTGAAAATTTCATAATTTTTGAAAGGCTGTCTATGGGAGACAATCTTTCAAAAGTTATTATAGGGTTCCCAGACTTTTTCCCCTCCATTTATATTTAGGGTTGTCTGTCCTAATGTTTCTACAAATAAAATGCTGTACTTAATTATGGAGCAAACGAAGTTATGTCTAGTTTCAACACTCTTTAAACATCTGTCTGTTCTTCTACGAGGTCACTCGGACACCTAATTTGACTTTGGAACGAACATTAATTACTTTCTTAGAATTAGCTGATTTGTTTTCCTCCCCTATTAGTCAAATGGCTGCCTATTATTTGAGCGAGGTTTACAGTTCACAGAACTTCTTGTTAGTATTTCCCTTCTAAAGGTCACATTTACCGAAATAGAAATGTCTCCAGCAGTAACAAGGAGTTGAACTTTGATGTAATGGTGCCTTTGTTCCCTAAGCATTTCCTCAGTCATATATTTCTCAGCCAAAGTTCTCTTAGCAGAATTCCTTTTTAAACTTAGTTTTCTCTCAAAAGAAATACTGGGGGGTCACAAAATGAAATTCTTAGTTCTGGATTGGAAATAATATACCATACACGAATAAGGTACTACAATATCTGAGACCTGTAGAAGTCACTCATTTATATGTTCACTTACTTCTCGCTATGGCGGTATTCACCCTATTACCGGTCTATGACATGGTATACATATAATAGGGTTGTTTTGCTTCAATCACAACATATCACGCCGAAAGTATTATTGTTTAATTTTTCTCAGGGCGTGATATATTGTCAGAGGCTTCCCTGACTTGGTGGTCTGCAGATATTTCTGATATTTCCAGCAATACGAAACCTTTGCCAGGCAAGATGGATTACTTTAGGCCGAGCGAGTGGTTTATTGTCTTTGGCTTGACACATCCGGTCTATTTTCTGTTTGACCCAAAAGGAATGAAATTAATAAGCCAAATCCATGAACCTAATAAGTGTCTATCCATCAGAATCGTACCAAGCGCGGGACTTTTATCGTGGTATAATAAGACAAACACACAAACACACAGAGTTGAAATCAGACCTTTGGACTACGTACGTTTGATCAATTATTTATATAACTGTATATAAATAATTGATTATATAACTTTACGTCCCCAAAATAATAAACCAAAATTGATGCAACTTCGCCTCCAATGACCAATAGATGTTAAAAAGACGTTTCGGCAAAAAAAAAAAAAATGGGAAAAATAAAATTATTGTTCGAAAAATATATTACAAAAAATACGATAAAATGAGGCCTCATTTCTTATAGGGAACACTTGTAAAATACATTTTAGTTATTAATATGTTTCGTTCTGAGAGGTGATCATCCTGGAATATATTCAGCACATTAATTATATTGGATTTATTTCATTAATTATAATGAAATATATTCAGCACAGTTAGTATGCTTCATAAAACAGTAAGGTTTCGAATAAATGTGTCCGAGGACACTCTTGGGTATCTTTGAATAATTTCGAAGATTTTATGTTGCAAAGCAAAAATGAAATCCTCAGACTTGAGAATAAGCAGAAGAAGTATACCAAAGCTCCCCATCATGACATAGACATTTTCCATGAAGCCACCCTATATTAATTATGATGATATTTCCGAAAGTTTTCTCAAAGTTGTGAGATTAATGAAATCCTCACACTTGAGAATAAGCAGAAGAGGTATACCAAAACTCCCCATCATGACATGGACATTTTCCATGAAGCCACCTTATATTAATTATGATGATATTTCCGAAAGTTTTCTCAAAGTTGTGAGATTAATGAAATCCTCACACTTGAGAATAAGCAGAAGAAGTATACCAAAACTCCCCATCATGACATAGACATTTTCCATGAAGCCACCCTATATTAATTATGATGATATTTCCGAAAGTTTTCTCAAAGTTGTGAGATTAATGAAATCTTCACACTTGAGAATAAGCAGAAGAAGTATACCAAAGCTCCCCATCATGACACATAGACATTTTCCATGAAGACACCCTATATTAATTATGATGATATTTCCGAAAATTGTCTCAAAGTTGTGAGATTAATGAAATCCTCACACTTGAGAATAAGCAGAAGAAGTATACTAAAGCTCCCCATCATGACACATAGACATTTTCCATGAAGCCACCCTATATTAATTATGATGATATTTCCGAAAAGTTTCTCAAAGTTGTGAGATTAATGAAATCCTCATACTTGAGAATAAGCAGAAGAAGTATACCAAAGCTCCCCATCATGACATAGACATTTTCCTTGAAGCCACCCTATATTAATTCTGATGATATTTCCGAAAGTTTTCTCAAAGTTGTGAGATTATTTGAAAATAGTTAGTATGAAAGTTTTTCTTTCATAGCAACTTTTTCTATACTCTTCCTTCGTAAAGAAAATGAAATATGGCTGCTTATTGCCTTCCTCTTTAAAGTTATTTTTTCTAAAAAAAAAAGAATAATAAGAGAAATAACTTTTATGACTTATTCTACATACAGAATGGAACTAAAAGTTTATACAGAGTGTCTCAAAAAAGGGGTCATCTTTTATTTAAAGTGATAATTATTATTAGACAATATTTTAAACAGTGAAAATATATTTTGTTTATGAATGAAGGTGTAGCTAATGTCTGTGTGGCCACCACAGAGATTAATGTCACCGCGGACTACTCAGAAGAAATTGAAGAAGAAATAAAAGTTAGATGTAGCTAATGTCTGAACGGAATGAAGAAAATCAATCGCCGAGACATCAAATTAAGAATTGATATGAAAATGGCATCATGGCATCAAAAGTTGGAATCGTAGACACGGTATGACCTTCAGGAACATGATTTGATCCCGGTCGTACAAGTATTTGGTCTCAAAACTTCTACCATGTAAAATGATGTGAAAAATCTTGTAATAATAATAATATTATAACACGCGTATGGCATGATTGTACGTAATTATTAGTTTCCAATCTGAGTAGTTCTGTGACCTGTAAAACTCACTCACTTAAAATGACCACCGGGAGGTTCAGAGTGATCCTATTGGGTTCAATATACAATCAGCAAATTCCATACAAAGTTTTATTGAAAGCGTGGTATCGTGTTATCGTGGTAGAATCAGACAAAGAAATCGTGGAGTTATAATTAGTAACTGTGGAGCTATAAGTAGCAACTGTGGAGCTAAAAGTAGCAACTGAAACTAACATCAAGAGTAGATAATTAAGTTTTGGTCTTCACGTCATGTAGGTTTCACATATTAAAGCTAGATATGAGTTTTACTTATTCAGTACTGAATTAGTATCGACTAGTACAAAGTTTTAGTAATCCATGTACTAATTTGCCAGTGTTTTTCATCTTACAAAAACGAACAGACAAAACAAAATAAATATTCTAAAGATGTTAGGTATACCAGAAAGTCGAACCAAAAACTAATCAACTAATTTTTTTAAACTTTTTCAAAGTTCTTAAACTTTATTTATGACTTAAAGGCATTAAGCTCTCTTTTTGAAACATTTCTATAAATATTTCAGCAAAGGAGTTCAAAAAGTGTTGTCCCCAAAGCGATCACAGTATTGAATGCCGGACGTGATACTATGGAAACTAAGTTCTTACCCAATAAATACTGTGTGTGGCATTTTCTATGTTTACTGAAAAATTCTATGAACACTGAAAAGTAAAATATAATAAACTAGAGTGAAAAGTTCGGATTAAATGTTAACATGTACGAGTACATCATTACATAACCAGAAACATTAAATTTGAATAATTGAGGAGCACAATCCCTATGACATAAGGCTCAAAACTTGACAAATTTGGTACAAAACAGTTACTTCCCTGGTCTGTTTAGAGTCATAAATGGTATCGCATTGCTTCAGCGGCATATATTATTCATGTTGGGTTCTTTTGGGTGGGGAGGCATGGTCGTATATACGTTTCCTAATCTCTCTGGTTGTGGGAAAGCCTTTTTAAAAGAAAAAAAAAATGTTGCTCAGCTGCCGAATTTCGAGGATTGTTCATTTGAAGAGTTGATTTGTTTCGCATTTTGAGCGATTTCTAGCATTCAATAGTCATTTTTAAACTTCTTTATCTCTAATTGCCTCTATTTATAGGAAACTAGGAAACCACGCATGCCCAATCGGCTTTTGATATCAAAACCCAGCTTCAAACCAAGGAAGTAGCACAATTTTAATTAAAATGTAAATATCTCCAGAAATGGAAAATATAGAAGAGAATAGCTGACATTCCAAGTCAGGCCCAACTTTCTTTATCTCTTTATTCAAATATTAGTCTCAGCTTTGCAATTAGGTTACCGAAATCAGTGGACGCATATTTTTTTAAGTACCACTATTTACTATTTTAATAAAATTTGAAGCTCAGTAAGAAGAGAAAAACTTGAACAATATTTAAAATTTCTATACCCGGGTCAAAGTTTATTATAACTCTATCAAGAACCTTTATGAAAACTTTTCTGAGCTCTTTGAGAAAAATTTCAAAAGTATCTAGATTGGCTTAAAAAAAGAGTTGATTTTTAGAAAATTATTAGTTTTTGAAAGAACAAAATTAGTTAAGACTTTTTCTTCGATAAAGTCAAACCCTAAAGGCGTGGAACTATACAAAACAATGTAACGCAAAGGATTTTGTGGAATTTAGGAAAACTAAAGGGACACTGAAATTTATAAAGTTTGAATTTTGGTTTTTAGGTGACTTGAACAAAATATAAATTTATATTTGGTTTATTATTTTCTTTATTATTTTGGTTTATTATTTTCAATAATGAAGGTACCTACGACCTACGTGGAATTCGTAAAAAGGATGAACAAGATTTGTTTATAAAATAAATCTCCTCAAAATTGAAAATTTTAAAAAGCAAAATGCGTTTCATAAGGTTCAATCAAAAGATAAGATATCAGACCAAATAACATTTTTGACTTTTTGATTATTATTTATCATCATTCTGATAAAGTGATAGGCTGATAAGCAAAAAAAATTCAAAATTTTGGCGCTCTAATTTCAAACAAATATGGCGGAAAAGTTTAGTACACTCTAAAGTGTAGGGGAGATACAGAATTGTTTCTCCATTATATTTCTTTCCTCCAAGTTTTCAACTCTATGCCGACATTAAGGCAGTAAATTAATAATGAAATTCCTAATTCCTATGAATTGTGAATTTAAGCAAACCTTTCTGATTGTAAGAGAGTATGAATTTAATTATAAATTAGGTTTTTTCATCAATGCCTAATAAAAATATATTTTTAAATTTGAAAGGAATTATCATTTAAAAGTGATTACCCTATATGTCTGCCTGTAGTCTAAAATAATTAAGAAAAAAATCATAAATCATAATAGATTCAGGACTCAGGAGAAAAAAACAGACTCTGGAAAAGTTACGGAAAAATTCTTTTCTTTAAACTAATTCTTTGTAAATTCAAACTAGCCATTAATTTTTAACTGGGGACGTTGCACACACCTGAGGTCAATTGCATTTTTTCTGAATAAGATTTAAAAGGATCACTTATTCAACGCAGGATCCTCAGCTTCTAGGTGAGTGGTACCGGTTGATGGCACTCCTAATTATTTACCTATGTATAGGATTAGGTGAAAATTTAAAATGACATCTTTAAAGGTAAGCGAGTATATAACATTTTCGTACAGATCATATTTTCCCCTAAGATATACCCATTAAACCAAGAGGACTGCTCCAGTATTCGAATTGTACCTAGTACCTGTCTTTTTTGTTTGGCAATTTAGCTATTGCTGAATAATTTTCCTCTAGAATACTGACTTCTAAAGGTATGCGGACACTTCATCGTTCAGATTGTACCGATTATTGTAGTTGTAATTCGAGAGTTATATTCCGTGTCCATCGCGGAAAATAATGGTGATTGAAGGAAGCCGAGGTTTTAACTCTCCGAGGACTCCAACTGTTAGTGGTAAAAGAAACTCTCTCCTATCTTCACATAGACTCTCATTGTAAGTTTTAGCTGAATAATTTTGTACTATTATTTGTTTATCAGTCTATAATATTCAACTCTCGAAATCATGGTCGATTTTTGACTAAATCGGACCACGGTATGGAAATTATCATTATCTGATTAGTTTTTGCCATAAATTAGGGATACAATTGTATTCCTAATTCTTTATTGAATGATTTTTTTCTTTCTTTCTTTCAATTATTTTAATAAAAAAAAATATAGAGATAGAAGAAGAAGAAATGGGTAATTAATAATATATAACAAAGGAAAAGGAAAAAAGTTCATTCAAAGTGCGGGGATTGCTAGTGGTATAGCCGTGGCTGCTCAGAATATGATGTTTCCTAAAATATATGATTTTTCATGCAAAGAAATAAAATTAACTATTTTTATATTTTCAGGAGGGGCAGTTTGTCTGCGAAATCCAGTCAAATTTTGTACAAATCTTCAGCCCATATTGTTGAAAAGTTTGGTTCATTTTTGCCTGTCACAGTAAAAGAAGCCACAAAATATGCAGATCGTAAGTACCTAGAACTTTTCATATCTCAAAAAAAAACATTTTTGATTTCAAGGTACGCAGAATCTAAAAATCAAGTAAAAAATGTGTTCGCCGCCCCTTTATCTGTACACCGCACACCATCCGCGTGAAGGGCACTTTTGCCACTTAGCTTTGACCGATTTTGATGAAATTTGTTATTTGGAGTCTAATTGCGCCCCTATATATGTGACTGACGGTGACCAAAAAATTCGGGGCACAATTAGAACCCAAATGGGTCCTACATATCATATTTCATCAACGCTCGGTCAACACTTAGTGGCATGACAATCACAGCGTTCGGTGAAAAACGGATTTTTTTTTATTCGATTTTTGGATTCTACGTACCTAATTACCTTTAAAGATAAAATATCAAATATCAGGGAGAGAGGGGGGAGGGTATCTTTTTTCGTAACGATTCCTAAGATTTATTTGTTATCAAAAATAATAAACCAAAATATGGGAATAATACACCCATGTAATGAATTGGCAGAGTTTGTTTAAAAGTTTGTTGAGTGGCGAGACACAAATAATAAATCGATCTCTTTCTTTTTCAGGCAACTCCCAGTCCCCCAGCTGTCACATATCTGATTCTGGTTGGGCATGGTTTGTGGTTGGACGTCGACTTTTAGTTTGGCATTCTAAAGGAAAAGATAATCAATGCAGAGAGTTAGAGTTGCCTGCTAGTGATTTATCACACAGAGCTTCTTTAGTTTGTGTTTTTACGGCTCTTGGAGGTCAGGTTAGTACCTATGTATAAAAATGGCTTTGGCACATTTGTAGGAGAATATATCCCCCTTGGAGCCTCAGTACTTCAGTTGATAAGAGTGTCCTTTCTAATCCAAGAAAAGACAAAGACATAGGCAAGTGCATTGTGACAAAGCGGTAGCTTCGACGCAAATAAATTCCTTATTTATTTTTTATCCCCTCTTATTTGGCCATAGAACTTGTGGCTTCAAGGAAGGCACTTTTTATTTTTACACCCTGTATATCAAGGCGGGTGACTCGTTGAATGATCGTTTTTCGGAGATCGATAAATATGTTGTTTTCTTTTCCAGGCATGTATCGCTGTATCCCCAGAAGGCAACATTAGGTATTGGCCAACCATCAACCATTCGGAAATGTCTTTTGATGATAACACAGATCTTCAGGTATTTGGATGATTTGACAAAAGGCGAATTAGTTTTTGACATTAACTTTAAATGTTGGTCGATACACATAATAATTCTAATGAAATTTAGAATTCTAATTTTCTTCTAAGGTCTTTGTACTCGGAAAACCGGTTCAAAATCTCGCAGATCTCTCTTACGGATTGTTCACTCTTCACGGGATTTTAGTATGCGAGTGGTGTGTGGATTTAACTAAGAGATTTTTATACAAGGCGTCCAAAAATCAACATTGTTTTATTCTAACATTTTTATTCTATACCCCCTCCTTTTTTTAATGTATTCACAGCAATTTTGGGTTACTTGAGTCACAATAAAAGAAAAACGATATATTTTTCACATCGTTGTAGCTCTTTATATTTTTCGTTTTTTTAAGCTCATAAATTAAGTCTAAAATCATTCCACAGGCATTTACAAATTCACTCGTTATTTTGGAATACAGAAGACAGAGCCTGCAGAGTCGTGATAATAATCTTCGTTTCTGACACCTTCTGGTGGAAGATACTCATGCAATAATTGATCTGTGTTTTATTTTTTGACAGGGTCAAGAATGTGACTCTCTTCATTACATTCCACCAATAGGATTTGTCCTTGTCACGACTACCGCCTCTTTGGTCATCATACAACCCCAGATAATTTGTGGCAGAACACAAATCAATGTTAAAAAATTGAAACAGTTATCAGGATGGTTGGGAGGATTTGGTCAGAAGTTTTCAATTTTGTTTGGAGCGCCACAAGCTCAAACCCAAGAAACGGTGAGTATCTACAGATTTGTCTTAGAAGTCTTTTTTAATTAATTTTTTCTTAGAAAAACTTGGGGAAAATACCTTTGTATAAAATTGTATTATATTCAAAATATGAAATACTTTGGACTGAAATATTTAAAGCACATACTTAGAATTTTCCAAATCTGTTACAAATCAAATGTGGCTGTATGAAATTTAGTCGGTTTAACAATTAAAGTTGATGTAGAAATCTAAGGTTTGTTTCAAATAAGTAGTATGTTGGAGGCTTCAATTAAATCGCCTTTTTGGGTTTTTAAATTCATCATACAACAAGCATGACCAAGATTTTAGGAGTCAACATTCTTGAGTGCTCTCGGTCGCTGGAATCGGAAAATGCTACAGACTAAAATGTTAACACACGAAATCTTAGGAGACATTATCCTCTGATTTTTTTAACTGTCCACAGTATTCTGTTTAATGACGGATTTTAATGACGGATCTAGCAGATAATCTGAAATAACTTCCTCTACCCCATTTCTTGTTTAATTGATGTGTTTCGTGTTCTTCTTTGGGCTAATTCATTGGTCCAAAGAAGAACACGACCAGGCAAAGACAGAAATTTAAACGTTCTTAAAAGTGATTTTACTGTTTTACACATAAAAAATACAAGGGTCTCTGCAAAAATATTGTTCAGTTAGAAATAAATTGTCTAAGACCACCATGGTTAGCAATTTCCACTAATAAAGCGGATCGTGTTCCCTATTCATTGTAAATTGTATACTTTTTACTTTTGTTTGTTTTAATATTTAGAATTTGGGATGTACGAGTATACTATACATCCCTGGGGTGAACATTCATAACAAAAATATATTTTGGAAATCTCTTTTATTTTTCAACTTTTAGAAATTGGTGAAAATGATTACAAAAAGACATGGAAGTCTCGCCAATAGAGAATGGCAAGTGATAATTATTGCTGGTCACTCCATTCAAAAATGGATCTTGTCAGCCGATGAACCGGAACATTTAGAATATGATGCCGATCTCAGTCCTTACCTTCAAGAGAAGTATCTCAAAATATTACCGTGGGTGAGTTTTCCTTAATGACCCGATCTAAGATTAACATTTTGAATTGCAGATAAAATTGCAGCATCAAATTTACCTTTAAAGCAGTGGTTCCCAAACTGGGGGACACACCACCCCTGGGGGGGGAGCGTGAAGGCAATCCAAGGGGGGCGNTTTTTAATTGAATAAATAAAATAAATGACATTAATCATTATTAAAATACTTATTTCGGATATGTCGAGGTTTTTTAAAAAATGTGATAAATAACATGCCTATTATACGACAAGTAAGTATTTCTCCCATAAAAACATGTATATTTGTTTACTCCTTGCTTATAAGCAAATAGGTGTGCTATGCCATCATATGAGGGAGTGTACGGTTGTCTGAGAAGCCTATCTGTATAATAGAAAGTAGCGATAATGACAGCCACAATCCGGCCTATAAAATATATCCATGTATAAAAATCATGTTGATCTGGCTATGTGTGAAAGTAGCATGCTTTACAGATTATTAATATTTCGGTTTGTTTCTTACAGTGACGATCAATACGGATGCCCCGAGTGACGTCAAATTTGTTTCCATCAATTTACTGAAACATGTTTACTGGCAGCTGATTATGAGTGAGTTCAACACTCAGCGGGATGTGAAGGCGATAAGATTACTCATCAGTCAAGCTACGCCAATTGTATACAATCAGCGGTTTATTGTTCCTATACTTGGTAAGTGAGGGAATGGCCGACTAACACGGACAGATTTCTCAAAAATATATCCCTCCTTTGTCATTCTTTTTTATTTTATTTTTGTCATAGATTAGCACATCGGCTTATTCGCAGATGTACCCCGTGGTTTGCCACGGTTTAATTATTATTATTTTTTTTTTCAAACACCATAATTTTCTTGGTATTAGTTTATAAATAATGCTACTAATTTCATGCTCCCTGGCTATAATTTGGCAATTTTGACCGACCATTTATACTACAAATAACTTCGCTTTTAAAAGTTAATCTAATGATGTCATTCATTTTAATATCTCGTCTGACTTTTAGATGTCGGACAACCTGTACCTCTAGAATGGAAATAGTTAAATCTAAATGTAACATTTCTTTGTGGTAAGGCCCAATGGCCTTTTCACCATTTTTGTGCGTATCACAGCATTACTAAGAGCCTCCTGCAATAATAATCTCTTCATACTTCTAATTTTTTTACACTAGTAATGCCGCCACTGGTTCCCAGCTCCCATTAAAGTAGCTACTCAATCGTCCTCACGAGGCTGAGTACACCACGAAATCACAAGCACAAAATCGAAAATTTTCCGACCGCGCTTCGATTGAACCCGGGTCCCCAAGTGCAATGCCAGTGTGATACCCACTAGACCAGGAGGACTGCAGAATTGAAATAGTTACAATTTAGTGAAACGAATCTCATTTGAAAGAAAAAATTTTCATTCAAATACATGTAAAGTCACACATTTTTAACACGATCGGATATGAGAACGAAAAGGGACTTTATTTTCGAAGAAAGACAAAGCTTCTTGCGGGAAGGTTAAGCATTTGGGACCATATGTTCATAGAACATTTTCTTTTTATTTTGGTCTCCGAATTATGCTCTGAAAGGATTGTTCATTAGTTCGGATTCATCCTTCTTGCGAGAAGGTTAAGCATTTGGGACCATATGTTCATAGAACATTTTGTTCTTATTTTGTTTCCAAATTATGATCTGAAAGAGTTATTCATTAGTTAGGTTTCATCCTGTATACCGATATGCTGTGGCTAGCAACAAACTACAATATGCAGACAACATAATTTTGGTCTTTGTTAAAATAAAGTTGTTTTCCTCCGACAGGTGACTCTGAAGATCAGGTGGATATGATCGATCTGTCCAATAGTTCAGAATATCACATCCTGGATGGAACCATTTTGAATTCCTCTTTACCTGTGTTCTTCTCAAGACATCATGGCTTCATGTCGCTTCTACCTTCTGATGTACATCCGGATGACGTTATCAATTGGTAAGTAAAAAGACAAACATTGTTGGTGTACGTGTTCTCGACGATACTCACTCTGTATCTAGACCAACTAAGGTAACAGCCCTAAAATGATCGATCACTCTACTACGTTGTAGGAACCATGTACCTTGTTGGACATTTTCCACAATCAAAGCTTTTTATTTTACTGGTCATTTTTTCTAATGTAGGTATTTATTATTTATGGCTTAGCTACATGATGAATTAAATTTAGACAAGATGATTTTTAATCATGAATGTTTGAAATTAGTTACGAAAAAAGGTCTAATCTTCTACATTTCAAGATACGCACAATCCAAAAATCGAATAAAAAGTACCTTTACGGTGGCTTAAATGGCAAATATGATAGAGTGATTTGACAAACATCGAGAGCGTGTTCTTAAATACATTTTAGGAAGTTTTAACTTACACTTTCGATCCTTCCGAAAATGTTTCCTGTGTCCGCCAGGAATGAAATTTATCGTTTTCCTTGTTCTCACAACTTTTAGACGAGTAATGGCAATCTTCCAAAATTGTTCTTTTAAAAACATAATTTTGTCGTTTTATTCATTATAGTCGTATTTTTGGGGCTTAGTAACAGCGAGGGATCTAGCGAATATAGAAAACATTTTGTACGTGGGTTCGTAGAGTAAAGCTTTCTTAAAATTCATTCAAAAAAACACCACCGAAGTTTGCCAAAGTACTCTTGATTTACTCTATACCCAGTATATATATATATGTTCACGCATTTTACCGGGGGCAACTTACTCTTTTGGGTATCACAGCATTACAAAAATCATTACACTAAATCATCATAATATTATCATCTTTTTGTTCTTGTAATGCCACCATTGGTCGCTCATACCTTAAGTAGTTTTTTTCACACCTTAAGTAGTTTTTTAGTTATACAGTTTTTTAGTGTGCAGTACCCCGAAAAAACTGAGTGCATTTCCGAAAAATATTTCGGTAATGTCGGGATTTGAACCCGGGTCTCCCGTTGCTCTAGCCTGTAACTGTCAGTCATTTCCAAGGGGTGCAAAGGTGATAGAAGTTTTCTTTATTATTTCAGTAGTAGCAACCTGAGCGCCATGACAAATGAGTTGATGTCATTTTGTGAGTCGGACATTGACAAGTTGAGCCAACAGAATGATAACAACAGTAAAATGAAGAGCGCGTTCCTTCAGTTTATCAGTAATAACTTTGTAAGTACGATAAGTTCCACCAGTAGGTACTATCAGGATACTTCCGCCGCGTCGTCCAGTTATCATCACCTTTAAATCACATCACCGAGCGGCTCCATTGATGATCCCAGCGGTACAGGGTAGAGCCGTTCCATATCCCGCTAGTTTCCTACTTGCTACCAAATCACACTTGTTAGAACATCATGAAAACACCTCAACATTAGACAAGAAATATTAGAAAGTCGCTTTCCAACACTACCGCCCAATCATCTCCAAGAAGTGGGAATCTACAATTACCCTCAATCCTACAATCTTTCAGTGCATCCATAAAAAGATCGTCAATAATGTAACCCAAGTATACACACCTATCGAGTGCTGGGAACCAATGTGCTGCCGGAAATGTCAGAAAACTAGCAATGACGTAAATAACCTCTTTGTCTGCCCAGTCAACCCTACAAGTCTAGACCTTATATCCTTCTGGGTAAACCTCGTAGAGGTGGTAGCGTAACGTTGAGATCACTATTCTGGTCACAGACGTTATCAACAACATTAACATCGATGTCCCTTATTGGAATACACATTATGTAATTGTATTTCACGAGTTCAGCAAACAACTTCTGAAAGATTCATTTCCTGATGATCTTAGTGTTCCCTATCTGACAAATGCTCCTCTAGATTACATTAATTGTATTTCAGGTGTCCAGCGAACAACTTCTGAAAGATTCATTTCCTGAAGATCTTAGTGTTCCCTATCTGACAGATGTTCCTCTAGATTACATTAATATTGTATTTCAGGTGTCCAGCGAACAACTTCCGAAAGATTCATTTCCTGAAGATCTTAGTGTTCCCTATCTGACAAATGCTCCTCTAGATTACATTAATTGTATTTCAGGTGTCCAGCAAAGAACTTCTGAAAGATTCATTTCCTAGAAATACAAAACCTAACTGGTAAGCTTTTGTGAGCAAAAATTGCTACACTATTGAAATGTCGTAGCAGTGATACAATCCCTACATTGATTTATTTGTAATCTTTTATGATAGCAATCTGTGGTTTTATGAAGATTCGTGTTTATATCACCGAAACATAACCATATAAACATGACATCTCCGTGGGAGAGTGCGCATCGCACTCGGCTTGCACCAAGGAGGTTCCGGGTTTGATTCCTGGACGGGTCGAAAATTTGAAGAAGTTTTTTCGAATTTTCTACTTGGTCTGGTTGTGTTTGTGGGTAACTCAGCCTCCTGAGGACAATTGAGAAGCTATGGTAATAGCTACCAAGTGATAGCATTATAAGGTAAAAATTGTTAAAGTGTAGCTTATGCTTAGTGATATTGGAGTGAATGTTGAAAATACTTTGCAATGCTATGATGCCCACAAACATTGTGACATAATAACACAAAGAAATATACATTTACATACCGTATAAACACAGTCTTAGAATACCACACAATGATTAGTGTTGATTTTAGCAAGGCATGACTAATTGACTATATACAATAAATTGCAATTGATTTTACAGGGTGCTCTAAATGGACCACGCAGTCCAAATATCTCCAAAACTGGAGATATTTGTTGTTTCCACTCCAAAGGTGTATGTGTGACGTATCAAACGAATCATCATTCTGGATCGAATGGAAACAATGAAAAATAAAAAAAAAATTGAAAAAACTAAAATTCAGACCAATAAAATTAAAACATATTTTATTTTACATTCAGAATGACGAGACCTTTCGTTTGATATGGCACACATACTTTTTGGAGGGAATATATGTCCAACGGTAGTTAAAGGGAAAACAATTGTGCACTCAGCCTCGTGAGGAAGACCGAGTGGCTTTTATTGATTGCAGATGAGACTATAACTCAGTTAACCTGGTTGCAAAAAAGGTTACTTCCCCAAACATACGTGTTTTTCCCAGGCAACTTCAATACGTCCGACACGACTTTGCTAAACTTCAGTGATCTAACGAGAACTGGTTTATTCAACGTGCTCAAATTATTGGCCTACCTAATCTTGTTTTAATTTTAGCCCAATTTGGCGTAAGCACAACCATATCATTGGACATTACTACACAACTAGAAGAAAAGAAGCAAGTCATCGAATGGTACTTTGCATTCCTCAAAGAAATGGGACTCTGGAACCGTCTGAGTTACTTAACACACAATAAGGTTTCCATGGCAACCACATTTGCGTTGGCAGATTATGCAGAGAAAAATGTTGCAGCTATTACTTTGAGAAAGTTACAGAAAGAGTAAGTGTGGCGGTGGTGATTTGTATATCTTAACTCGGTGGCACCAAGTTCTATTCACTATCTCCTGCAATTGGAAGCTTCATGAATTTTCACTGTGTCGTTCACAGAGAAGGAAAGTGAACGACATTTGGTCTGATGCTGGTGTCGATAGTCTTTGGTTGAGGTTTGTAAACCCCAAGTATTCAGGGACGCAGACCTATGTTTTGAATCGATTTTTTCGGCTTGGTTTTGCACCTAGATAACTCTCAAACGTGTTCAATTTTGATAAAACTGGGACAATCATTGTGTCATATATTTGAAAATTGTATTTTATATTTTTAACACTAAAGGTTTAATATAGATATATAAATTTTGGTTACCTTGACTCGTTGGGTAATATTAAATTCATTTAATAGTCCTTATGTTGAGTCGAGGGAAATCTGTTTTCAGCTTTTTGTAATCGATTTACTTTTTTTAAAATAAAAGAAAAAATATCACATTCTCACTACCTACATCCAAACAAATTTTAAGGTTCCCTTTTAAATTCTGAACTAACTAGTGTATGTTCAACAGGTTCCCCTCGATTGTAGAGAAAAATATTGAAGACGTGATTCACGAGAGAAAATTAAAACTTTCAAATGGTCTGACCAACCCTGATTTGTTCTACCGAGAAGTGAGTCGAGTGCACCAAATTATTCAAAGTGTGGTGACGCAGTCCGATGCAGTGGTTCACAGTAGTAAGAGTCCCCAAATGAAGGCATCCCATCTTGCCAATGTCAATAGTGTTCTTCTTGAAGTCTTTAGAGCCGTCATGTCATACAGAAGGAATAAGGAGGAGTTCTTCTTGCCTTCACACAACATACTGAACAAGTAAGTCGAGCAACGTTAAGAAAAGAACTCTTCCGGACGGGCTTAGTATGAAGAAATCTTGAAAATTGTGACACCTCCAAAAAATAAACCTGACAGTCCTGACACCATGATATTTATTTAACGTCCGTTTGTCAGTCGATAACTCTCGAGCGCCTTGTCCGATGTTAATGAAACTTAGTATGATTTACTTGACATAGTAACTATCTCAATTTAACAAAAATAATTTAAAATGGTTAGCAAGTTACTTGTCTCTACTACACATCTGCAAACAGTAAAGCTTCCTCGCCAAATCAGCTCTGTAGACGAATCTTTTTGATTTTTTTTTTTTCATGAAAGGTTCTCAATCTAACCTCCAAATTTGGACCAAATTGTTTCAAAGATAACATACGTATATCAAGAAAAAATACTTTTGCACATTGTGAAACAATTTTGATAAAACTCTTTTGAACCAGCTGGAGACCTTTCCTGATAAGCTCGAAAAATTTCATTGAAATAGGATGGGCGGATTAGCTTTACATGTTATGGTGGGGAAAATAGTTAGGCACACCTTTTCTTTTTAACCCTAATACTTATTGACTACAGGGTGATTTCGAATATTTGGACCACTCAAATATCTCGAAAACGGGTTGGAACTTTAAGGTGCAACAAGAAGCGTTCATCATGGATTTTAGTAGTTATGTGATGTGAATTCAAAGTTTACAAATTTTGACCATAATTTCAGTTTTTCAAATAGAAACAGAAAGTACGAATTTTTTTCAAACTAATATTTTTACTACGGTTTCAACTTGGTAACATTGAATTCACAAAAACGCTTTTCCAAAAGTTGCAAATTTCATTCCATTCTCGAGATATTTGATTGGTTCGGAAAATCAAAAACACCCTATGTATATAGGTGGAAGCCATTAGTGGTATTGATATTTTGTCATTTAAAAGATAATTTGAGACACTGGTGTGAAGGTATTGTTTGTTTCTAATTTCAGCAAAAGTTAACATTACAGTATGGTGTTCGAGCTGATATAAATGACCCAGAACTATCCAATCAACTTGTCGATCAATTGACAGCACTTGATGAGTTTATTTTGGACGGCTTCAAAACTTACGTTTTATCTTTGAAAAAATCACCCAAATATGAAAATGTCAAAAGTCAATTTGAAAAAGACCGCTTTATCTTAATCGAACCTTTCCTTATCGAGAAACATTACGACAGAGCGTCCTACTTGGCCGAGAAGTATCAAGATTTTGAAATTATTCTTCGATTATGTGACGTCACGGATGATACATTGAAATTGTCAGAACTTATGGATCGATTTTCCGATGACCAATTTCCTCGATTTGTGTACTCCTGGTATATTAAGAATAACCAAGCGGCTAAATTATTGGAATATTTAAATGAATCGGATGACCTTTGCAAAGATATACATAAACCGGTTTTGATGGATTTCTTTTTAGATCATCCTCAACTTGCATGGATATATGCTGTCAATATTAGAGATTATAATTCAGCAGGTATGTATATGAGTCACGATAGTCACCTGACCTCGCCGCTGTAGCCATTAGAAATGTAATCTAGAGGAAAAATATTTAAAAAAATGAATATTTGTGTACCTTTATTTACAATATTAATAATCAAAATAGGATATTTGACTTTTCAAAAAAAAGATTGATAATATGACCAAAGGCGTAACTTTCAATCCAATTAGGACTTACTAACTTCCATAGTAAAAATAGGTGATACTTGAGATTGTGAGATGTTACTTGAGGGTGACATTCTCACGGGGCAGGTCCACCTAAGCTGATGGTGTAAAATAATACAAAGCAACTCTACAATATTATGTTACTGACGTGACCATGCCAATGATTAGCCTCCAAAATTAGATGTACGATGACAATAAAAAACTTCATCAACAAACAAAAACTTATTTAGAGCTGCAGTCTTATACATCTGGCTACCATCGGACACGATGGTGCCACTATTGATTTGATAATAATATGGTAATAGAAGAAAGAAATCCCGAATAGTGATAGTTTCAAAAATTAGTTTTGAAGTACCTAATATTTTAACTGAGACAAAAATGTACATAATTGTTAATATTGTAAATATAAATAGCAACTTAATAATAATGGAATATAGAAACAAGCTTCAGAATTTAAATTAGAGTCAGTTTACTTGAGAATGTCGTAACAGACGAAAGCGCTCGTGACCATTTTATTTGTAGTTGATACAAAAATTGTTTATTGAAATTTATCCTAGGTGCCATCTCTAAATTAAATATTTTTTGTTATTTATGATTTTAGGGGAAATTTTATTCCGACTAGCAAATAAGGAAACGAAATTATTGAAACGAAAGAAAATTATGTTAAATTTGAGCAAACTGTCTTACAAAACATGCAACAGCTCCGAACAAATAGATGACGTCATCAAACAAATTGATGAAAGTCTTTTAATAATAAACTACCAAGAAAGGTTACCAGACGAGCTTTTGAATGCGTTTGGTTACTCAGCTGATACTGTCAAGGTGTTTTCAGTGACGGAGATTATAAGAGTAAGTTTCTCTACAATTTGTTTGATTAAAGATTACCAGACGAGCTTTTGACCTAGGCTGCACCATTTCCATGACAGTTGCTGGGATCCAAGTCCCACTAGGCCTTTTCTGAAAGTAGACTTTCTCTCCCATGTTCTATATAGATATATAGACAAAACTTTACATCGTCGGTCATAATATTTTTGCATTCTATCAATTTTTGTCTTCGTTATATCATACTGAGCATTAACTTTTGGTGTTTAAATGTCAAGGAGGAAGGGTATATTAAAGCTGTGAGTGCGAGACATTAGTAACTACGCTGGAAAAGACAAATTTCCTTTGGGAGCATTTTTGGACTGTAAAAGTGCTTGATGTGAGTCAAGGCACGTTTCTAAAATTTTCTGCGAGTAGCCTATGGATTTTTCCACAAGTCCTTTGCTCAAGGGATAATTAGGACTTGTCGTTATGTGATGAATGAATTGGTCCTAATTTTGTAACCAGTTATAGCGGGCCAGCTAGTATACATACAGTAGGACCACATATGATACCTACCATCTCTTCAACTGCCTAGCAGACCCAACCAACCTAGTACCTTTCTCCTTATGGACGAATCCAATGGAAGCAGCCGCTTTCCTCGACCTTAAAACAGAGTGATCGTCTCTCAACAGTAGTACGACCTCATAACATTACACACCCTCAACAGTAGTACGATCTCATAACATTACGCACACTCAACAGTAGTACGGTCTCATAACATTACGCACCCTCGTTTGCATTTTCTATTTCAGATGTCAATTTGTGAAGAGAACTCATCCGCCAATGAGTTTACGTTTAAAACTGCATTAGATCTGTTGGAATTTGTTGAAGATGATTTAGAACAGAATAATCTTCGTTTAGAAATTTGGATCAAGTCCATTCTCAGGGACGAAGATAAATATGTGTCCCCTATTGTGGACAATCAAGAACCAGTTGAATATATTCAAAATTTGTTGTTTTTTAAAGTGATTGATTTGATTGTTCGATTTGGTAAGATTTCTTTTAATAATCAGAACGGCGAACGGCTGATACTTTCAGGACGTTTCTAGAAACTAAGACGAACTAGAGGCAATCATAAACTTTTTGTTTATATGATCAACCTATTTCCATTTTTTCTAAACCTGAACTGTTGATTTCTATAGGAATACCGCTACATCAAGCGAGAAGGTCTCGAAAAGTTTCAGAGTCCGAAAAAGTTCTTTTTTTGCGTAATATGACCTGTATCATCCGTAATTGATCCATACTGAAAATCGTCAATTTTCCTGTAGTTAACTTTTCTATATTACCGCTGTTTTCAATCAAAAGAGGGCTACATTCCCAATAGTATCACTTCAAAATATTTTATTCTAGGTTGGTAGGATCTGGATACAAATAAATGGTTTTAATGTGATCTGTATTACGAGCTATTTCGTTCTCCTCACGAAGCAGAATACAACCCTATTCTTGGTGTCCCCAGGAGGGTCCGAGTCTACCTTACGTGGCGACGTGACTTATTTTCAGTGATCTGAGGAAAACTGGTGTATCCAACGTAGTAAAATCTTTGACTACTCGAGATACTTTTTAAATCATAATTTAAGAAAGAACGAGCTTGACCATTCAATTGGTCTGAATAATCCTCAATACACAACACGATTTGTTTGATTTCAGATTCAAACCTCGACTCATATCTTCTTCCTTTGAATATATTTCTAGAAACTGAAAGTTTACCGTCAGAACTAAGAGACAATAATCAGTTTCAATATATCCTTAGAATAGGTTACGAACATCTGTCTAAAATAATAAGCTAATTGATGACAATCGAACGTCAAAAAACAAATTAAACCAAATGCCCGAATTATTGTCCTGGAGCACGTAAAATGAACAACCCAATAATTTTGAGAGAGAACCATCGAAATTTTTTTTGGCTGAAGAAGTAATACTACCTTTTTTGTTTTGTGGCGAAAGGAGCAGTTCATAATACCATCAGCAATAGCAAGTGTTTGTGAAATAGGTAAAAAACATATGAAATTGGTCTTTATTGGAATTCGGACTTGGAAATAATTCATAAAGTATCAAGGTGTTATAGATCGTCGAATGTCGGAATTAGAATATTTTAATAGAAGTTCGATCTGACGTTGTTTCTTCAGATGAACCGTTAGAAGTATTTTCAATAGCAATTGCGTAGGAAAGTTAAACAATCGATATTGTTTAAGTTGTGATTTTAACATTATGCTCTAATAATTTTTTATTAAATTTTGTTATACTACATATATTTAAATATATGTAGTATAACAAAATTTAATAAAAATAATTTAATTATTCTCTATTATAATGACTACATACACCCTACAAGTTAAATATTATGTTCTACTTAATTGTTTAATATTATTGTGATGCAATCGATACCACACAGAACATTCTGACAATTGCCGGCCTGTTAATATTGAATAAATATACTGGATGTGTTTTACGTCCAACAAATGTAAAATTTTCTTTGAAAATGTGAATCATCTTTACTTGTGTGCTGATGATGTTCAAATATTCTTCAAGCCTGGAAATATTCTTCAGGAAATATAATTATGTATTTGAACATTTTCCAGGTCAATTCAAGTTCGAGAAGTATTGAAATATTCTCTATTCTCCAAAATTTTACTTTTTATGCCAGTTTTTGTCGTTTTTTTAAAATAATTTTTGAAAAATATGAATTAAAGTTTCTTAATCCGGCCTTTTGTCACAGTCATCATATTATTTCTATTTTAAACTCGTATTATAAGCAGAACAAGGTTGTAAAAGTGTTCACTCATATAATGTATTCGAGTATTTATTTATTTTGAAAACTTTATTGATATAAAATGAAAGAACAACAAAAATATTCGTATCACTACGATAATAGACAAAATAAACGACATCGAACATTTTTCTCGTTGCAATGCGTTCAAAGTAACGTAAAATAAATTAAAGTATATGTTTTCTTTTTTCAACATAAAAGGANTTTGGTTTTTTCTAAGTCCGAATTGAACCCTCGGGTGCAATGATACCCACTGGACCAGGATGATTGATGAACTGTATTTGTACTTAACCTCGTAATGCCGTAATTGTCCACGCAAACCTGAATATACGAAGGAGCAACACACAGTAGCATACGTTTTCATCGCCTCTCATTTCTCCAAACACAAATATAGTTGTTACTCGTAATAGACACCAGGTACTGTGCTGAAGGATGCATTGCCACTTTGTTAATCACTATATCGTACACGTCAAGATTGATTTTTTTACTTCCTGCTGCCTCTTTATCAATCACTTCAGGCCAGGTTAATATGAGAGAAGGATCATGGACTTTCTTCGGATCGGAGGTTCTAGTGAGATCAGGTAAACGGTACATCCAAATACAACCTTCATCATCGCCACAGTATAGGAGATTAGTATCTGTAACAAGAAAAAGCGTATTTTCAGATATCCGATATTTGCTGGTTTTAACCAATTTGTATTTAAACAATATAAAAAACAGCTAATTGTTTTGTTAACTTATCCGCTACCTACGCCTCTCGGTTACTTACGCTCATTATATCCAATAGACATAAAATAGTTATCAGTATCACTCCACTTAAGTGTCAGACTGGGCAGCAAACGAATTTCTTTGTCGGTCGATTGTCTTACGCTCTTCTGAGTTTCTTTGTAAAAGTTGTTCATGTTGCAGATATAGATTTTACCATAGACAGAGATTTTCTTGAACGAAAATGTTGACCTCTTCTTTATCCACTCTTCAATAATTCTTCTCCTGCTGGTAAACTCCCTAACCATTTTAAGCTCCCGGACAAGTAGTATTGTTGAGGAAAATTGCAGTTACCAACTCACTTCATTAGCTCTTAAATAACATCACACAATGTTTCAACTGATTCTTCGAATAAGAATAGACAAGAAACATTTATTACCTGTAGTTCTGAGAACTCTAGATGTCACACAATTAAAATGGTCACCACCTGGCCAATAGGGCCAAAAACTATTAATTCAATTCTATGAATATAATGAATGTCCATACCAAATTTCATCAAAATCGGGTGAGGTGATCGAGAGTTATCGTGATACAAAATACAAATAAAAGGAAAATCGAGGCGTTAAACAGGGTGTCTACCAAATTGTCAAAGTGAAATTCCCTACCAAGAGCTTTTACTTGACNGTTAAAGCTAGACCTTCACTTTGTTCGGTCACCTATACTGACAGCTTACCCATTGTTAAAGCTAGACCTTCACTTTGTTCGGTCACCTATACTGACAGCTTACCCATTGTTAAAGCTAGACCTTCACTTTGTTCGGTCACCTATACTGACAGCTTACCCATTGTTAAAGCTAGACCTTCACTTTGTTCGGTCACCTATACTGACAGCTTACCCATTGTTAAAGCTAGACCTTCACTTTGTTCGGTCACCTATACTGACAGCTTACCCATTGTTAAAGCTAGACCTTCACTTTGTTCGGTCACCTATACTGACAGCTTACCCATTGTTAAAGCTAGACTTTCTCTTCATTCGGTCACCTATACTGACAGCTTACCCATTGCCCACATTTTGGACAGAATCCACCAACTGGTCATCCTCGTGATTTGTGTGCCTTTGTGGAGAAGAAGTGGAGGGCATTTTCAAATCATAAACTTCATAACTTTTCGTGAAACATACAAGGCCTTTATTAGTAGCACTTAAAAAAAGATTTGTTTCTTGTTGAAATATGGTTGAAAATATTTCACTTTGTAATGAAAATTGTTGAAGAACTTGAAATTTGGTTACATAATCTGGATATGTAGGAGAACCTAGGTCAATAATGTATACCTCACCATCATTAGCACTACCTGAAAATGACAGAAAACAGATTTTTTTTTTCAATAAATTGTATGTATTGAACCTAGGTCAATAATGTGTACCTTAACATCATTGTCACTACCTGGAAATACACATTTTTTTTTAATAATCTGGATATGTAGAAGAACCTAGGTCAATAATGTATACCTAAACATCATTGGCACTATCTTTTTGTTACTGATTCCTAATCTAATTTGCTGACAACAGAGGAAGACGGCGATGGGAACCTTTAAAAGATACACCCCACTTCTTGGCCCGAAAACATGCTTCACTCTATGCCTCATTGCCAGCTATGTGATAACAATCTGTCCCGTCACAAATGTGCTATTTATCAGGACAGATGCTTCTTCTCGACCCGAAAACATGCTCCCCTCTCTGCCTCATTGCCAGCTATGTGAAAGTAATCTGTCCCGTCACAAATGTGCTATTTATCAGGACAGATGCTTCTTCTCGACCCGAAAACATGCTCCCCTCTCTGCCTCATTGCCAGCTATGTGATAATAATCTGTCCCGCACAAATGGGCTATTTATCAGGACAGATGCTTCTTCTCGACCCGAAAACATGCTCCCCTTTTTCCCCCGCAACATCTTTATTCTTTAATACTCATTCCACTCAACATGATCTGACATTCATTCCAAGCATTTACTATTTCTAATCTTCAAACATCATTCAGTTATTTTCGAGTGTATAATTATGTTGATTATTTGGTTCATTTAATCTGCCCAATATACCATTAGGTACTGATACTTGATTTTTTTTTTCATTATTTTTATTTAAAAAAAAAAAAAATCATGCATTCTACTTGGTTACTGCGATAAAACTTACAAATAATTGCACTCGGACTGTCCGGATGAAATAAAATATTATTTATTGCACATCCATTCTTCAAGTTTTTTTTCCTGTTGCCAACTGTTTCAGTCTTAAAAGTTAGATTTCTGATAGGATCAATCAAGTGAACTTCTGAACGAGCTCCTGCAGCTGCAACTATCCAAGTATTACTGACGTAAGTTTCCGCCACAGTAAGGAACATTTCTCTGAAAATTAGGAGAAACGAAGAATGTAAATACTTTTAGTGGGCATAACGGCTCAAGTGGATTGGTGATAGGAGATGTTACCTAAAACTACAAATTACAAGTACGAAATAAGAAAAAAAAGAGTTTAAGTGGAAGACAGTTATCAACAAAAACGACCTATTTTTATTTATTCAGTAGTGGCATGACTTTTTTAATTGTTATCATGCTGGAGGCTTATGATGGACATAGCTCTCGGAACTGACAATTACGTCCGTAATTGTCAGTAACACCATAAAATGAGTTGCAAAGTATATTAAAATTAGAAAACAGGATAATATTAAAGAGTAGTTTTCTGTGTTATTTTACACTATCCGCTCAAGTGGACTGAGTCCATTGGGCTATCACACACCAAGTTCAAAGTTAGTAAGTCATGAATGGATTGGAAGAAATAAACCCTTCGGAGTGATATTTTAGCCGTTAAAGTACAGATATTAAACGGTAAGATATATAAAATATGACCAGGCATGCCCAGCCCCCCACACACGCCAAAAAACCTTCAGGAAAATAAATACAATGTATCTTGGTTAGATGATTTGTATACCAACTATGACAGATTTGCTTTGATTTTGTAAGCGTCAGCCACAAGAAAACGGTATAGTTGGGAGAAACAACTAAGTATACCAAAAAAAAAAATCAAAAGGTAATAGTAGGTATATCTTAACCGCTGTAAAACGGAAGGTCAAAATCAAAATTGTTGGATCTCATGTCCACTGAACAAAAATAATTACCAAGAGTGGCAATTCAAAGCCAACAACAAATGTTTGTGCAAATTATTATTGAATGGGTACATTCAGAAGAGCATGGTTAAAATTATTTACCTGAGTAGATAGATCGCCTCTATCTTTGGAGTGAGCTTTCAAAAATTGCAGTGGTTCGAATTCAATTGCTGTCATATTTTTACAATTAAGTTTTCGTTGAATCTGAATCCTGTTATTTACAATTCTTGCTTCACAAAAGCTTTTCAACGTTAAATTCCTGACAGGACGGAAGTCCAAAAAAACAAAAAAAACAGTTGGCAACAGGTGGTAGCTGTAGCTTTGGAAAAAGTGAAAGACCAAAAAGATTTTTAAAAAAACACACCAACTCAAAGGTCACAACAAACCAAAATTCCAAAGCGCGTGCACAAGAATGGCGGGTTTTTATGAATTTTTCCCTCTAAAATCATGTTTTCTCTTTGGTTAATAAAAAGATTCGTTTACAACCACCAGTTTTTTTTCGTACTGAAGTAAATTTTCAACATAAAACAAGAATCTTGCTTAAAAAAAGAAGAAAAGAGTAAACGGTATAGGAAAAAAGTTAAATTAAATTAAAATAGTTAAGCCATGTTAACTACATTTTTTAAATATTTAGGTATTTAGATTAGAAGCTCACCCAGTCTACCATAATTGTATCATTCAGTGACTGACTAATAATCAACGTAGCTCCCCGATGGCTTAAGTTAGAGACTTGAAAGATCCCTTTTAGTAGGTATGTAGGTGAGTAATAATCGGGTTTCTTTGCAATTTTTAAAGGAGATAACGAAAAATGATTGAGCAATATAAGGACTCTTGGTATAAAAAATATAAAAATTGAAATTATCCGGTTTCTGCCCGATTTATGGCCGGTTTTCACCACGGAAAAATCGGAATTGAGAAAAAGTACCACTCCGGTATGAGCGAGAAAGTTGAAATTCGATACAAAGGTGTTCCGCAGAACAAAAAGTACTATCTTTGAGTAAAATATTGATTTTTTAAAATGGAGCCGTGCTCACCCCGGGGATGGGTTCCACCAAAAATCCATTGTAATTGAGAAGTTCTACATCGGGATGAGAAAGAAAGCTGAAATGTAATACTAATGTGTTCCGCAGTACAAAAAGTAATATCCTTGAATAAAATATTGAAAAATCCAAACTTAATCAATTTCAAAAAGTGTCGTGATCAAGCAAGATTGATCATAAAGGCATGGCCGTAAAAAAGTTTCCTAACCTGTCTATTTGGGTTAAGTTAAAATATGTCAAAAAAGCTAACAAGTAAACATAAAATGTTTAAAATATATATTTCATGTAGAAAAAATGGGAAAAATCCCGCGTACTGAAAATCCCTCGTTTCTTGTCCAGGATTCTCTGTGATATGCCACACACCGGGATTGTGGGATTTTTGTCGCGTGCGGAGGGACACATCGAGGGAAAAATCCCACCAACCATATTTTTCTTTTTTCCACTTCTCTTTTGTTTTGTTTTTAACTTTTTATGTTTACTTGTTAGCTTTATTGACATATTTTAACCCCCCTCGACAGGTTAGGAAACGTTTTTACGGCCATGCCTTTATTGCTTAAGCAAAATTTTTTTTCCCCAAACAGGAAAAATATTTTGAACGTGGGATTTTNTTTTCCCCAAACGGGAAAAATATTTTGAACGTGGGATTTTTCCCTTGTTCGAGGACCCTACGGTTCTCCCCTAAGTCGGACCCGGCACACACGCTAAACCCCAAGAAATTTGTAAACAAAATAAATTGAAGGAAATTTTGAAATTTTTATTAAAAAGTCGGAAAATTTGTAACTTGTTAACAATAATTACAGAAAATTAAATTGATTTACAATTATAACTTAAGAAAATTTGTTGATAAGGAAATGATTGAAATATCAACGAGTAATTTTACTAAACTTTTGATTACGTGTTTTGCTGTAGAAGTAATATATTAATGACAGGCATTTTGTTTGTTGATCTGTACAGTCACTACTGATAAGGATTATTGTGTGTTTTATAATATTTCGAATCCATTATTCTATTTATTTCAGATTGTATATACAAAAGAGGTAAGCTCTGGTATTAAGTATTTATACTACGAACCGAGTGCGAGCTAGGTCCTAAATGTCAAATACCTATCATAATTATGTTAGTGTCAACGTCAAGTGGCCAAAGTGCCACGTACAGCGGACAAAAGTGTTTTTACGAATGCCATTAACTAATTCAAAAAATTAATACATATCGAATTTAGAAACTTGGGGTTTATTTTAAAATGTTCCTCGTTTTAAGCATGGATTAAAAACTATTCTTTTGAAAACTGAGAAACAACAACTTTTCTGGATTTCTTCCTCTGTAACCATGTGATGGATAATGTTGTCCCAGATCGACCGCCCGAGCTATAGGGTGTATGGGGAACATCCACCCTATAGCTCGATCATGCTACATCTGCTCCAATATTGGATTTTGTAAAATATGTCCCATTTGATCCAGTACCGGATTACCATAAGGCATTTTTGACAAATGCCATGGGCCCCGCGCTTTGGACAACTTACACTAGGTATTATGAGTTTTTGACCAAGCTTACACTAGTTATTCCCGGATTCAGAAAAAATAATAAAAAATAAAAAAAACGTCTTGACATATCAGAACTAAAATATGTCAAGCCGTTTTTGAGTTACGGCCAGATTTATAATTTCTTCTCCAAAATCGGACAGTCACGGTCCGATATCTTAAATTTTGTCGCGACAACATATCAATTCATAGCGAGAAAGTTTTAGGTTGCTGTTTAGTCCTTATTTTAAGACACTTTCTGCAAAGGTATGGCCAGCCATTCCAGAGTTACGAGTTCGAAAGCGGGAACGGGTAAAATAAAATTTAGAAAATACTAAAAAGTCAGAATGGTCGTGCCTTTAGGACGCCTGGCGAAACCCTCAAATCTTGGTTTTTAAAGGTTGGAATATACAGGGTGGAAACAAACCAATACCCCTCCCCCAAATTCCAAAGTCCTTGAAAAACAAAAAGAGAAATATAAGAATCGCAGTGAAGCACGGGGATACTCTTTGGGGATATTGAGTATCTTTTATCTAATTTTAAGGGTAGGCAGTTTATAAGTTTGATTTAATAATTTCTAAAAGTTCGGATGATCTGAGTTCTCGTGTGTGTTCCGTGTTCGTCTCCTTTATATTTTGAACTTTCTTTAATTATTTATTATTAGCTAGATCTACCCTTCTCTAGTGATCTGATATTCGTTCGTTTATGAATTTGACATTTGAGTGTTTTCCGAAAAAAATTCAAGATTACCAGGAACCGCGGCCGCGCCACAGTTATAATTTTTTTTTTTTATTCGTGTAAACCTATTATTAGTAGTGTATACTCTAGTGAAATTATCATATAGGTAACTATAACCAATAAACCGTTTTTAAATATTTGTAGCATGGTTATCATAATATGTA
>CM022878.1:30930021-30941324 GCA_012654025.1 Pachypsylla venusta | reverse complement strand
AAAACTATACAGCAAAATTCCTTCATGTCCTAAATATGTATACCAAATTTCGTCGAAATCGGATGAAAAACGTGGCTTGTATGGCGTAACAAACAAACATACATACAGCATACACATATATAAACAAGTGTATTTTGGGATGTATACCGGGGTCAAAAATGGAGTTCACTAACGTTCACAATTATGTAGACTTTTGTACATTTTAGCATGCTATATGTATTTTTTATTTTTTCTTCAAAACACTCATTTTAGGGGCCCCGCGCCCAAATGTGCCAAGGGCCTCGCGCATGCTTGATCCGGGCCTGATTTGATCTCATTTATCTACCTATCATATAAGTATGTGTCCCAAATACAAATTACAGGGTGAGGCACGACGGCTAGAGAATGTAGGGAGGTGGGAGTAATGACATATGGTGCGCTAGATATTGAAATTTTATTAGTGATAGAGAGAAAGAGGAAGATTTTGTTAGTCTGCTTATTAATAAGCCCTCATTGTGTCTCCATGGAGTGTAGAGTACAAACTTTTCATTTACGGTACATTTATTAAATCAGGAGAGAGTGTAAATGCAGGCCCGGATTAACCTTCCGCGAGGCCCGTAGCACTTTCACAGAGCGGGGCCTCCTCCACCCCTCGCCAACGCCGTCTAAGTAGTCTACTTTTTGGAGCCAATACAAAAATTGATTATCTTTTGGCCTTTTGGTATAGTACCTACAGCTGGTCGAGAAAAGTGAAATCAAATTTTTTGCGCACTAGGTATACTAAGATAAAATCTTTCTTAATGATCGATCACTTATATCCAATGCTTGTGAAAGTCTTCTTGTTGAACGATTAGGTCTACGAATAAACGCCTCTCGACCTTTTTCAATATTGGATGGCGTGCGCACCGTGTGGGAAGGATCGTGTGCTGAAGCACTTACGTTTCCAGTATTTCTGAACACTCGCACCCACTCATGAATTGTATTCCGAGAAGGAATATTGCCACGTATTTTGATATTAAAATGGCGGCGAAAAGTTTGTAGTTTACACTCAATGAAGACACAATGAGGACTTATTAATAAATGATAATTTTAAGAAGAAGAACAAAATCTTCCTCCCTTTCGTTCTAATAAAATGTACCAGTTGTTCAAATACCGTCAGTCAGTCGTGCCGCACACTGTATATTTGCGTTAACGTGAGAAAGGTCATAACCCAATTATCTATAGTATTCTCTTTTAATTTTTTTTTCAGTTATTTAGTTTTAAAAATGTGTGGAACTGGAGACAAAGGTGATTCCATGAAAGCTTTAATTTTGGTAGGAGGATATGGTACAAGACTTCGACCATTAACGTTAAGTCGTCCAAAACCTCTTGTAGAATTTGCTAACAAACCAATGTTACTACATCAAATAGAAGCTCTTGTAGAAGCTGGTGTCAGTGAAGTTATTCTGGCTGTATCCTACAGAGCTGATCAAATGGAACAAGAGCTTTCAATAGAAACTAAAAAATTAGGAATTAACTTGATATTTTCACTTGAAAGTGAGCCATTGGGAACTGCAGGACCATTGGCACTAGCTAAAAATATTTTAAATAAATGTAACGAACCCTTTTTTGTATTAAATTCGGACATAATATGTGATTTTCCATTCAAAGATTTAGTTAATTTTCATAAAAATCATGGTAAAGAAGGGACAATTGTAGTGACCAAAGTAGAAGAACCGTCCAAGTATGGCGTTGTTATATACAATGATGAGGGATGCATTGAAAGTTTTATTGAAAAACCACAAGAATTTGTTTCTAATAAAATTAATGCTGGAATGTATATATTTAATCCAAGTGTTCTGGAGAGAATTGAAATCAAACCAACTAGTATAGAAAAAGAAATATTTCCTCTAATGGCAAAGGAAAAACAACTTTATGCTATGGACTTGAAGGGTTTTTGGATGGATGTAGGGCAACCGAAAGATTTCCTTATTGGTGAGTAAAATTTCCGATAGCAAATAATTGTAATACTAATATACCTGGAACGCCTTCCATAACAGTTTCAGCCGAGGGCCATCAGAACCTTTTTGGTAACCTCATATCAAATCTGTTTTCACATTTTGTCAAATACTGAATCCAAGAATGGGAAGAACAGTTGATTTTAAGAGAAACCCCGCTACAAAAACAACAATATATCTTGTTGTTCTTCAGTGGGCGGTTGAATTACTTTTCCCAGGTCTATATGATTAAAGAAGTTCGTTGGGGTTTCCCAATGCCGACTGAAATGGCAGTAATGGGTATTATTTACAACCGTGTGGGTGGGATTTACTGGTTATCATTATACAATGACTTTGTTGAATTGATGGTAGTTAATGTCTCTGATTGGAGTTGGTAATCTCCAAGATATCCTGGACGTAGACCGAAAAAATTGAAAGGACAAAGCGCTTCAGTAGGAAGATATAGTCTGATGTGTTTTCTCCCGAAGTTAATAGAAAGTTATAAAAAGTATTTGGATTACGAATTGATAGAAATTGCGTCATCCATCTCCTTTTTATTCTAACAGAGTAAAGGTATTAAACTAAATAGAACAGAATTTTTTCTTAAACCATAAACGCAACTAAACGGTCATATTGAACTTGCAAGATTCTAAACATACTTCTAATTGAAGTAACAACTATCAGTTCTATTGACATTTTCCAGGTATGTGCCTGTATTTAACATCATTAAGACAAAAACGACCAGAACTTTTGAAAGATGGTGAAAGTATTATGGGAAATGTCCTCGTAGATCCTACAGCAAAAATTGGCCAAGGATGTAGAATTGGACCTAATGTAACAATTGGACCTGGAGTGGTGATTGAAGATGGAGTTTGTATAAAAAGAAGTACAATATTAAGAAATGCCATTATTAAATCACATTCCTGGTTAGAGGGGTAAGTAGAAGTTATAGAAGATACAATTTTAATTGAATCAATTAGAGGACACAGTTATAGAACTGCGAGTGAGTACAAACTCAGTTGATCAATATTATCTAATTTGTGAACAAAACTTTAACTTCAGTGAACTAACGGGAAATGGTGATGTAGCCTATGACAACCTGAGAGCGATCAACGCAGAGATTTGATTTATACAATTTTAAATAGAACCCGTCACACTACTGGAAGCCTCTTGGTTTATAGCAACGGTTTAATTTTGGAAAAAAAAAGAGAATTGAATCAATATAAAATCGCTTAGATTATAATGAAAGCAATTATCGGAGGACGAGATTGGGAGAGTCCTCAGTAAGGCATTCTCAAAAAAGTCAAAAATTTGTATCACCTAATTTACTTTGTGCGTCTATGTTATAAACGCTGATTTTTTTTTTTTTAAAAAAAAGTTTGGCCCACTNTAATTTACTTTGTGCGTCTATGTTATAAACGCTGATTTTTTTTTTTTTTAAAAAAAAAGTTTGGATCACTAAACTCTCCTACAGTCTATTATTGATCTGACAAAGTGAGATCTAGTTTTAACAACACGATTTTACTTCAAACGTCTGTTTATTTCTCGATAAAAGACGAGCGACTTATCCCTCTTTATTGAAAATTGTTATGGTCTTACATTACGTTCATGGAATCAGCTGATTAGTTTTATGCCCAGGTGGGCCACGGTGCCTTATGGTGACCATTTCAAATGGGTGAGCGCTACAGAACTACTAGTTATTGAAATAATAGATCATTATAAAATAGCTTCCATGGTTAAAGGCGTCCAGTAAGACATTAGAAAATATAAAATCTTTCACCTAAAATTTTCATCATTCGACTGTTGTCTCTACTCTGTATTGAAGATGTTAGTAAGAAAAAATATATACTTCAATTATTTCGGTAAGACTTCGACTGCCGTCGCTGCTCTTTAGTAAAATATTCATTAATTAGAATTAGCAGCCTTCGGCTGTTTTCACAGCTCTTTAATAAAATATTCATTGAATTAGAATTGGCCGCCTTCGGCTGTTGTCACACCTCCTTAGTAAAATATAAATATTCATTCAATTAGAATTGGCAGCCTTCGCCTGTTTTCACAGCCCGTTAGTAAAATATTCATTTAATGCCTACTGTTGTCAAATGGGTCTCTTTATAACATACCATCTATGTTATATCATATCTTTATAACATGTCATCTATTATGTAGAGTGTACGTTTATATTTCATCATAATTGGAGTGAAATTGCCACTTAGAGAAGTGACCCGAATTTCAGGTTTGGTGCCCTAAAGGACTGCCGGATGAAGATAGCCCCAGGAGACACAAAAATTGTCGATGATAGGTTACAAAGAGTGTATGTTTGAAATTTCATCTAAATTGGAGTAAAATTGCCAGTTTTAGAGAAGTGACCCGAATTTTTGACCCGTAAATGGACCATAATAGTGGTGCTATCTCCAATGTTAAGGTGTTGGTCGAATTATTAGCTCAAGGAATATTGGTGCCAAATTTCATCAAAATGGGACAAATAATAAAAGCTCTAGATGCGCGAACAAGATTTTTGCGGACGGTAGTTTTTGGAATGTAGTCGTCATAATTCGTCCAGAAAAAAAAAAAAAAAANAGTCATCCCTTGACCACGGAGCAAATCTCATTTTTAAGTTCCTATTAGTAGTAAAATACTTTCGATCAATTTGGATACTAAGTACATATGTCAAGTAAAACCATAATGAAGGTTAAAAAATTAGTATATCTTCACGTGACACTATATTTTTAATCTTCATATTATTGTGAGAGATTTGTGAGATGACTTTGAGAGGACCTAAGTCTGCTGGATACGGTTGTTGGAAGTTTGATGTAACACACACTTGAACTTGATCAGATCTTATAAATTGTGGTGAAACAGGTGCTGGTCTTTAACGTTCGGAGCTTGTGCACTTCCTCTGTCCAAAACTGATCTGATCCCCTCTTAGGAAATCTTTTAGACCTTTATAATGCTATCGACCTCCATCTGTGGCAGTATAATTTCTCTTGTTTATGTCCCTTGCCATGTTCGAGATGACGTTGTACAGTACTTCCCTATGTTAGTTCGGCAGTGACTGGGTGTCTTTGCTTTACCGATACTTGGGATCAAGTTTTGCTAAGGTTTATTAGGTTTGGCAGAGGGAGCCAAGCTCTAACAGTATTAACTTCTACCTCAAAAACTCGATGAATGTCATAATTTACATTTGTGACGGAATTTCCCTCTCTGGAAACACCTTGTTGTCAATCTTTAAATCTCTGGTGCACTACAAACGGTTAGGCTTGTTGGTCCGACTACAATTAGCGTCTCCAAGTTTAGGTTCATCTCACCATTAAACTGCAATTTAATAGTGCCTAACACGTTTGAGAGAGTTCACATTCAGCGATCATCCACTGCGTAGTCTCATCTTATCAAATCTTCTTTACGCCTAGTTACTCCTACACGGAGTCGGCTCAATGATGCCCATGTCGACGGTTCTACACATCAAGACGACTTAGAACACATACCATCTTTTCGATAACCTGACTATAACATGGGGAAAACTGTTGATTTTAAGAGGAACAAAGGAACTAAAACAACAGGCAAGTGGGAATCAGGGGATACCTTCTACATCTTCTTTTATTTCAATAATTGTTGATACATTGCTTCAAAGCTCTCTTCTCATGGTTGGATGAGAAGGATAGAGTTTGCTTCACATTTTTAAACATTAATATAAATTATTTTTATATTCATGTTGAACATGTCTATGTAAAAGTATATTACGTATAATATTATATATAGTTATTTTTTGTGTGGCGTGTTTTGCACACATTTTTTGTACTTTTTTTTTCTTCTTTAAATATGAAATGAAACATTTTAAAATAAAGAAATAAATTATTTATCTATATTTCCTCTTTTTAGTTTTTACAAATATGTTTGTTTCAAATTTGACAATCCTAAATATGGCTTTGAACTTGATGCCAATTAGCTATTATCGTTGAGATATTCTTTCATATTATCAGGACATTTCAAGCTCACATACAACTTTTAAAAACAACTCGACGTATGCTGCTCCTCGAAATTATTGAGAAAAAAAAAAATGTATTTCAAATTATTTATCATAGTCATCGAAAACTATAACCCCAGCCTCCCGGCACATCCCCTCCTGCAATAGCGGAGGGGATCTGGACCGAGAAAACTGTCCAGATGCAATAGAGTGACATTAGTTCAATGATCGTGTCACACTCTTCGGGGCTTCAACACAGGAATTGACCGGGTATTGTTGATCTGTATCCAAATTGCAGGAACGCCACACATGACGTCTGCATAACTGCTCGGCAGATCCAACCAACCTAGAGATTTTCTCTTTATGAACGATTCCAGTGCAAGCAGCAGCTCTTGTGCAGAGTGATCGTAGTCTCAACGTTAACAACAAAAACATTATCCCCCTCTCAAAATGTGCTATTATGCAGAATTTAAAAATCGAATAAAAAATCCGTTTGTTAGTAGGTACGCTTACTTTAGTTTAGCGACAAGAAAGGTTCAGAGAAGGTAAAAATGTACAAAATTTGCGAAATATGGCCGGAAAACGTCCCTAACCTCTGTTTGGGAGGGGGGAAAATCCTACCCTTAACGTCAATCCGCAGTTTTGCCACTTAACGTTAGCTAGAATGATTGATATTTAGTGTAGGTCTTATTTGGCGTCTAGTTGGTTCACAAAGCTACTAAACTCAAATACAAAGTTGGCAGTGGCAAAAATTTACCTCTGAGAGCTTGTAGATGGCCCTTGTTGGTCTTTCCTCTCCTGTTTTTGTTTTTTGATATGCCCCAATGTCTGCATTACTTCTCTTTGTATGTTCTGAGCTCGTTTTTGTTTTAATGTTCTGCCACCAACAGGTCGAGGTTTTGGTTTGAATTGGAGGGCACTCTGAATGTTGTTCATTATATTGACATGGTTTGGTATATGGATGTACATGACATTGCGGGATTGAATGAAAAAATTGGGGAAAGTAAGTTCTCTGTCTGCAAAAAAAAAAAAACAGAATCCATGTTTTATCGATTATTGGATTGTACATACTTTATATTTAGATCCTTAAACCGTAAAAAATCAAATTTTGAGGAGGGAGGGGTATTTTTGTAATTTGTTGGTGTACGATTCCAAAAATCTCAAGAAATAATTAAGAGGTATTTATTGCAAAAAGTCTCATTTTTCATGAAAATTCCGGAACATTTAGACATAATTTTAAATTTCCCCTGTGAATAGTTATTGTTTTAGCGGTGTTCTCCTATATAATTAACTTTATCTACCTTTCTAAATTCAGGTTTGAAAAAATGGTAGAAATAGTTGGATAAGAAAGGGGATACCGAAATTACTTTGAAAGCCCTTGGCTGAAACTGAGATGGTTTGCGTTCCGTGGTCGTCCCGATACGAATAAGCGACCATCATGAGGACCAATATTTTATTGGCGTCATTTATGCATTACAATATACCAATCGGGTTTTCCCAACTGGGTAGTTTCTTTCTTACCCCTATGATCTCTCAAGAGAACATCAGACATTGAAATATTCATGAATCCATCAACATGTTCTAGTTTACCAGACACAGACGACTCATTCCTGAGATCAACACAAGTATATTGACCAACTAGAGACTTGGCCAAACATGCCAACGTGTTATAAGTAAAAAATACATCCTTCTGCGAGTCAAATACATGAGCCATTATTTTTATATTGGTATTGACGTGATTACATTAAAAGATCAATTTTCTAATCAAAGTGGGCCTGAGATGTGAACCTGAAAAATCAACGGTGTTCATATATTGGTGATTTGTCCTTATGACTATTAAATAATTTCAGTTTGAATTAGAGTTGAAACCGCACAACTACCACATATATACGTCCTGTCATGCATTGAATAGTGTCTCAACTGTGAAAGTTCAAAAGGCTTTTTTTCCGATGCCATACACCATACAATGCTTGATTTGATTGATTAATTTAAAGTCTTATTTTAAGTGTCTCTTTAACTGTAGTTGAATGTATTCTTCATACACTAAAACGGGATTTCGAATCCATGGTTAACCACTAATCACATGTAGTTTTAGTGCCTATAATAGGCACTGAAACTACATGTGGTTAGCCATGGATAGGGGCGGATACTGGATTTTAGTTTATTGGGGGGAGGGGGGTCTTAAACTCTGAATATCACCATCAGCGTAGCTGACTGAAATGAACCAAGAACAATAATTATGCATACGGTAAATATGATGTATTGAAGTCAAATTAATTATTTGCGAGCACTTGAATTAGCACAGATAATTCGATCAACCAAAGATTTGTTAAACAAATCTGGGGGGGGGGCGGTAACCACTATCTCCTCCACCACTTGTAAAAGCTGCCACCTGGATGCTTTTTGAATGTACCGGAAGGGGACGTCAGACGTACTTCCACAATGATGATTTCAGTATGGCCTTCTTTTGAATTAACCAAAAAGAGATAAAATAGAAACAGAAATCTGTCTTGAGTTTTCACTTCACAGTCAGTCTGCTTCAAAAACGTAATGCAATTCATGAACTGAACTCAAAATTGTAAGATCTTGAAAATCAACGAATTTGTAAAAATTTAATTTATTTATTTCGCGGGTTAGTTTATATTGCACAGATAAAATAATGTACTGCATAATGCTTCAAAATTATGAAGGCATTTTATGAGTATATGTTTTTTATAACCCTTTATATTTTCAAAATTTTCTTTAATGAAAATAATAGACATTTTTTCAAAGTTTGGGGCAATTTTTAGAGGTCGATTACAAAGGTTCATTATTGATTATTTTTTTTCGCTTTTCGCCCCTATAACATCTAAGGTCATTCAAGACAGGGGCTTCACACTCCATTTGCATTAAACTTACAAACCAAATACCCCTGTCCAGGGGCGGACTGGGGCTCCAGGACCTCCCGGTCATATTGGAAAAAGGGCCCCACATTTTTCTTTCTTTCATATTTTTGACACCCCGATGAGCTGGGGTCCATCGTGGCCCTCATATTTTTTCTCACACATATTTTACATGTTGTATTTTTCTTCCATAACAATGCTCCACGATGAACCGGGGGCCCATTGGGGCTCACTCTCCTATTTTTTCTCGCTCATATTTTACATGTTTTTTTCCTTTCAAATTTTTGCCACCTCCCCCGATAGGCCCCCGGTAGCCCCTGCCCATGTCCCACATTGGCCTTACTCAGACTGGGTTAGGTCCGGAATTGCCAGCATCACAAAGGCGGGAACTATTTAATCACTACCAATTTAAACCTAGGTGGATATGAAAGCGGTATAATACAGAAAATCGTGGACAAGAAACAAGGGATTTTTAGACACGCGGGATCTTTCCCATTTGCGGCTTGCAATTAGCAATATGCCTCCGGCCACCTCTTTTCTTTGGTTTTTGACTTTTTATGTTCACTCTTTAGCTTTTTTGACACATTTGAACCCAACTAGATAGGTTAGGAAACGTTTTTACGGCCATGTCTTGATGAGCAATCTTGCTTGTGCACTACACTTTTTGAAGTGAATAAAAAGGAGAAAAATATTAAGGATGTCAGGGGATTAAAAGTGGCGGGATTTTGGAAAAAGGGATGTCCAGGATTCTCTGTGATATGCCGCACTCCTGGAAACTTTCCCGATTCTATTATTGGGGTCGTAACCCCTTCCGGGTACGGTAACTCTTGCTTGTTTCTCACAATATCAATAGAAACTGCGTAGCCTTTAAAAAAACTCTGCTTGGTTTGAAGCATAGTTTTTTAAAGGCTTGATGCCCTTCCTAACACCAAACCTTCTGTATTTACAAGGGTTTGGGAGCGTCACCTAATGAAGCTGGCTTGATCCCCTCGGTGCCTACATTCATTCATCTAATAGAAACTGTTTATTCAACATGCCATTGATGCTATCTGATCTTGTTAGTTGGACATCAGTATTGTACGTGGTTCTCATGGCAATAATCACAAACATGACTCTCAGATTGTCATTATTGATGTCAATCTGACAATTCTATGTCACCCACTCCCCACTCCCCACTGCCCGCTCGAGTGGGTACCTATGTTCAGTATGCCAGCTGCAATACAATCGCCAATTGAGCTATTAGAATTCATGTCATTATGGAAGTTAATGACCTGGAATGAAGGCGAGACGAGTTCGCTTTTTAATTATCTATGACTCATTATTCTTATACTTATTCATATGTATTTGAAAGAATAGATTTTTAATGAGTGTAGAAAAATAATAAATACCTAATAAACTAGGTCTAGCAAAACAGAGAAGAAAAACCATCAATAAATGTTGCCAACATCGTTTCCGATGGTAGTCAGATATGTGAGACTGCACCTCTAAAGAAGCTGTATACTTGTAGCTATTGTTTTTCATTGTCATCATACCTACATCTAATATTATTAATTGTCATGGGCCCCCAGAACCAATGCAATTACTGTTCATTGCAATATAATTGAGTGGGGACCATAACAATACGTAATAAAATGTTGCTCTTTGAGTACTTTGATAGTTTAATACCACCAGCTCGGGTAGACTGGGCCCTTGAGGATGTCAACCTAAAGAAACATCTTATAATCTCAAGTACCAACATATGTTTTATATTTATTTTTTCAGTAAATTACGCCTTACGGAAAACAATTGATAATAAATTAATATGAAGAGTAGGTACGAGTGCATAGGTATTTACGTTCTAAGAACCTATTTATTAATAATTTACGAGAATATTACGATTGATATTGACAGGCAGGGCCCAGGGCCGGTATTACAAAAATACAGGCTGCGGACATCTTATGCCTTTTAATGCTAAATAACCATCAATAATTTGACTTGACAAAGGAAGTTCAATAAGATTGGCTAAACTTTTTTTTAAATTAATTAAGTCGTTTACGCTCCATCACTTCTATAATTTAAGCAGTGTAGACTGTAGAGCAATTATTGACGCTGTATGTGTGATGTGAGTGAGTGAATGATAAGCGTTGTGTGTGTAATGTTGTGAGTGAGTAAATGATAAGGATTGTGTGTGTGGAAAGTGAATGATAAGTGATGGATGTGTGAAGGTGAATGATGAGCGTTGAGTAAATGATAAGGATTGTGTGTGTGTGGAAAGTGAATGATAAGTGATGGATGTGTGAAGGTGAATGATGAGCGTTGAGTAAATGATAAGGATTGTGTGTGTGGAAAGTGAATGATAAGTGATGGATGTGTGAAAGTGGATGATGAGCGTTGTGTGTGTGATGTTGGGAGTGAGTGAGTAAATGATAAGGATTGTGTGTGTAGAAAGTGAATGATAAGTGATGGATGTGTGAAAGTGGATGATGAGCGTTGTGTGTGTGATGTTGGGAGTGAGTGAGTAAATGA
>CM022878.1:30893812-30927975 GCA_012654025.1 Pachypsylla venusta | reverse complement strand
AAAATCTAATCAGCTTAGTCTATGAATATATTCAATGTCCATAGAAAATTTGCGCTAACCGTGTAAAAGGTATTTGATCACCCTAACAGGAGTTATGTAAACTTAAATATTTTAGATTGGGTATTATTTCAATAATGAACCTTTGGAATCGCCACGAAAAAAATACCCACTTCAAAATTTTATTCTCATACTCATACGGGGTGACCTTGACCCCTCGATTGTGCCACAGATCGGGACTGACCTGTTAAGTTTCATTTACATTAAATAAATTTTCTGTTTAATGAGTTACCCTGTATAAATAATTTTATCTTTTTCATTATCTGAGCTGGTAATTTCTTCTCATTGATTAATTTTGGTCTGTCTAACAAAACATGCTACGCAACGATGAAACAATATCATGGTAAATAGAAAAGTTATTCAACATGCCATCAGAACAAATTCAACATGATAGCAGAATTTATTCAACATCTCATCAGAATAAATCTCTTGCCAATCTTCTAGACACCGACTCTATCAGAATAAATTCAACATGATATCAGAACAAATTCAACATGCTATGAGTATAAAAACAACATGCTATCAGAACAAATTGAACATAATAGCAGAATAAATTGAACATGCTATCAGGTGTAACCAGCTTGGTTAATTCATATTTTTTATGAGGTCCTTATTTATACCTTGGGGGGGGGGTCGTTCTCCAATCTCGGTAATTTTTCCCCTTTTCCTCTCTATATGACAAAACCTCACTATAGAGCGTCATTCTTGGCGGTAACTCGCTTCCAGTTCAACTTTTGATTTTTTTTTCCTTCCTTATTACGTAGGTACTCATACTAATAACCATCTGTAAGTCACATTTCAACAAAGCGTGCGCAACAGTGGCTGTTTTGTACATGATAACGCTCTAAAGCCTTTTCCGACTTTAATGGTATTTAGTATGGTTATGAGTAATGTAGCCACCGAGGGGAGCAAACCAGCTTCATCAGGTGACGGTCCTAAGCCCGTGTAAATACAGAAGGTGTTAGGAATGGCATCCAGCCTGTAAAAAGTTCTGCTTCAGACCACAGATGGAATGTCATCAGCGAACAGCAGTGACTACGTATTGATATTATGAGAAGCAAGAAGGTTACCATGCCATCATGAAAGAGTAAGCTAAAGGGAGTAGACATAACACAGAATATTATAGCATGGTAGAATAAAAGAAATGAAGGCCGTCCCGAAATAGAATTGGGAAAAAGTGAAGTTAAAGACGAAGAAGAAGCGATATGGACATGAACTAATTAGTTTCTGGGCCAAATAACAGATTGAGATTTACAGTTCACAGAATTACCAGGCCAAATTTCTTAACAAAATATTAAATTTTATGGCAACATTTTTTTTTTATCCATCAAAAACTAGATATTTCAAAGAATCAATGTGTGTGTCCAAAGATTATGTTCTGTATAAACATGAGATAATAAAGTCTTGTGTGGCCACCTATTGGACGTGGACAATGGACATATCCCTAGCTACACACTGTACAATGTACCGGGTGCGACAATTAGTTCTCCCACATTTAAAAGAGCTGGCAAATAAAAATGACATGAGATATTTGAAAAGTTATTTTGTATTCTGTAAGCTTGTGTATTCTAGTTTTTTTTTCATCTACGTTTTGTAAATAATGTCGTCCCATTGACGACCTTGGCGAGAGATACAAGTGTCTTTCACGGAAATTTTCCATGACTCTCGTCAGCATATCCGCATCAATTTGGATGATTTCTTCCAGAATTACCTCCTTTCAAGGACCCCAGGGCGATATTTGAAGACCTCAGCCTTGAGGTAACCCCACAGGAAGAAGTCACAGGGACTCAAATCCCGCGATCGGGGAACATGTCCTGCGGAATCTCACGAGAACGATTGGCTGCATGGGTAGCCCGATACAGCCTAAAACTGATGATGTGGTCCTAAAGTTCTGAACTTAAATCAAAATTGTTTTCCGATCAGGAACTGGATCCGTGGAGTACAAACCATACCTTGTGCAGAACGCCCTCTGAGTGGCTATAATGGTTCACTTTTTAAAAAAACAACTTGACAACGAAGGCGCGATGAACGCTCGACCAAACCATTGCGACAACTAAAAACTAGATGTCATATCGTGTTGTATATCACAGACCCATCGCTCCTCCCGCTATCACTCCCCCTCCCACGATTTTTTGAAAAGTGGAAATACTAATTGGCGCACCCTGTATATTCCATACACATTGTATGATTGTACAGCATTGTTTGGGGTTTCCTCTACACGAGAGATGTTGTCTATTGTTATATTGTAGTTGACTATTGAACCGGAAAGGCTACTCTCTTATCTCTTTACTAGGAATAAAAATGATCGGAAAAATAAAAGAAATAATACCAAAGATTGAAAGAAACAGATAATAACAGATAGAGTTTGGTCCTACACACAAAAGTTTGTTATGCGAGCATGCATAACATAATCATAATATGCACTCATTAGAATAAGGTATTGTTAGGTTGGTGTGCCCAATGGCGTTCTTAAAATAATGCATTAGGTACTGCAGATCAATTAGATATTAGCAAATCATCTGTGTATAGGGTACAATGTGATGGCCGTAACTTGGTTTGTGAAGTGTAATCATCTGTCAAGTGTATAGGGTACTAAGTGATCGCCGTAACTTCGTATGTCAAGTGTATAGGGTACTATGTGATGGCCGTAACTTGGTTTGTGAAGTGTAATCATCTGTCAAGTGTATAGGGTACAATGTGATGGCCGTAACTTCGTATGTCAAGTGTATAGGGTACTATGTGATGGCTGTAACTTGGTTTGTGAAGTGTAATCATCTGGCAAGTATATAGGGTAGAATGTGATGGCCGTAACTTCGTATGTCAAGTGTATAGGGTACTATGTGATGGCCGTAACTTGGTTTGTGAAGAGTAATCATCTGTCAATTGTATAGGGTACAATGTGATGGCCGTAACTTCGTATGTCAAGTGTATAGGCTACTATGTGATGGCCGTAACTTGGTTTGTGAAGTGTAATCATCTGTCAAGTGTATAGGGTAGAATGTGATGGCCGTAACTTCGTATGTCAAGTGTATAGGGTACAATGTGATGGCCGTAACTTGGTTTGTGAAGTGTAATCAAGTGTATAGGGTACAATGTGATGGCCGTATTAGTGATTGGGCTGTGTAATTGTTCCCCAAACAAGCGTCGGTTTTGACGATACCCCTTCCGATTGAACTTTCCTTCCTTATTATTTTCCAACCGACACCCTCTTCTAAATTACATTATATTTCTATTCTTGTGGTGAAGTGTGAATTCGCCTCTAAAACTGAGCTACTGAGGCAGTTAATGTTAGAACTGTAGACTTCACTCAAATAATAGGCTGCTATGAGGCCTCTGGTGGCCCAATACGGCCCAAAAAATAAGCAGCTAATTCAATGAAAATAATGAATATCCAGTTTCTACAAAATTGGTCAAACTGTTTGTGAGTTATCTTGGTATAAACGAATAGATAAACAAGAAACATTGAAAGAAAAACGTTAGTGTTAAAACTAGACCTCACTTATTTCGATTCAGAAATTCTACACACATAATCCCCAAATAAAATATTTTTCTCTTAACATAAAAATACCTAAAATTTCAATCATGTTTCTTTTCCTAATGCAACCTTAGAAGGTATTTGGTGTCGTGTACCTGTCGTAATACCAAACGGAATGACGAAGGAACCCGATCAGACACTGTGACATTCATGTTTAATTGGTATCAGACTGGAATAACGATTATATCTAATGCCAAGGTCTGACTGTAGAATGACACCATTATTATTTTCTGACTAACTACCTGTTACGTATATTTTTGTATAAATAAATATTTAATTAAATGGTTTTGTAAATTGATTATTATGACAACAAAAAGGGAAATCAATGGGAATTAGGTGTTTGTCTCGTCGGATCCAAGGACGGAACCAACCAAATAGGGCCAGTCATAACTAGAGACTAGAGGAGCACATTTGACAAGACAAAAAGAAGCCATCGAATCGGACCCTATGAGCAACCAAACAATGCATTTATCTGGGGTCTGAAACTCTGAAACACAACAATCTTGAAGCTATGGAGTTTTTGTATGTGATTTTTTAAAAGCAAACGACTTTGTTCCAAAGAATATCTCATAAGTCCCTACTACCTACTGTATGGAAAAGTAAAAATATAAGTTCAGATCTAAGATCACATTCCGCCAAGTTCTTCGATTTTTTAGGATCACAAAAAATTAAATCTTCGGCAGTTCCCACCTTAAAGTTTTTGATAATTAAAGATACGTGTGCGATGGCTAGACTGTGTCACCAAAGATTTAAGGGCAATGGACATGAAAGGGTGGAGCAGGACCGCCAAGGACATAGCTGAGTGGCGGGGCATAGTGCAAGAGGCCGAGACCCGCACCGGTCTGTAGTGCCGTATGATTTTTAATTAAGATAACAGGCAAATCTAACTGCAAATTTAGTTGTAATTCAGTGTACACAGTTACATATTTTCTTTTTGCTCAATATTTTATTATTTTGCAGTAACAAGGTATAGTAGGTAGTACATATTATGGAACAAAGTTATAGGACTTAATTAAAAAAAAAAACAGCCAGAAGTATCTTGGAACTTTTTAAGCCCATAGGTTTTAGTATCTGCCCTTTAAATTTGCACATTCGCTCACAGGACACCCTGTCTAAAGATACTCAAGTGTAACTACATATAAGGTATAATTTTCGGATCGTGTATTTTCTGAAAAGTTTCATTTTAATTTCGTTCTCCTAACTATTCATTAGATTGACTGGATTTTTTTTTACTAATCCTTTTGTTTTTGTTATAAAAATATTTTATAACGAAAATATAATCATGGCGGGTGCAGTGTGCACAAAACTTATGGAAATTTCTTATTTACATAAAGAAGTATATTCAAAAAGATAGAACATTTTTTTTCTATACTTAATATAAATTTCAATTGCCAATATGAGTTATGCTGATAACATATACAGGATGGTAAAACCGAGGTAAAAATATCCTTCTCTTTGATTCCATTTCTCCCTGAGGAGGCATTTACGGGTATATGCATAGTACCTATGCTTAGAGAGAAAAAAATCTCATTTTCACCTCCTGAATGAATGTTGAGCCAATGTAACAAAGCCCGGACACCCTGTATAATACTACGACACGGTTTTGTTATTTTTTACGCCAATTTCTGGGTTTCGTTTTGGGGAAATGACAAATGTGGAAAAAACAAACACCATACTGTCCACAGTTGTAGTCAGTAGCCTGGGAAAATAATCATTTACCCGCTGTGTTATTAATTATTAACACAATATGGATACTTTTTTGACAAAGAATAATTGTTTTTGTCGAACCTTGTATATAATAGTATCATGGCATTGTTTTGTCATTAACAATTTCCTTATTTTTTTACGTCAATTTCAGGGTTCCGTCTAAAAAACAACTTTTCTACAGGAAATTAGGCACAAAAGACTTTTTTTTTTAACTTTCTAGAGATATGCCCTTGTTTTCAAGATAAACCACCCGGTATAGGTAACTTCAATAAGCAATAAAGCAAAAGAGATCCACTGAAAGAAAATTAGAATATTTTTTTATAACATCAGTACATAGGAATAGGAACCCATCAAATGCCAGCCTTTAACCCCAAACCTTGTCAGACCCATAACTCTTCACTTCGTATGCCTCTATTCTATAACTTATATTTATTTTTTAAACTGAGGGGTGTGTGTGGAGGGGGGACTTGGAGTTTCAAGAGAAGAGGGTTTATCTGAAGTGGGCAAGATAACTTGAAAATTATGACTGCTTCAATTTTTCTTTTTATATTATTAGTTTTAAATTATACTTTAAAAAACTCATAGGGGAGTTCGAACGTTTATGTCAATAATGTTATTATGCAGACCAAGTTCTGGTGTACAGGGTGAGAAGAAGAGGTTGTTGATGGAACGAAGTGAGGTCTACCAAATTCACACTAAATTGATTGCTTTTTGTACTGCTATATCTGATTGTGATGGAACATGACCTGATTGTGATGGAACTAAATTCTCCTTCTTTACCCTTTCTTAATTCTATTTGGGGTCGGCGTTGCCTTCCTTAATTATACTATGCCGCAACCTTTTGTTTGGTGCCTTACTTTAGCTGTAACCCTTTCCTGACACGGTAACGGTAGCTAGCTTCTCACAGCATCAATTGAAACTGTGTAGAAATTAGCTTTTTACTGACCATCTCTCATCATTTGTTTGAAGCAGAGTTTTTAAAGGCTATATTATGCCCTTTCTAACACCAAACTTTCTGTATTTACACGGGCTTAGGACTGTCACCTAATGAAGCTGGCTTGTTCCCCTCGGTGACTAAGTACATTGTAGATTCTACATCATGTTTGTATATTTATTATGCTAATATAGACTGAAAAAAATCCTTATAATAATATTAAGCAATTGCATTGAATATCAAGTCAGATTTGCTCCAAAAGATAATCCTTTGTTTTAAAGATTTTGTTAGTTTTTTTGATGAAAATGCTCAGTTCACATTACCTATCAGTGTGCTCAATTAGCTACGTAGTATTAATGCTACGGTAAAAGTAGATAATTGGTAATTGTATACAATTACCGTATACAATTATTTTCAAATGTTTAATCGGATTTTTTTTAAATATGCCGAGAATTTTTGAATTTTTTTTGTTTTTATTTTATCAATATAAGCGTTAAGATAAACGCCCCCCCCCCCCNCCCCCCAGAGAGGTTAGAAACGTTTTGATCGGCCATGCCTCGATTAAACTCTTGCACCATTCTTGAGAATAATTTCATAAATTTACCGGTAATTGTATACAATTACCAATTATCTACTTTTACCGTAACATTAACTTTTCTTAACTTTTAATTCAAATGGAAATGGGTTTTTATTTGCACTGATATGATTTAGGTTGTATTTTTTTTAAAAAAAAGGAGTGTTCTTTGTAGTCACATTTATTTCAGTGTAAAATTGGTTTATTGTTTTTGGTACCCTATTGTGTCACATGGGCACACATGGGGGGTTCTTTTAACGGAGTGCCGCTTGTGGTGTGTCTACATTACGAGATTTGACTTCAGTTTATAGGAAAATCTAAAAATTCATAAATGTTGCATTATAATTTAAATAACTACTTAACCCACGAGAACGGAAACCCATTACTATCGAAATCGACGAAATCTTCGCTATCTGATTTTAAAAACCTGTGGCAAACACACCAGTTTCAGTTCAACAGAAAAAAATCCATTTAAACTAAAGTTAAGAAATATTAATAATGGGCAAATATTGATATCCTTGTTATGTGAAGAGAATTTTTTTTAAAAAAAAAAAATGTTCAATTAAAGTTTAAAATGTCTTTTAATTAATTGAAAATTAATTTTTTTTTTCTTTCTTTCTTTTTCAATTAAATCAAGTGATGCGTCGTTCTTTGGGAGCAATTTTAAAGGCGATGCGACTTAGGACACAAAGCAATCGCTTAATATTATAAGGGTTTTTTTTTCAGTGAAATACTCTCATTAATATTGTGCGTGTTATTTTATTCATTAAATTACATCTATTTCACCAATACAGAACATTGTTGAAGGCATCACCCTCACCCGGTATATTTATCTATTTATTATTCTCAATAGATAGAGAGCCAGGCTTTTCAATTCATTGGAAATATCATAAAATATTTTTTCTAAGGGTGTGTAAGAATAATGAAATCATTAAAAATGGGAAAACCAATATCCGGCATGCAGCACCTATTATAAAAGTCATGCATATTGATGCGTTCTGCGTACCTACCCCTTTCTGTCCTTTAATAGAGGCTTCATTGGGTGAGTACTATAATTATCTACCAGTTATATGTACCTACTATAATTATAATTATTATACCTGCTAGTCCCAGTGTAATATATAACGATCTACTGGGATAGAATATGGCAGCACAGGGCTGAGATAATATAGACAGACTTCTAACGTCTATCAGGAGAGTTTTCGGTTTCAATAGGTTTTTGCTGTTGTCGTGGTTAGGTTTGATAAAATGGTGAAAATAGGTTGATATTAATGTGTTTTCCGAAATGATTTTAATGGTCCTTGACTGGATCTATCATGATGTGTGTCACAGGTCTTTTGTTTACATTAAACCCGTCATTTTTTGGAAGTTTCTAGAAAGGATTTCAACACCCCAGTAATGTATCCAATTATCTTTTTTGTAGGAAAGAAGAAGTAACTATCATATTTCTAATGATAGAAACGTTTTTTAGGAGTTTTATTCTAGACATCTAAATTTTTTTTTTTTTTTTTTTNTTATTTTTGAAGAACCACTCTTTTGATGATTAAATTTTGATGGAGAAATATTAAAAGAAAATTATAACAAACAATACTCATCCTAAGTACCCACGAGTATACCTATCTATGTAGAATCACGAAAGTATAACTTAATGCTACGTCATCCGCCATAACAGTTTTATTTCCAACATGTTTGAAGGCAAAGGTCAAAGGGTGTGTGTGGACGTGCAAGAATATCTATGTACTCAATCCACCCATTTCCAAAACTGCATTCAAATGAAAAGCATGGCAACCTATAGATATCAGGGACTGCAACAACAGATGGTACGGCCTTTAGAACATGATGGTATGGGTTCTTTATATATTTTCACGAATAAATCATCCTGGAACCGAAATTTGATATTTTACATTTCAACATGATGTTCTCCTTCTTACCGTCCAATATCCGTTACCGGATGTTGGACATCATATCGGCTATTGAATCTCTTTCGAATACAATCTCAATGAATGCTTCGATAGATTCGTTGCATCACCGCCTCAAGACTAGCATCTATGATGTGCTTTTGTTCCTCTTCACCTGCTGTCATCCACTTTGCCCTTTATAATCAACTGTAATATAATATTATAACTTTCTGGATTTCTAGTAATGTAGCTATATGTTCTCCAAACTACGTGGAATTTAAAAATGAGTTCCCCTGTTCCAATTGGAACTATTGCAACACAACCTTGATAGATTTACCAAGGTTATCTTTTTTTTAGTAGCTAGCTTTGGTGTCTACCAAAGCTGCTAAAAAGTCTGTCGGTATCTGTATATCGCCAAAGCAAGGTAATTTATCTGCTATCTAGTTCATAATACATCTTATTTAACTGTTCCTCCTCCCCATTTTATTTGCGGACGATGTTACCTTCCCTGATCTTTCTTCTAAAGCTACCACCTTAGAGGACTTCATAGGTATGTATATATTTTAATAGGCGCCCACTTCTAAACATTGTATTTCAAATCTTGTGTTGAAGAGGGTGATGGAGTTGGATTCGAACGAACAGCTTCCTGGTTACAAATCCACCGCCTCGACCGACTGATCTACTGAGGGTGTAACTGGTCTAGTGAGGCTGTAACTGATCTAGTGAGGCTGTAACTGAGCTACTGAGGCTGTAACTGATCTACGGAGGCAGTAAACTTAAGAGAGTAGTAATCTTCCCATATCTCACTCTTCTATCTTTTGAGTTCATAATATGTTCTGAGTATAGTACGATAAATAATTAATACCAAAGCCTGCTTTGGGGAGGCTCATTTTTTCCTATATTCCGTATGGAGAAGATAAAGTGAAAAAACAACAACAAATGTAGTAAAATGAGGATCATATATCTTTTTAATAAAAGCGAAAATACCAATAATATATTTTTAATCTCATCCTGGAACATTTTATTAAAAATAACAACAAAAAAATTCTAAATGAACGAGGAGGAACCCATGCAAAGCAATTAAGAGAAATACATTTCATGTTATTATTCTTGTGAAGAAAAAATAAGGGGCGGTTTTTATAATATAAAAAGCCCCTGGAGATCACACATGTGTTCTTGACTGATATTAACAATTTCCCATTTTTATATATTATTAAGATTCTCTGTTGGGTACATATTCATGTTGTTCATAATAATATAGTTTTTAAGAATTCATGTTAAAATGTTAATGTTTAGTTTTATGTTTCATAGAATTCTTTCTGTTTAATGTAAACACCCACTGGCAGTATAATGAAATCCTGTGGATAAAATGACATGTATCATGTTTTTCATGGAAACATATTAAATCCTGTATGAAAAATAACATTGGATTGTTGTTGTTGTGTAAGCAATATTTATAAAGAAATTCCCTAAAGATTGCTATGGTATGGTATGTTGTTGAATGGGATTTTCCCTAGTCAACGTCTAACATATGCAATGCAAGAATGAAGTAAATTAGTAAATAGTTCTCAGAAAAAAAGCATACATTGTATGTAGGTATGTTGAATAATAATGGAAACCTTCACATAACCAAATTGTTCTAGAAAAAGTTTGAAATATCTAATGGACATAATAATTGTTTTTTTTTGGTGTCCGTGTTCCTCTTATTGTGACACCACAGGGAACCAACACTGCCAAATCCTCTTCAACGATCGATTTTCAGTGGATTATAAAAAAATTGTCCTTAAAATTTGGTAGTGTTCTTAAAAGCTCGTTGGCCCAAATAAAATGAAAAATGTCAAACCAACTTCCAGCTGCGGGCATATCCGGTATCTGTGTCTATGACGTTGTTTTACCATGGATGAGGATTGGCCATAACACACTGACTCACAGTCATGTTTTTGACAAATCCCCTTCATATGTTTGTCGCTGTGAATAGCGGCTCCATATTCTCATTTGCCCTCTAGACAGCTGCCTCAGAAGATCTCTCCCGACCAAAATATCATTGGTCGATGATGAGTGTGATTTCATTGATGCTCAAATACCTCAGGGCCCTTTTTTTTTTAAAAAAAAAAAAAAAAAAACGTAATCTTTCAGCGATCGGTGCGAATGACATAGACTCTGCTATCGGTTAAAGTGCAAAAAAATCTTAATAATAATAATGATGTGCTTAAATAATTATTAGGAAGACTTTTCCCAATTATCTGTGCTCAATCTTACAACTATTCTAGGAGTATTCTAGAAACCTTACTATTTAACATATCCATTCTTTGGAAGTAACTACACACCACTCATAATAATACGAGCGACTTTGTGCGACTACACGCTACTAGATTGAAATTCTCGTGGAGTCGTTTGAAGTCGCTCGTAGTAGCGTGAGCATGTAGATGTTTTCAAAGGACGACCGCGCTTATCGTAGAAGATATTTTGTGCATTGTTTTCTAGAAATCTCTACTGAAAAAATGACATGAAAATGTTCTGGACCGTATCTAGAGCCGATATTTTTTCTGAAGTAGATAGGAACATTGGCTCATGACCCGGAGATTGTGAGCTGAAATATCGCTCGGGAAGGTTATAAGAGACTGGCCCTAAAGTATTACGAAACTCTTCTGGGGATGGCGAAGTAGCAATTTAAATGAGAACTTTCATTGCGTCCTCACGATGGCCGATTCTACCGACCAGAACGACCTGAAATGCATATCATCACAAAAATACATTTTCGGTTACCTCATATTATATCAACTTATTTCTTCCTCTTGAAGCAATGAACCACTACAGACTCGTACTCAGATTTCGTAGCAACCCCTCGTAGAAATATATTTGCATTAACAGAGCTTATAATAATTAGCATTAACAATTTAGAACTCGTAGAATACCTAAAAGTGTCTTAGAATGAAAAATAACATCCGTCGTCATAATGAAGTGTGGGAGTGGCATAACGAATTCCCCAAAGATTGGCATCTGGCATTTTAGGAAATTCCAGAACGAGAGAGTCTCCAATGATAAGTTTTGACATGGATAGCATAGGAATATGGGGGGCTATCATTCTGTTTAAAGTGGTGGATTCCAGACAGCAAGAGGGGAATGGATCAATTGACCTCTCATCTAATTCTCTGCTTGCCTATTTGTTCCACGATATCTTTTGAACGCCTTGTCTGATTTTAATCAAACTCAGGATTTTTTTTACGTTCATAGAATTGGCTGTTTATTGGGTCCTAATCTCCTAATTAACCACCCGGTCCTCATGGCAACTCATTTTATGTTATTATTCTTCACAAGGAAAGAGGGGCGGTTTTAATAATATAAAGCCCCTGGACTGATATTACCAATATTAAGGTTCTCTCTTGGATAATAACTGAGTGCGCTCAATAGTTCCCAGAACTGTTATAGTAATTATAAAAATATATTATCATTTGGGTTCTTTTTCGCGCAGTACTTGATTAAAGAATCGACGTCATTTCAGATATAGTATATAGGCTCATGCCCATAAGACGTTTGGCACGTTGAGTGAAATATTTGAGTGACGTCCACAGTACTGCGAGTAATAATTGTTGTAACTAGACATTACTTCAATTAAAAAATGGTATCATAAAACCTAACCGAAGCCGTGATTTCTTCCAATCCACATATGACTTGCTAACTTTCCATGAGGAAAAGTAAATCATACTTGAGATTGTAAGATGTTACTTGAGTGTGACATCCTCACGGGCCGAGTCCACCTGAGCTGATGGTGTAAAATAACACGGGAAGCAAATCTGTAATATCATTATATTTCTAACAATTGTGTTAGTAACGTAATTATTAATTATATTACAGTGATTGTCATGGTTCTGAGGGTCTTTGTCAATTATCAGCCTCCAAGAACAGATATATGATATCCTTTCTGGAGCTGCCATCGGACACGATGAAGCCAGTAGAGAATTAAACATAAAACCTAATCAAGCTGTTCTGGGAACAACTTATATGATTTAGGTATCAGTGTATCACAAGGCTCAAACCAACGTGGTCAGTGATTACCCACCAAGTAAAATCACGCTGAACGATACTTAACTTCAGTTATCTAACATGGGTCAACCCAGCCTAATATGCTACCAAACTCTTTTACCACCACCATCGCTTTCTTTGATGGCCACGTAAAGGAAAGTAATTAAGTGATGTAAGGGGAACTGCGGTATTCAACGTACCACTGACGTTGCGGCTTCAAGATAGCATTCACATTATTCATCGTAAGGGGGCACCCAAGTGCGTATATTGCAATCTGTTTGGAGTAAATTTTTTGAACCTCGTCGACATAGGCATGGAGAATTATTTTCACTGATTGGAAGTTTCGCCAAGCAACTTGTTAACTACACGGAGTTACAATAACTGTTAAGGTAAGCTCATTAATAATTTCTGTTGCTTAACGTAGCGTTAAGCAGATTTCTCACGTCTCTTCTGATCTTTGTAAATACAATCCCTCGTATAGAATTCCGATTATTTTAATTCGACTCAGAAAACAAGATTTTTCATTGTTATTAATTTTTTTTTATGATTAAAGCGTTCGTTATCTTCAATCTGGGTCTTAGTAAAATAATCAAGGTGTTAGTTTTTATCTTACTCATGATGTAGGTACTGTATGGTTGTTAAGGGATAGAGATAGGTAGGTACTTGTAAAGTAACTTTTCAAACAAACAAAATAAGGTTTTGTATTATTTGTTTGATAAAAATATAAGTAATCAGAAGTCATGTGTTTACTCTATGAAATCATTTCAGAAGCTTGCATTTGGAAATGTTTATTACATACCTAACGAGGATAGTCAGGTAAGTGTGTAAGCGTCAGTTCAACATGCACTCTGGCGAATATATTTAGTCAGATTTAGATCGCCGGTGCTGACTGTGTATATAAAACTGTCACCTAGAGATATGTGAACTTACAACATGTCTAGCCGCAGATTTATTGCTACTTAGTGATTCCATAAATCGAAATCTACTGAGAAATAGCATTTACGCCTTTCATTGTGTACACTTTCTTTCGCAATTACTTGCCGATGAAAGACGTCTTTCTCTAGCAGACATTGACGCGGTAAACGCAGATAAAGGAAGGCGTGTCTCCACTGTATACATACACTTGAAAGTGAAGATGAAGGTCATGAACATTTTTTATAGATAATCTTCTTCCCAGATTACACTCGGGTACTTTAATAAGGCCCCAATAAAGCAACCGATTTTAAGGTCAATAAAATAAAACTGCATGTATCGATAAATGTATGTATGTAAAAATAATTGTTTAGCCAAAACGGTAAGAGAAAATTGATGGGAATGGACCACCCCAAAACCATAGGCGGAAACACTAGATGAAATATCAGAATTCAAAAATGTCCAACCGTTTTCGAGTTAAGACCGATTTTTCATTTTTTTTTCCGAATTTAGCCGGCCATGGTCCGATATCTTAAATTTTGACGCGGCAATATATCAACCCAAAAAGCGAGAAAGTTTTAGATGGTCTTTTACACGTTAATTTGAAACATAGTTTGCAAAAAACAGTCCAACCGTTTTCGAGTTTTTTTCGATTTTTGTAAGGGGAGTCATAGAATACTATTCGCTTCCGATTTTTGAAAGGAAAATCATAGAATACTATTAGCATGGGAACGGCCATGCCTCTAAGGCGCTAAGCTATAGGCCGTAGTGAAGCACGGGCGAAACAGCTAGTAATGAATACTCGTAAAAACAAATTTTATCATAATCAGAAAAATGAAAATCAAGAGTTTCCGTTTTAAAGAAAGATAAGAAGACAAATAAAAGAAAAATTAAAGCGCTTGAGATACAGGATATAGGTATTTTTTGACAGATATTTTTCCGGACTCTTACACAAAAACGTACCAAAATTTCCCCATAAAGGAATAAATATTTCTATAGCCCGTTGCTTCCTCCGTATTTATTTTTATTTGCTTATGCGGAAACGCAGAGATAATATTTCCTCGGTTCCTGAATAATTATCGCAACACCATACGGAACAGACAAATGTACAAAGATACATTAATTTTTACTTTCCTTATCCTATAAAATAAAAATATTGTTATAGATGGTAGATGCTCACAATTATTATCGAGTAAGTTTTGTGAGATAGAGTTTTAGCCTGAGACTTTTATCGTTTTATACTAATCGGTTTTATATTCATTCAAGCGTGAACCAAAAAACTATGTTAAATGTTTAATCAGCCTGAACTACGCCACGGAGCAAAGAAAACCCCTGAGATAACGTGACTGATAGATTAATGGAGGAAAAATATCAGACGCGTAACCTGAAATTTGATAAACATATAATTAGTTAATTGCAGGAAGAATTATCTGATTATCTTTAGTTAGATTCCTACCAACACATATCATTAGGTGAGCAGATAAGTCAATAGTAATTTTGTGCCACAAATTTAGTACACATCATAGCATTACAAAGTGTTTTTACAATCCAACAAGACTGCAAGCCAAGTAAGGTGCTCCGGACCTGACGCCACGATAAATTTTATTGACTGAAGGAAGTGAAGTTTAGTTTTACATCATGATTTTTCTTTAAACGTCTGTTTGTTATATGATAACTATCGAACTCCTTGTCTATACTTACTTGCTATATGCAGCCAATTATTATGTTTATAGAATTTAGTGATTTATGTTTGGGCCCAATTGAACCACCTGGAGCCACACGGTTGCCATCTTAACTGAGTAAAGTCTACAATTCGGATAGCTATAGAAACTGACTTCCAATTCCAATCATGATTTACCACGCCTCTGTAGAGACAGTCATCAGCCTTGGGAGTTAGAAGATGATTGATTTATGTTCGACACTCCATTCCAATCAATATCTGTGCCAAACAGACAGATAGATTTAATGAAATATTATCTGATAGAGCAGATAGAGGAACCACTGACAGACATCACACACACGAGACGCTCATAATCTCTGATGATGGATGATGAACAATCAATGACTGAGAAAACATCCTCACTAGATAAAGTCACGGAGTACTTTCATTTTATTGAAGTTGTTCAAGCAAATGACATTCATATTCGATTAGCGATAAGGTAAGTAAGATGACATCCATTCCATATTCCTAAGTATGAATAGCAATAGCAATTAGAAATATAGAAATTAACAAGCCATTTGGAAAAAAAGAGATTGTTAGAAGAAATAAAGCTAGGACAACAAAAGATCATAACTGATGTGAATACAAGCTGTGCATTAAAAAACAATTTGAAGAAGAAGCTGATTCATGAAGAAGAAGAACATCAGCAACAACAATAATAATATTCTATGTTATATTTTATCAATATTTGTTATGAGATGGTTGATGCTTTCACAAGGGATCTATCTACTTCTACCCAGTTCAATCTCTCTTCCTCTGACAATTTTTGTCCACTAAGAGACTCCCACACTTCTCTTTCCAAGATTTTTAGAATCGAATTTGAGAAATTGGAAAATGGGAGTCATGCTGTCGGTCTTCTCAGTTGTGGTTCTGTGTAGAATGATGACAGTACACATTCATAAGACTGACCAAATGCTCCATCTTCTAAAGATCTGATCCTCTGGGATGCGATTGTGACCACATCTCTATCAGTCCAACACATTATGTGGTGATTTCTCCTCCAATGTGAGCTTTTCCATCTCTCCAATCTTTATTATATGATCAGGTATTGAATGACTGCATGATTGAATGTCCTGAAAATTTAATGAGGGACGAAGAACCTTTATGAAAGGATCTGAATGGGGGCATTAGCTCTTAAATTAAAAATTTCAAAGGAAACGCCAAACGACATTTTTTTCTTCTTAATCCTCAAAAGACGAAAGGTCGTAAAACCAGGGACTATCAGATTTTTCTCATTAGCGCAAACTTTTCCAGATTCAGTTAAAGCACTATTCTCTGACAAATTGCAAAACTCACCCAAAGCAGCTGATCAATCCCCTATTTGAATCAAACTAAAGCATGAAAAATAATCTGTGAAAACCCAATCTGATTGAATGAAATTTTAGATAAATTCTAAAAAAAAAAATATTTGAACAAAAACATAAATTAAAAATTTCAAAGGAAACGCCAAACGACATTTTTTTTCTTAATCCTCACAAGACGAAAGGTCGTAAAACCAAGGACTATCAGATTTTTCTCATAACCTTTTAAAGAAAACAAAGGTTAAAATATAATCTCATTTCATAATAACAGGACAAGTTTTTTTTTATTCTCCATGCTAATTAAGTTTTAAATCAAATAATCTCTTCAGAATAGAGCGCATTAATATTTGATATCCTTTTAAACAGGGTGGTGAATGAAGAAGAAATAAAATCGTGCAAGTTGCATCTACTTATACGGAAGATTCCATATTGGATGCGTGCTGGTCCATCGGGATACCGGGGTGGCAAGTTATGAAAGGGCGGCAAATATCAATATGTATACTAGTTGAGTACCCGAACTTCGTTTCGAGAAGATAGAGAAAATGGAGAGTAGTATAACGGGTTGTTAAACTGAGTAGAATGTGTTGGGAGTAGTATTGGGTTAGGTTCCAAAATAAAATAAAATGCGTGTTGTAGTCTGCTGTGTTTAGAGAGCCAGCCTAACCTTGCGCTGACTTCAACACGCATTTTACCCTATTTGCGCAGACTTCAACACGCATTTAATTTTTTTTGGAAACCTAACCCAATACTACTTCCAACACGTCCTACCCAACAAACTTGGTGTTCAATTCTATTAAAATATAGATAAAACCTATTCGCAGACCTACCGAATGTACATACAAAATTTCATTAAAATCGGTTAAGCTGTTTTGGAGAATTATAGTAATGGTAACAAACACTGTAACACGAGACTTTTCTATATTAGATTATATAGGACGTTTTTTCCAAACTTTTATTGTAAATCGGATATTGTCATAGGGTTCAAGTATCATAAATATGGATTAAAATGCGGCAATGTTATTTGAATAAATGATTTGTAAACATTAGATATGTACATACGGCGTACCGTTTGACTTTAATGCATAACACAATCAAGGTGTTCAATGTTTAGTCTTATAATGTTGTGATGTACCTATTTAGCGTTTTTAAATTGTCTGTCATTTTCAAAGGTTAATATAACAAGAATGTATAATCTCCTAATTTCACATACCTCTTACCGTTTCTCCGATAGAATCCTGTGATCGACCAGTTAGAAAGATTCATTTGTCGGTTGGATGAACACTGTTTTTTTTAAAAAAAAATTTGTAATATTGTGATGGTTTTGTTTATGCTATTAAATAATATTTTATTATTTTCCAAGATTTTAAAGGACCCCTAAAAGTTTCTGGGATAGAGCCCTGAAACTCTTTCTCTCTCTGTGTCCACGCTCATAAAGACACACATTGTATGTCCTATTTTCACCATTATTTTATCTTCAATGTCCTTTAGTTTGGTGGCTTCCAAGAGTCTATCTTTAGCTAATTCTTTCTCTATGTTAGTTTTATGTTCCAGTTCTACTGCAATGACTATCTCACGATTTGTTTTTCTCTCTGCAATATTTTTTGTGAAACCATGTAATCAAAAATAATTACCATTATTTTTGAGGTTTTTAAGTTATTTGCCACGGTTACTATTGAAAATACTGCATCTTACTATTATTTTGGGATATAGCCATGTAGCAGATATCGCATAGGTTTTCCGTTTACCTTCTGGCTAGAAACTATAAAGAAAAAATATTTAAAGTACTCTCGTTTCTTCGTTTATATTGTAAAAATGGAAGCAATGTGGCATTAGGTATACCTTAAGACGGCCAGCGTAAATAGCACGTTGAATACACCAGTTCTCGTTAGTTCACTGAAGTTAAGCAACGTCCAGGTTTTTTTTGGTTGGTGATCACATAAATTCTCGCCCCCTAGATGCTGGCTATTCCTAGGCCAACCCAGGTAGCTGTTTTGTAAGTTTCCAGCGAAAAGTTAAAATTCAAAAGATATTTTTTCAACGTACACCCGGTAGGAACAACTTTTACCAGATGAATTTTAAATTCCCCGGACCCCCCCCCCCTTTTACTTTTCTTCTCCCTTTTTCTTTATAATCTGCTAAAATAAATATAAATTTCAAAGTGTTTCATGATATTTTTTTTCCTATAGTTTAACTTTTTTTTTTTAAATTGTAAAAACTCTACCCTCCATCACTATTAACTAGTTTTGCTGTGATGCAATTCATTTTCAAAAATTGAACAAACAAAAAAGTTTTCTGATCTTATTTAAAATTAATTCGTTGAAACTGATAAAATTGCTGGCGAGTTTAATGATTTGATGCTTGAGTGAATTAGATATAATATCTTTCCCAGGGATTATTTATCTATCATATGGCTTTTTACTGTACTCGTACCTATATCAAAGTGGAGAAAAATTTTAAGATGCAAGCGTTCAATTCCTATTTGCTATTATGCTTTTACATATTGTTGTATGTGTTTTGGTCAAATTTTTTTTTTGTTTTTTTTTTTTCAATTTGGCTTAACGTCCCTTTAACAACTATTGGTCATTCAAGACAGGGGTTTCACCCTCCATTCGCTGGAAATTTGCAAACTAGTTACCCACATTAACCTCACCCAGCCTGGGTTGGGCCTGAAAAATAGCTATCATCACGAGGCCGCGAACCCACACATGGTACAACCTCGCTGGACGTTACTTAACTTCAGTGATCGAACGGGAACTGGTTTATTCAACGTGCCATACACGCTGCCAAACGCGTTAATGATTAGTGCGGAAACCTGGACAATTACAAAAGGGCAAGACAGAAAATTGGAAAAGACAGAGATGAGAATGTTACGATGGATGTGTGGGATATCAAAGAAGGATAGACCAAGCGGGGTAGACCGAAGATAGAAAGACTAGGTGGAAGAAGACTTGAGAGGGAAAGGATAGAAAGAGAAGAGACATTGAACAGAAAATTGTGATATGGTGGAATTAAGGAAAGAAACGTTGACCCCAAACTGAATCGGGAAAAGGTGTAGTCAAAGAAGAATACCTAATACCTCTATGTACGCTCTTAGTGCTAGAGGGTGGCGCTTTTGATGAATCTTGGACATTTTTTATTCAAAAGCATTTTTATTAAAAAAAAATTAAACAAACATATTATGCTGGGTTGCTACCATACCTGCATAATATGGATAATAACTAACACATCATATACATTCAGATCTATATTGAGACTGCAATTGTCACTGCGACCTTTATTTAGATCTACTAACACATCATACGACCAATCATAATAACAGATCTTCTGTTTCACTATACAGCCAGATCTATATTGAGACTGCAATTGTCACTGCCACCTTAATTTAGATCTATTGTGACCAGAAGGCGCGGGGATGAAGTTGGATTCGAACCAACAGTCTCCTGGTTACGACCGCCTGAAGCAACCGAGCTACAAAGGCTGTTCTGATGGCATATTCCTACTAATTCCACATCTATTATTTTATATTTTTCATAATCATGTGAAGTCAACTGTTATGGATGTAATCCTCTTGACAGACACGAAAAATATATCATCATCATTATTATGTGCTATCAGCTTGCTCCAGATGCCTGAGAGAGCAGCCCCATACATATAGGGATTTGTCCACCGATGACGTTTTTAAATCTCGTTACACAGATGTATGAACATATGTTTTATGACAATACAGAATTATGACAATAACTGCTACGTAATTACTTAATTGAAGACTCAGTAACTTTGTGAAGGTCCATCTCAACTGTTATATTGTGGTTTAAACTAATACACTTTACTATTTCTCTTTGATTTACTTACTCAGTAATCTTGTAGTTTTCCCGACATGTTTCTTCGATTTGACGGCATCTTCAGGGGTAGGGGACTAATCCTCACATCGCTTGGCACACATCTCCGCCAACATCAACAAAGCAACCACTCCTTCAACCCCAGTAGCGGAGTGAAATACTTACATTTCTGCGAAGGTGAGAGAACATTGGACGTGCTCGAGATTATTGAAATTAGAAGAAACAACCCAGAGGGAAAAATCTTGAACTTTCAACTCGACGTCTTAGATTTACCTCTGATAAGATTCATTGCTAATGTGAATTGAGCCTAGATAACAAAACAATCTGATAAGCGGTTGAATTTGAAATTTAAAAACGCGTGTGATTTTATTTTAACGGTTTCGGATGTAATTTCGTGAAAATTTATGTTTTTTCGTACTCGTTAAGTGTTTAAATAAATAATTATACTATGTAAATGTGCCAAGCGTTGAGGATTAGTCCCCTGAAGATGCCGACAAATCGGTGAAACATGTCGAGAAAACTACAAGATTACTGAGTAAGTAAATCAAAGAGAAATAGTGAAGTGTATTAGTTTAAACCCCAATATAATAGTTGCAATGTAATTATTTAGTACTCGTATCACAAGAAAATGAGTTATAAGAAATAAATGTTTTACAGACATTAGTCATAAGGACTTAACCATCTCAGTTTCTCGCAATCCTCATACAAGTATGATTTATTTTGTTATATTATTTTCAATAATGAACCTTTGGAATTTTCTCGTGGAATAGTCATAAATGTTCCTTACAACATTTGAGAACAATTTTTATGTTAAAAATTTTAACATTGAAAAAACAACAACTGTAAATAATTATTGTACATTAAATGCACAATCCTGTTATTTTACATTTATTGTGTTCAATTAACTGCATTCAGTGCATACCTACCTAATATTAGACAAATACTTAGAAAATTTATCTGAATACTTATTGGCAAGATACAGCTGAACCCAACCTAAAATTTTGTGTTGGGGTTGAACGAGAGCTCATAAATATCTTTCCCTTTTTTCTAACCTATTCGTGCACCAATAATAAATTTTGCAAAAGATTTAATGTCCGTATCTAACAGTTTTATGATTTTTTGTGCAAAAAAAGGTCTGCAAAATAGTATGCTATTATATGCACCGACATAGAAAGTAAAATAATGATATTTTCATGCATTTTTAGTCATGGTATTCCATTTCGTTGATTAAAAATATAATTATGTTGTCCGGAAACCAAAACAGATGATGCCATGATACCTACTGAGAGCTGAAGGACGAACCATCAGACCAGATATGGTAACGTAATTTAGTGATGGTAATTTAGTGACCACAGGAGATTTACTAATGATCCTTTTTTAATCTGATTAGATATTGTGTTGATACGACAAAAAACAATGTCCTTAATCTTATAATATTATTCTGTAAAACCAGGTGCCATCAGGGGCGAATGCATGTAGGTCTCCAGTTGAGGGAGAGGCAATCGAGACTCAAACTCTAAATATCAGAATCAGTAAAATAAATGAATAATTAATGAAAGAAAATCGTATAATCTTACAGTAAATATATGAGATCTGGTATGTCAGATACATAAATCCTCTAAAAAGCAATTAAGGACCGATTTTTTGTTCTCCAATGCGATCCTATCCGTTTCGGAGAGCCTTCAGCTTATTTTGGATAATGAGTTCCTCCCTACCTTAATGTTTGACATTTGGCGGAACTTAGCTACATGTCCTGATGAATAGAACATTCGTGCAGTGCCGGGACAGATTGTTATCATATAGCTAACAGTGGGGCAGAGAGGGAGGGTGGGTTTAGTTGTTAAGCAATCGGTGGGGTTTCAACCCCGCCATTTGTTAGAGATTGAGTCCAACATAACCTCCACGCCCCTTGACTGGGGTTTTTATCTGGCTGCGGCTGGACAAATATTTTTCCGGTCAAGAAGTGGGGTGTCTCTTTTGAAGATTCCCATCCTCGTCTCCCCCTGTTGTCAGAAAATTCGGTTAGGAAGAGAAGCACTCTGGCTGAGGAATAAAATAAAATCATCTAATAAACGCCTTTCTCTTTGATCACAGATTTATTAACTTGATAGTTGCTCTTGCCCTGATTGACTGTTAAACGATCACATTAAGGCAAACTTTCATGACATTTCAAATACATATTGTTCCATACAACTCCTGATAATTTGAAAAATTTAGCCAAAGTTAAAAGCTGCTAACACGTGTGTAGGTTAATTTGTTATGTTTCAATGTCTTTGGTGGCTTAATGTTTGGATTTTGAAGTTTTTTTTTTCAAAGTATTTTTAATTGAAAAAGCTGTTAGACGAAAATTGAAAATATATTTAAAAACTTCCAACACATCGGTTACTTTTTATTTAAGCATATGTGTGTTATAGACAAGCTTGTCAGAATTTTTAGTTTCTTATATTTCAATCTCCCTAATTGTCTATAAAAAGAAGAGCAGTGTAAAGGGTTAAAATTTGACATGTGGAGCTTTCAATGCCAAAACACGTTCTAAGGTCCTCAGAAGTCGTATACGTATTGTATGTTCGTCTGTTTGTGATCAAGAATTCTCAAAAATGGTAAGTGCCAAAGAAGAACCACAAAGTTTTTGGCTGAAATCTACTGTTCCTTATTTTTTTGCTTTTTTTTGGTGGTTTTCACAAACACTAAGAAAAAAACGGTAAGAGATAAAGATTCACAATTTTATTTTTATTTGTGTGTCAATAATAAATATACGTAAGCACTAAGCACACGATCGACAAGTCCTATTGTTCTTGAGAAATTTTGTTCACAATCACACACAAGACCAATGGCTGAATCTCGAGGTTTGGGCTCTGTTGACCTGAAACATAAAAAACTCCACGAAGATTTCAGCTATTTCAATATTTTTCTTATAGATAAGGAGAGTCCTGTGATGTTCACAACCGCAGCACAAAAAACCCAGTTGAAGCTTAGGTGCAGGGGCCTTATGGCTCTGAACTTACCTCACAATGTTCACACCAGATTATTTTGTTTACAGTAATATAGATAAATACGTCTATAAAATTCTATTAACTATTTATAACCAAATTCTTTTCTTCTGTCTCATAATGATTATTTTTCCGACGTTTTTATAATTTAACGAAAGTTGTATTTTTAATATATGGGAAATCGAATCATTAAGGACATTAAAAAAAATAATGTCTTAGTCATTTTGACAACACATGAATGTTCCCAGAGGATATAAACCACTTCCTCCCCCTCCATAGATATATGTAATTATATATACTCGTATAGTGCTCGTTAGCATAAATGTCATATTGGAGTGTGTGCTCTATTGTTCTGATGGCATTAAGCAAGTTCATACAAATGTTCGTAAAAATAGAGAATTCTAAAAATAGAAAAGGCAATGTGGAGTCAATCTCCCAAGTGTTGTCGATAAGTAAAAATATACTTATCGAAAACACTTGAGTTGCGTCACACTTATCTATTTGAGTCACCCAAAATATGCTTTTTCACGGAATCTTCTCTTGAATCGTCATAACATTTTATATTTGTTCTATGAAATATTGTAGATCTCACGGAACTATTCTTTTTTTCTCTTCATTCATCAACCCGAGATAATCACAGAATAAAAATAAATAAAACTAGTGGTTTTGCGATCTGTAGAACCCACTCCCTGAAATGTCAACCATTTGGCACCGTGTGGACCAGTATGGACCAAAAACTAATGAACTAGGTATGTAATTCTATAAATGTAGGTAATGAAAAGATAAACAGACAACCAAAAATAAATATGCTCTGTTAAAACTAGGCCTTTACTTCAATCAGTCAATATTAACAGTAATAGTTGAACAACACTTTCGACAAATGAGACGGAACATTTATGTAATCTTGTTTCCTGTACAGTACAGGGTGCGGTAATTAGTTCTCCCACATTTGAAAGAGCTGGTAAATAAAAACGAAATGAGATATTTGAAAAAATATTTTGTATTCTTGTATCTTTCATCTATGTTTTGTAAATAATGTCGTCCAAATGACGGCCTTGGCGAGTGATGCACATTTAAAGTCTTTCGCGGAAGTTTTCCATGACTCTCCTCAGCATACCAGCATCAATTTGGATGATTTCTTCCACAATTGCACCTTTCACTCTTCAAAGTTCCCAAGGCGATGTTTGAACACCTCAGCCTTGAGGTAACCCCGCAGGAAGAGGTCTCAGGGACTTAAATCCGGCGAGCGAGGGGACCTCGAAATGTCATGCCGTTAGGAGATCACGTGACCGGGAACATGGGCCGTAGCCCCATACAGCCTAAAGCTGATGATGTTGTCCTAAAGTTGTGAACCCATCTCAAAATTGTTTTTCGATCAGGAACTGGATCTGTGGAGTGCAAACCATATCTTGTGCGGAACGCCATCTGAGTGATGGCGTTCCGCACTAAAAAAAAAAAAAAAAACAGCTTGACAACGAACGCACGATGCTCGCGCAACCAAACCATTGCGACACCTAAACACTAGATGTAATTTCGTGATGAATATCAGAAACCCCACGCTCCCACTATATTACTTCCTCTCCCACGATTTTTTGAAAAGTGGGAGAACGAATTGCCGCAACCTGTATATCGGTCAGGGCTTTCGAAAATTATCGTAGTACAGGCAGACAGTCATTTAAAGAAAAGCGGCCATGTTTAAATGATGTACGTAGATTGTATATCTTCATTCCATCAAACATTAGGTTTATGTTAGAGCCTCTTCATGGTGTGTAATAGCTACATTTTTTTGGAAACAAAATTCTTAGATATTGATTTTCATATCAGGATTCCAAGACAACGAGCTTTCTGTCCTGGTTGAGATTTGAATATAACATCCTCGGTTCAAGGGTTCAGAATATAATTATAGCTCTCTGGGAATTAATGCTCTGGATAATCCAAAAAGAATTAACGCAAACATGAGTCGAGAAAACGAACAAATATCATCACAGATGTTCAAATTTTAATTATAATACACACATACTTCACGTTCATTTTATATCTAGAAACTTTATTTGTTCTTCTTGTTATGCTGCAACGGTTTCAATTTTTTTTTTTATACGCTTAAATACACAAAAAACAGTAACGATTGAACTTTCAACGAATTGGGACTATTTCTGAAACAAATGATTTGTTTTTAATGATGCTTTTTGTATTTTATAAGGTTTTTTTTAAAAAAATGTTTTTTTAGTTTCTAAGATAAACTAGCACCAGACGGGAAGACATAAGTATGCACGGCTAGACAGACAGAGTAGGTTTTTATTAATAGATTATAATGATTTTATATTCAAATCCGTGGAGCTCTAAAGCCATAAAAAAATATAAAATAACAAAAATAAGTGTTTTTGAAAATGCATTTTCAAAAACTACATACCTAACGAGCTACGAGTATTTTATGGAAACATAACCGGTATAGCGGTATATAATAAAAGAAGAGCTTTCCAAAAGTTCAATTCATAAATTGTTTTCTAAAATTTTTCTTATTGTATTTTTTATTTTATAAAGATACAAGCCCGAGAGTACTTTTCAATACTTCGTGTATTATTATGATAAAATAGTAAAATACATAAAAATGAAAGAGAATGTTTTTTTTAAAAAAATATTTTTATGTCATATTTTAATGCTTTGAACATGAAATTGTTTTCCCATAAAATAAAATGGGGCAGAGAGAGAGAGAATATAGTTTGTGCAAATAATATCCCATTTTAGAATTTCGTTCTTGTGAAAAGTAAACATTTAGAGCATACTAAACTGCTGCTGTAGGTAACATGTAACAACCAACCCCAATAAAACTATTTATGTTTTGAAAAGTTCTCGACAAGTTTTCAGTTGAAAAAAAGTACGGCAAGGTTTTGCCTTTCAAGGATCTAGGTAGAAGTTTAAAACTCCTTTGTAACTTACCTTTTTTGTGGAAAAACAAAATGGGGCAGTAACACCCATTGTTTTAATACAAATTTAAAGAGCATTACCTTAAAGTAATTTTCACATTTTTTAAAAAACACGAAAAGCTGAGTTAATTCGAAGTGATATAAGTTGATTTTTCGAATTGCGCCATAATACTGTTGACGTCATATTGGGTGGATAGTAAAAAAGTAATATATTGGCCGCAAACTAAGTTAGAAGTTTGCATGTGAACAAACTTTTTTCTTGTATGGGATGTGAGATAAGTCATTTTTTATTATTTGAGTATCTGCTGGATTATTAGGTAAAAATAGAAAAGTTCTTTTTAAAGGGTGGTGGTCATTCTTTGGACAATATGTCGCACGCTACTACTACGTTCAAATTCTAGCCCACGCTACTACGAGTATCTTTAAGAGATCTCCAGGAGCATTTGCTGCTTGTGGCGTGTAGTCACTTAAAGTCACAGCTAGTAGCGTGAGCTTTTGGTCGCTACCAAAGGACGAGTAGAATAAATGGCAGCGAGAGAGAGTTTTTTTCCCTCTCTCTCTTCGATAAAATTTAATATTACTCTCCTGATTTCTTTTTATTTGGCGTGGTGACTTACTACACGTTTCTCAAGATACTGTTCATGTGTACACACTATACAATATATGTATTATAATCACATTGGCAAACATTTAAGCAAAACGAATTTTCAAAAAAATATTCTCATATTATTACTTTAAATTGTGAAAATCTCTAAGGATAAATATTACATGGTTATTGCAGAGAGCAGTAGGATTAAGCAAAGTTAGAAGAATGTCTTGCTGATTAATCTAATTGCCCAATTTTCGACCGTTGAAGTGACGTCTAATAAACACTACGATTATTCTTCTATTATCTTTTTATCTGAACATCTGTATTTCTTTTTATACCCCGATAAATCAGCATTGAGCTGATACCTCAACTCAAGGCTGATTTGGGATTAAGAAGAAGGAATAACTTTAGAAATTTCTGATTTTCCCAATAAGAGGTTTATTTATTTATTTACTCCGACAACTCTCCAACGTCCTGTCCAATTTTGATGACACCTGGTAATGTCTTTTACTATATTCATAGAATTAGTTTGGATAACTAATTCTTGTAGTCTACCTGGGGCCAAATGGCAGCCTTCAACAGAATAATTTTCCTGTATAAAACATTCCTATTTAAAAGCTTTTTTTTTTTTTTTAAAAAAAAAAAAAAAANTGATCTGAACTTCTGCCATGGCTTTGAGCATTTCAGCGGTTGTATGCGCAGCGCCTGAAGGAATCTGATTAATTTGGAATAGCCCCATACGCTATACAAGAAAACTAGCTTCATATGAATATTGGCCATGAGAGAGAAACAATTTATATTTCTTCAAAAATATAAAGGGTGCTGCCAAATTATTTTGGTTGCCTTTGACACAGCATATCAATCAATCTTTTAGACATTGGTTCTTTAGTGATGTTTCCTCTTTTTTTTCTAATTTAATGTAGTAATTAATTTGTATTATATATGTGAAAATTTGTTATTTTGATGGAATCTGATATTATTTTTTCAACTATTTCTTTTATGTATTTTTTGTTCAAATTAAAATCTTCAAAAAATTTCAATATATGCGATCCTATCCCTCCACGGCTACCAAACCAAAGTCAATATACTTTATACTCTCTCTTTCCAAATTCTTTTTCGAAGCTTTCTTGGAGTGAAGGGATACATCCCTCATACAAAGTACAATATTGCAGCAATCTCTGAAAACCCTAGCCTTTGATTTAGTTCCTTAGATTTATCTCCTCTTTGCGACAAAATGACATGGGGCTCCTGTGTTCGCCGGGAAAAAATATTACCAAATGAATGTCCGGCTATACCAAGTTTTATCAAAATGGGAGAAAGGTTTTATCAAAATTGGAGAAAGGTTTTTGAGAGTTGTCGTGCATGACATTAGAAAAAGCGTGTTGATAAACTAGACTTTCACTTTATTAGGTCAAACATTTTGGTTGTTTAAATTCCTTATGATACATAGGTAATTTAACAAATAATGTATCAGCAATCCTTAGGATACATAGGTAATTTAACAATTAATGTATCTGCAATCCTTATGATACATAGGTAATTTAACAAATAATGTATCAGCAATCCTTATGATACATAGGTAATTTAACAAATAATGTATCAGCAATCCTTATGATACATAGGTAATTTAACAAATAATGTATCAGAAATCCTTATGATACATAGGTAATTTAAACTTTAATGTATCAGCAATCCTTATGATACATAGGTTATTTAACAATTAATGTATCTGCAATCCTTATGATACATAGGTAATTTAACAATGAATGTATCTGCAATCCTTATGATATATAGGTAATTTAACAAATAATGTATCAGCAATCCTTATGATACATAGGTAATTTAACAATTAATGTATCAGAAATCCTTATGATACATAGGTAATTTAACAAATAATGTATCAGCAATCCTTATGATACATACGTAATTTAACAATTAATGTATCAGAAATCCTTATGATACATAGGTTATTTAACAATTAATGTATCTGCAATCCTTATGATACATAGGTAATTTAACAAATAATGTATCAGCAATCCTTATGATACATAGGTAATTTAACAAATAATGTATCAGCAATCCTTATGATACATAGGTAATTTAACAAATAATGTATCAGCAATCCTTATGATACATAGGTTATTTAACAATTAATGTATCTGCAATCCTTATGATATATAAGTATTTTAAAAAATAATGTATCAGCAATCCTTAGGATACATAGGTAATTTAACAATTATTGTATCTGCAATCCTTATGATACATAGGTATTTTAACAAATAATGTATCAGCAATCCTTATGATACATAGGTAATTTAACAAATAATGTATCAGCAATTGTATTTTCGCGAATTTTGCAAAAACCGAAAATCGCAAAAAAATGCAAACGAATAGTAAAAATACCTGATTATAATAATTGCACATTTGTAGCAAATTATTCAAGGCGTACATAAATATCACGACAAGAAACACATAATCAAATAATTTCCAGCGTCATTGAATATAACAGTTCCTGTAAGATCACTGAATTTAAGCAACGCCCAGCCAGGTAGTACTAAGTGGGTGACCACGTAAGTTCGGATCCTCGTGATTCTGGAAATTTAGAAACCAGCCAGTCAAATTGAACTTACCCAACCAAGGTTCGGTAAGTTCAATTTGACTTGCTGGTTTCTAAATTTCCATCGAAAGGAGGGTAAAACTTCTGTCTCGAATGACCAATAGTTACAGAATTGTTCAGCAAAAAAATAAATAAAAGTATCAAATTAATTCTGATTTGGTATTTTTTAGATTTCCAAGAATTCAAATATTTTGGATCTGCTTTTTTGGCCAAAAACATAATAATTGGAGCCTTGCATAATAATTGTAATAATAGCTCCTAACAGTAAAGTGGTCTGGTCATTGAACTTTTTGAAGCCTAACTAATGTCTAGTCTCTCCTATCAAATCTATTGTCTCTCCTTTACAATTGTTATATGTAAGATAGTAGACCGTAAATAAAATTGACCATTTTTTATGATCCTTGAACACTTGAATACATTTTATATTTTATTTTTTATTGATGTGAGAAATGGACTACATAAATAGCGGTATGTGTCTTTGTCTACTAAAAATATGTAACAAAGGGGGGACATTAGGGAGAAAAAGTCCTTTTATGAGTTTTTTTGAAACTCATCAGATCGCGTGATAAAAAGTAAAAAAAAAGAGAGAAAAGGATAGTTTTCCTTTCTATGTTTATGAAAGACATTGTTTTAAACAATTTTATTGGTGGTTGGTTGTAAACATGTTTCCCTTTGTAAGGAAGGGGGGGGGGGGTAAGCAGAGTTGATTAAAATTGATGCTTTTTGAAAAAAAAATTTATAGATAACATCACAAGTCTCTCTTAGTAAAGCATTTTTTTATTTATTTTTTTGAATTGATGTAGTATCACAAAATAAAGAAAAGTTATTATAAAGAAAATTTAAATTGTAAAGGTCACATTTCACAATTGAGGTTTTCTCAATCTTTTAAAAATTGGACCTGAAGTCTATCAATATGACAAAAGGGATTCAGGTTCTAAGTCAAGCTGTCAAGCTGTTACAGAAAAGAAAATCTCCTCAGCAGTGTTGAAAAAATCAACATCATTTGTATCAGACCGGCAGAAAAAATAGAGATCAGGAGAAGAAACATGAGCAAGACTGAAGGTATTTTCAAACGGACGATTAAGATTTTGTCTGACCTTCAACATTATATTTGATAATAGCGGGATACGCCCGTTCCCGTGTTANTTTGTCTGACCTTCAATATTATATTTGATACTAGCAGAATACGGCCGTTCCCGTGTTATATATATGCGAATAATACCATGCCTATAACCTTTCCCGAGTAAAAACAAATAAGTGTGCAAAGTTTATTGCGATTCCGTGCAGTAGTTCGTAATTTATAAGTGAACAAACAAATAGACATTCACATTTATATATAGATATAGATAAGATATGAGGTGGCGAGTCAAAAAGAGATCATTAGAAACAAATTTGGCAGCAGTAAATTCGCGACGCTTAGAGAGTTTATCAATATTGAGAAGGAGCAGCATACTATCAGAAAGCAGAAATGAAATATACGTAAAAGGTATAGTCTTCTTCTTTTACTTCACCCTTTCCCAATTCTATTTGGGGTCGGTGCCGCTTTCCTTAATTCTACCATGCCACAAACTTTTGTTCGGTGCCCACTCTCTTTAGCTGTAACCTTTTCCTGGCACGATAACCCGAGCTTGCTCCTCACAGTATCAATATAAACTGCGTAGAAACTCGCTTTTCCCTGATGATCTCTTATCATTGGCTTAAAGCAGAGTTTTTTAAAGGCTGGATGCCCTCCCTGACAACAAACCTTCTGTATTTAACGGGCCTAGGACCGTCTCCTAATGAAGCTGGTTTGCTCCCCTCGGTGGCTACATAAAAGGTGTAGTATTTAACGTTAATGCATACAGACTACAAAGGGTACAGAAGCTCTGTAATAATTTTATGTAGAATTTTTTTTAAAAAAATTTCCCTGTTGAAAAAACTTTTTGAGACGGGCAGGTCCAAATTTGGTTCCTTGTCTTTCGATATTCAATTTCTTATATTCCAAAAAAATCAACATATTTTTGATTTTTTTTTTATAAAAAATCAAGAAATTAAGCATAGCATTGCATTTGGATGAGTATTTTCTCTGAGCACGCGCACATCTGTTCGTTTCCTTGACCAATCCACATCTTTGATGAAATTCAACTTTTTCTTAATGAAAACGTATACGAAGTAACATGGTGAATAAGATAATGCTGACCAGCTAACCACTTCAATTTTAAACGTAAAAAAAAAAAACAGTGTAGTTTGCTTACCATTTCAACACTTTAGAGTTTATATGATTTTGGCCTCCAATGTTTACATTACATATTGTTCAAGGAGTTTTACGAGAAAAATATAAAAATGACAAAACCATTAATCTAGAAAATGCATTTTCTTAAATTTTTCATAGGCATGTATTAGGCATTTTTTTTATATATATAAAATGATAGCGTCTACACACCATTCATGCTGGGGAGATTCGCTTACAAATGAGGCAATTGGTAACGGTCTTGGGGGTACTCTACTGTTATAGTTTTTTCCTGCTTCATCAGCATACTATTTCACAGGGATTTGATTTTTATGATAGTTGTGGATTTTGAAGTCCTGACCTTAGCATCGGGTATGCTCAACTAGGTATTAGTGATGATTGACCTAACTCTGTAAAAGATTTGTGCATTCGCCACTTTATAGAAGGTACCTTACACCAATAGATAAAACTGAGGAAGCAAAATGAAGGATACAACAAAGTGTCGGTGCAGATTAAAAACAAAGCAATAAATATAAATTACAACAATTTCGGGTGAAATAAATTTTGCTACTTTTAAAATTTTTGCTGACGTGTATTCTTGTTGTTCGTTATGTTGTAGCCCTTTGCTGATCTTATTGTTGCGCAACTTTTTATATTGGATTTGAAGTAAAATCTGAAGTTAAGCAACGTCAGGCGTGCTTAGCATTCGAATGGGAGCCCGCTGAGAATGACACTTTAGTAATGCACTTATTCTTTATCATATATAAAATACACTAGAGGTGAAATTTTAGAGTCGGTGAGATTGATTTTCAACATTTTCATTTCCAAGAGCCTAAACCAAAGTAACCAAATAGGTACCTACTCAAGATAATGAGGAAAAGTTCTTGCTCCATCTGAGTATTGAATGTACCCCATTCTGTTTACTAGGCCGGATCGCAGTGAAACAGCAAGATGTTGAACATAGAAAATTAGAACAGTGATGAAAAAGGACCGAGATTAGAGGTATAGGAAGTGAAGAAAGCAATAAATGACTGGAAGAGAAAGAAAGCAGTAGGATGTGATCATATACCTACCACCACGAGCGATCAAATCACTAGGAGCAAAAGTCAGAGCAAGGCTTATCCAATACCCAAGCCAAAATATTCCTAGAAAATTAAATATCAAAGTCAGCAGCAAATAATTGCCATTCATCCATCATATGCCTTTGAGTGACATGGAAAATGTCAATGGAGAAATTTAATTTTACAAAGTCATTCTATGTAATTGAAAAATAACAAAATATCAAAGCCTTGACATTTTATACTTTTCAACAAACCAATGTTCATGAAAGAGAGATATCATGACATTTGTTAAGTAGATAAAAAAAGAAAGAAACAGATTTCTCTTTTTAAAATCCACCCTTTTTAATTTTTTATGTACCCCCCCTCCCCCTCCCATTGCATGCATTCTTGATTCTTATTGATAATACATAGCTTTTACAAATTTATTATTACTTTCTTACATTCATAAAAACGGCATTTTCCTTTTTCTTTTGGAGTAGCTGTGGTAGACACCTATTGTTCAAAAACTACGAGGTTCAATCAAGGTATAGCAAGAAATCCTTCCGTTCTCGGTTGTCTTCGCCATGCTGGGTACGCACAGCCAACATCAAAGGCGGCAAAACAACTCACGCGATTGAAGATAAATTTAATAATAACATTGGAAAATTGAACCTACATAAAACACGAAATAAGAAAGACAAATATAGAAACAATATTATGATGGAAGGTTTGATCGTTTTAAGAATATTAAAAGCTTCATAAGAGTATGAACTAGGTACGTAGAAAGGCCATGGCTGTATCTATCGCGACTAGAGGTACTTGCTTATTGCCTAGTTCTTCAGGAATTAAAGAAAATATTTCTCTTACACAATATACGAAATAAGAAAGACAAATATAGAAACAATATTATGATGGAAGGTTTGATCGTTTTAAGAATATTAAAAGCTTCATAAGAGTATGAACTAGGTACGTAGAAAGGCCATGGCTGTATCTATCGCGACTAGAGGTACTTGCTCATTGCCTAGTTCTTCAGGAATTAAAGAAAATATTTCTCTTACACAATATACGAAATAAGAAAGACAAATATAGAAACAATATTATGATGGAAGGTTTGATCGTTTTAAGAATATTAAAAGCTTCATAAGAGTATGAACTAGGTACGTAGAAAGGCCATGGCTGTATCTATCGCGACTAGAGGTACTTGCTCATTGCCTAGTTCTTCAGGAATTAAAGAAAATATTTCTCTTACACAATATACGAAATAAGAAAGACAAATATAGAAACAATATTATGA
>CM022878.1:30800125-30892709 GCA_012654025.1 Pachypsylla venusta | reverse complement strand
CATACAGTGGCTATCATTTAAATTATAAAATACCTAGATCAAATTATAGTGGTGTAACCTATATTATACACCATACAGTGGCTATCATTTAAAACATGAAAATTGTTATTGTAATGATAGAGTTATTACTTTTATTTACTTACTTTTAGATAATATTATTATTTTTATTTATTGAAAATTATTGTAATATTAATTGTAAACCCTTTCTTTAGAAGATAGTGTCTATCTTAGGGGGAGAACCTCTCATTATTGTTGTTATGTATAAATAAAATAAATAAATTCTGGCCATGAGCCTATACTTGAGGTAAATCACGAGGAGTTGATATATCATTATACACCAGTAGGAATATTATTGACTCTGAAGAGTAAGGTCCTCCATAATTAATGGTAACGAAAATTCTGAACTTTTAGCTGTTTACTGTTAAATACTCGTAGCTCATTATCTATTGCTAAATCAATATTGTAATTATTCGTACTCAAATCGCACATGTATATCTAATCTAACTTTCAAATTTTTAATAATTAAGGGTGACCTGCCCAGGACACATGTCAATCACGCTTATTTACTTCTATTGCAAGTAAATTAATTTCAAAATGGAAAAACATCCAGTTGGTGACCCTAAGCAAACTCTTCTAGATCGGAAGTATCTTAAAATTGAAAGTTAGTGACAAAATGGATTGCAAGAACCAGAACCTTTAGTAACTTTTATTGGGAGAATGAAAACATAGCTTACTAACTTCATACTAAGCGAGGAAGTAAATTGTTCAACAATATCGTAGTAATAAATGAACATTTTGGGAAAATAAAAAACGAAAATAAATAAAAAATTGTGCTGATAATGAAAAGTATTACAATTCCTCATTACAATGGAAGCAGAGCATGTTATTGTTGAGGATATTAAAAATTCCATGGTCAAACTAGACACAGACAATGCATAGGAAAATCACAGTATCACACAAAATGTTGTTGTTCCAAATATTGAACCCAATGCATTATATTCAGAACATCAAATAATAGAGATTACTTTAGCGTCTCGTCCGGAGATCATCGAATACTTGTTGTTGAATACAACCAAATATTGGGGAACGTTATACTTATTTATGGGTACCTACTTAGAATATGTAAGTAACCAATCATTAGTTATACAAATTTGGTGTTAGTCTTCTCACGACTTTCCCTATCTATAAAAAAGAAGAAAGTAATGGTCTGAAATTTTCAATTTCAACTTTTCAATGACAAACACGTGTATTCAATTAGAGCTTTAAAAATTGAAGCTCTATTCAATTACGTGCATTGCCAAGGGGGTACAAAGTACCCGCAAACAAAATGAAGGAAAAAATGTATTTTTTTATTACAATAAGTGGCTATTTCTTTATTAAAAAATAAAAAAATATAAACTAAATCAATTATTATCTTACATAAAAATAAAATTTAATCTCAGGAATAAAATAATGTAAATGAAAGTAAAAAAAAAATCCCTAGACCCTAGGAAATCTGTTCTGAACCAGAACTTTGTCCTTCCTGACATCCCACACAGACAAATGTCTTATGACAGCGTTTACACACACTTATTTCTTGCAGGTGGTACATAATTAGACCATTTTTGTTAGCTTTTAATGTTAGCTTTAGACAATCAATGTATTGGTTACATGCATTCAATATCATTCCTTAGAAGGCTTAGAACATACATATTTTTATATACTATGATGGAAAATATTGTTGTCGCATGGAGGGTAGGATTTCATGCTCATATATGGTAGGTAAGCTCTATTTATATTACTAAAAAGTGTCAAAACCCGCCCATAGTATGTTCGATTTCAAATAAATCGTCCTTAGAGTTCTTGTAATATCTTGTTTCAGAATTTTTTAAGAATCTAATGAATGAATAGAAATTAAAGATTTTGAATATTTTGAAAGAAATATGGTTTTATGATAAATCTTACTTAAATTTCCAAAATGTTCTATGTTCACTAAAGTAACAAAGTTCTGTAACTTCTATTCATGTATATTTTGAATAACTTACTGCCGTCTTTATGGCCCCATCTGCAAATTCTAAAATTTAAAGGAATAATTGAAAAATATATTATTCCTTTACAATTTTGAATAAATTAGTCATTGATATTTTTAATTATATAAACAGAAAGAGGGGACTATACAAATATATACAAAATTTTCCTTATTACTAAAAGGGATCTGTGTGCCAAATTTGAAGTATCTAGGTTCAGCCATCGTGGAGCTACCTTTATTATTTATTAGTCAGTGAGTCAGTATACCAAATGAGCTTTACGTTTTGCAAGTATAGATAAATAGACCATAGTTCGCAATTTGTTTTAAGCATTTCTCGAATATTTTATTAATTGGGGGTAAACAAAACATTCTCTTTAGGTACAGCTTTTACAGAAATGTGTACGATTATTATCCTTTTTTGACAAAGAAATTGATAGCTGCTTCTACTTTCACTCATGGATCCAAAAACTTAGGACAGCAACATTGCTGATTATTTCTTATGCCTCTAATATGCTGTGCTTATCAAATTAATTAATCTTGCATTTTCAATCCTGACTTAACCAAAGATACAACAAACACAAAATCATGATCAGTTTTAAATTCTTTGAAATATTATTTTAGGTGACCTATGTTCTCCTGGGTCCTATTTTAATCACAATGCATTGAGCACACTATCATCGGCAAAAATTAATCTAATGATATATTATTAAATATGTCTCCCAAAAGATTAAACTATCGAAACAGACCTGTCACCTTTTTAGTAAGATTTGGGGCGCCTGCAAATGAAACTCTGTTTCATAAATGAATATTCCTACATTTTTTTTTCTCAAGAAAAAATCTTTTATTAACATCTGGACGGAAAAAAAAAATACAATTTTCAAATATATTAACATAAAAAAACCCACAAGAAATGAAAAATGATTTGTAAAGCAAACAAGACATGATTTATTAAAAAAAAAATAATAATAATAAAAAAATAAAATAAAAGGTTAAAACATTTGACGGAGCGAATCTAATGGAATTGAATTCCATGTAATACCTATTCCGACGATAGCCAATGAAAAAGAAAGAAGGTTAAATGTACTGAAAAATCATTAGAGAATAAGTATAATAATGTAAAGGCAACAACACAAAGCGATTGAAATAAAAGGAAAAATAAAAACTCATTGTAAAACAAAACAGAAACCGCAAACAAAAGAGAGAAAATTCATATAACAAATGAATTTGAAAACATTTCTTGCAAAATGTGTTTTTATTGAAACTGGAAATCAAAAATTTGGGTTGGTGCCCGAAGCTCATTTTTTGAAATGAGGGTGGCCATTATTGTGTATGAAAATATTTCATATCAACTGATACAATATCAGATATCAATGTTGCGAGTATAAAGAAACGTAAGGAAATCATAATACATTTTTATTGTTGGTGGTGGTTAAAATTTCGAACACATTTTCGCTGTATTCAGAGGAAAGACTGTGACAGGCCCAAAGAATCGTCACTGTGAATATACAATTATTCTGGTTTACATTATTATTATTATTTTTTTTTAAATTTGGCTTAACGTCTCTTCAACATCTATTGTTCTATCAAGACGGGGGTTTTACCCTCCTCATCCACCATGGGTTGGGCCAGAAAAATGAGCCAACGGTACGTGGTGTTCCCAAACAATCACCCATCCAAGTACTGACCACGCCCGACGTTGCTTAACTTCAGTGATCTGACGGGAACTAGTGTATTCAACGTGATCGTTGGCTGGTTTACATTATCAGAGCCTGCATTAAAAATAAACGACGTCTCCGTGGCAGAGTGCGCATCACACTCGGTTTGCACCAAGGAGGTTCCGGGTTCGATTCCTGGACGGGTTGAAAATTTGATGAAGGTTTTTTCAAATTTTCCTCTTCCTCTGGTTGTGGTTGGGGGTAACTCTGCCTCCTGAGGACAATTGAGTACCTATGGTAATAGCGACAAGTGGTAGCATTATAAGGAAATTGTAAAAGTTTAGCTTAGGTTTAGTGATATTGGAGTGATTGTTGAGAAAAAAACTTGTAATGCTATGATGCCCACTAAAATTGTGACATAATAACTCAAAGAAATATATATTTACAATTATAACATTAAAAATAAACGGTTTTATTGTGATCTGCATTTCGGGCAGAGCTAAGCAGCGGTATTTGAAGTAATCCACTTGAAACAAATCGCTCAATAGCATATTTTGTAGACACATTCAAGGCAGAGTGTCCATCACATAATTCACATTTGACTTGCACCAAGGACTTTCCGGGTTCGATTTCTGGACGGGTCGAAAAATACTTGTAATACTATGATGCCCACAAATATTGTGAAAAAATAAAATACCTTGTAAAGCTATGACGCCCAAAAATATTGTGACATACTAATACAAAGATAGATACATTTACATTACATTTTACATACATTATGGTCTAGATTGCTAGAGCATGCATTCAAATAAATTATTTTATTTTGATCTACATTTCGTGCAAATCTAAGCAACAGCAACAGTAATGCAGATGAAACCAGCAGCAAAATACTATATCGTCGGCATGAAAGATAAGAGGTCGCTAAATATACGAGTTCCAAGTGAAGAAGTCCAATTTTTTAAATCAACTGATACAAAATCTAATATCAATGTTCTGAATATTTTTAATATCAGGAAAACAAAATATTGCTGGTTGTTCTTGCTAACATTTTCCAAAACATTTCCGCTGTATAATAATGCCACAGACCCAAAAGCATCACTCCAGGATGTAAAATTATCTAGTCCATGCTTGAGCCTCCATTCAAATGCATGGTACTATTGTGATCTGTATTTCTCGCAGATCTAGCAGTTTTCGAAATATCCAGCTAAAACCGTCCGCTCCACAGTAGATTCACACCAGGTTGATGTTGTCATCGGAACCAAAGGTCGGAAAAATTTCGGGTTTCGAATGAAGTCCACTTTTTTGTAGTCTGGTCTTCTTTATTCTACAAGCATTCTACATCAAATGGCAATCAGCTAGCTATTTTAAAAAGTGATATTTGAGAACATAACTTGGGGAAAGTCCAAATCAGCAAAAAATATAATTGATTTAGTTATAATAATTATTGTCGTGATTGACATGGTACTGACAGTTGGTGCATGTAAATAAATCTGCAGGAATTAAAATTGATGACAGTTTAATACTTCAGTATCAGAAATAAAGGTTCATTATTGAAAATATAATAAACCAAAAGTCTTATTTAGAGCTGCTTTCTCATACATCTAAAATTCCATACCATCGAACAAAATGATACCACTTAATGATGATGGAAGTTTGTTTTTCTCTCTACGATTCCATTCTAGGAATACCTTGTTTTTATTGATAGCAATTATTTATTTATTAAAAATAAATAATCAATAAAATATATATTTACTTATCAATCATACTAGGTATTTATTATATTTTTCAATTATTCAATTAATAACCTGTAATTATTATTAAAATAATCAATAAAATATATAATTACTTATCAATTATACTATTTATTATATTTTTCAATTAATAACCTGAAATTACATTTTATTAATTACAATAATTACAACGTTATGCGTAAGATTGGCCTCAGAAATGATTAATTATTTTGTTATTGAAGGTAACGTATATCTTGTGGTCTCTTCTGGTGGCCGTCACACCCATCTTGGATAGAGAATGTTTCTGAAACCGTTTTCTTTTTTTCTAAAATAAGGTTAGGTTTTAGAACTGACCACCGCACCGCAAATAGTCACTAGTCAGATTTAACACTTTACATTCTAGAGTATTGTGTATGTAGGTATCATAACTTGGGATAAACTCCGTACGAAGAATTAGTCATATTAACTTGGGTCTATCTCAAATTCATAGTACTTTTATATAGTTATATACTTGAACTTGGTAGCTTCTGTTCTGGAATTTAAACGTTGGCCTAGCCAGCGTCTATGGCACGTTGAATACACCAGTTCCCTTTGGATAACTGAAGTTAAGCAACGTCCAGTGAGGCTGTACCATGTGGGCGTTCACATAGGTTCGCGCCCTCGTGATGCTGGCTATTTTTTCCGCCCAACCTTGGCTGGATGAGGTCAATGTGGGTAATTGGTTTGCAAGTTTCTACCGAATGGAGGGTAAAACCCCCTCATTTCGAATGACCAATAGATGTTAAGTAAAAAAAAAACTTTGGCCTCTTAAAAGGAAATGGACTACACCACCGAAAACTATATTCTAATGCCAGTACCAGAGAAATACTGAAAATAATTAAATTTTCGGCCACTCAAAAGGTTGTACGTCTAACGCCAGTCTTTCTTTGCAAGCTACTTTAAGATGATACTACCACGAGCGACTGCATCCCTCAAATTATTGTGTGGGATTTGTCGTTTGAATTCGCTTTTAGTAACGCGTATTCACTCGTAGCTTCGTAGTAACGTGAGCCTTTAGTCGTGCGTAGCAGCTTCCAAAGGACGCCCAACCCAAGGACACCTGGACAAAATAAAGAGAAAAAAAATGATTTAAATTTTATGTTTCTCAATTTCGTGAGGACAATGTCTACCAGTAACCAGTTGATGTTGATCGCATTTAAACGAAAGATAAAGGTTATGCCTTTGTTAACCAAGTTGGGCTTGTAAAAATAGACTGCTTCTCAAAAACTACCCCAAAATCAAAATAACTTCAAAATATTATGTTAAAGTATTATTTTTATTTAAAAAAAAAAAAAAAAATACTTTAATATAAAAAAGTTACATCTTCTTATAAAATAAAAGGGGGACCTTTTATTTTACAGAGTAGTTGCAAATAATAATTGCTCACTCATCCCCCTCGTTTTAAAATATCAACTCCCAGAACACATAACAATAAGTATCTAAATATAAAACCTCTTCTGAGAGGGGAGGCTAAAATTTATAATTGGGAATTAATTAGACGACTACAAATTACAATAAAAATCATATCAATCCCTCACATCTGACCCCTTTCAAAAATTCAGCTTTTGTATTAAGTTTTTTTATCTCCTGTAGATCCCCTCATGCTTGGATCTGAAGGACACTTTTTTTAAAATAATAATAATAACTTTTGTTTGTAAATTTATGTGATCTACGGATGACTTACGAGTATAATGAATTATTGTTATACAAACGGACGTTGAGTATTTATTATCCGTTACAATACTGAAGATGATAGAATGAGTACAGTTGGGGCCGGCTTTTGTATTTTACCGAAAGAAACCAGTTATCCGAAATCCGAATTGCATATGTGGAAAATCAATTGATCATAACTGGAGTAGCTATATGCAACGATTTAGTAAAATTAACAGAAATTAACGGCGGCCATCCTTTGGAGGCGATTACAAGCTCATGCTACCGCGAGCGAATTCATGCGAAAAATTGGTCAGTCTCAATAAGAGTTGAAAAAGTCCAGGAGCATTTGAGGCTAATATATATTCGCTTGCACAGTGGCTATTCCCATTAATTCTGTGTGTTTTTTTTCTTCTTAAACAAAAATGGTTTCTACGGTTTATGGGTTTGTATCTAAATCTGACCCTATGGTTACCTAACTGACTGACAATGTTTGTCTTGGCGTCATTTGCTTATAACAAAGGTTTTGTCTATTGGAAAACTTTTGTCCTCAAAATGGAAATTGTCCACTAGCCTTAGATCAAGGTCCTATCAAATCAGACATTACCAAGATACAAGCGTTTCAATAAAAGCATATTTTGGCGAAAGCCCGTGGAAATTTATATGAAATTGATATTGATATGGAACCATGTAGGGATCATCCCTGATAATATTAAACATTTTCATCATAATAAAACTTATTTATGTTGAGAAAGCTATACTGACCTACTTGGCAGACTCTCTTCCTTCGAACAACGATACAGTTCAGAAACTGTTCCCTCGTATTTTCTTATCCCAAGAAAAATATACCATAATTCAAAGGCCCTTAAGCTCTAAAGCAGGCTTAAAACTTGTAAAGTCTTGTTTTCTATTCCGTTGTTAGATCCCTCTTCTGTTATTCTGTTTCTTTTGTTTCTTACATTTTGATATTTCTTTTTAATCTTTCTTTCCGTTCCATTTTTCTTTCTCAAACTCAGAGGAGGATTATCAAGAGAAGAAATAAAAGAAAAAATCAGCATCAACAGCAATTGAAATTTGTAAACATTTGTTCGTAAATCTCAACTACAGAAATTTTCTATGCTATTTTTTTTTTATTTAGCGTGTAACTTTTTACTATAGGTAAATGAAATACTGAAACATACAGGGTGCGGCAAATAGTTCTCCCACTTTTCAAAAAATCGAGGGAGGGGGAGTGATATTCAACACGAAATGATATCTATGTTTGTTCGAGCGTGCATTGTGCGTTCGATGTCAAGTTGTTTTTTTAAAAAGTGAACCATTATAGCTACTCAGAGGGCGTTCCGCACAAGGTATGGTTTGCACTCCACGGATCCAGTTCCTGATTGGAAAACAATTTTGAGTTGAGTTCACAATTTTAGGACCACATCATCAGCTTTAGGCTGTATGGGGCTACCCATGCAGCCAATCGTTCTCGTGAGATTCCGCAGGACATGTTCCTAGTTCGCTGGATTTCAGTCCCTGTGACTTCTTCCTGTGGGGTTACCTCAATGCTGAGGTCTTCAAAAATCGCCCTGGGACCCTTGAAGATTTAAAGGAGGCAATTCTGGAAGAAATCATCCAAATTGATGCGGGTATGCTGACGAGAGTCATGGAAAACTTCCGCGTAAGACTCTAAAAGTGCATCACTCGCCAAGGCCGTCATTTGGACGACATTATTTATAGGACAAGATGAGAAAAAAACTAGAATACCCAAACTTACAGAATGCAAAATATTTTTTCAAATATTTCATATCATTTTTATTTTCCAGCTCTTTCAAATGTGGGAATACTAATTGCCTCACCCTGTATAATATGAAATGAGGATGATGGACCAGGAGATCAATAAACAATTTCTTATTGTCAACAAACAGAGCAAACCAGATTGTTTCATAGTGGACCAAGTAAACCAATCAACTCCTCTCCTGGATTGGGTTTGGTTTTCCGCCCATACTTGGTTTGTTTTCTATTTTATTGTGTTTTGTATTTGTTTTAATTTTGGCTCACTTCTGATTGTTTAAATAAAAATAAATAATAACCAAATGATTGTCTGGTCGCCTGATGTGTTTTTTTTTTCAGCATTACCCACGGTATACCGCGTGGAGGCGAACTAACATGTGCAATATCTTCTATACTAACTTATAATGACTGCCTGCCTGTACCCAAAGATAAATCTGGGAACTTGAAATTTGCACAGTTGACTCTTAGTATGGTTTGAATGTAAGTTTCAAAATCAGGAAAGGAAATTTATATGGTTATGAGTTATCACCAAACAGACCAAGCAGTAAGAGGTATTAAAAAATTACCGGGTGTAGACCCCCTCAAAAAAAATATTTAATAAAAATATAAAATCGACTATATCTCGTATTATTATAATCGAGGCGGACCAAACTGCTTCGTCGGGAAGAAAAGTCATTCTCCGTGCTATTAATAAAGAATCACATCGATCGGCTTCTGCTTTAAAGAAGGAAAAAAAGACACACTTTGGCTCTTATAATACTAGCAGTTCTGTGAACTAATACTGTTAAAATGCATCTTAACGAAAAGACAGGCAAACAGATGTATAATATAATGTAGGATGGAGACCTGACCCATAGACTAACCCTCCGGAATTAGCAGGAATGCAACACTGGAAGCCAGGATTGACACATTCCAACGCACTGAAAGGACAAACAGTCTCCAAAAATAAATTTCCTGATTTGAAAAGAATTAAAAAATAAACCTGCATTTGCAACATCTTAGGCACAAATACATAAAGACGCAAAATGGTATAAAACAAAAATCAGACAGGACAAATGTAAAATCGTGTTACAATGACATTCTTAAACTAAATCTCAAAGAAATTTCGATTGCGGATTTTGTTTTGATGTTACTCTTCTTTTCAACCTTACAAACAATATTCTAGTGATCCCACTGGTACCATAAGGACTTATTTCACCTTAGCTGCAATTTACTTCGGCACTATTTCTCTTCATTATTATATTAGAACTTATTTCACCTTAGCTGCAATTTATTCGGCACTGTTTCTCTTCATTATTATATTAGAACTTATTTCACCTTAGCTGCAATTCACTTCGGCACTGTTTCTTTTCGTACGTATACGTCAATGCCATATGTTTTTTTCTCAGTTTTATCTTTTTGTTAATCTCTTTTGACATTTTTTTCTTCTATATATTTTTACATAAGTATTTCTTTTCATTACCAACTTGCAGGAGATATGTTCTTTATGCTATTGGGAGTTTTTTTTCCAATGTTGATTTATCTTTTCGTCTTCTTGTGACAAAGATTATTAATTTATTTTCTTTCTTCTTCTTTGAATACTGCTTTTTTTTTACAATATGATATGAAAGGAGATTGTCTTTTTTTAGTACGAAATTTGAAGCAACAACTGTGAATTTATTTATGAATGGAGATCCTTTCATTTCATATAATACATACGTAATAAGAATTATGAACCTTATACAAAACATATTATAAAACCCCACTCCTAAATTGAAACAAAAATTGAATTAATTAAAAAAACTACGCAGTACCCTTAATTTTATTTTTGTGGCGATTGCAGCCTTTGTATGAATATTATAAATCCTACTAATCCCGCATTTTTTTTTCAGAATACAGCAGAGTATTGTGATTTGGATAGCAATATTATGTTTGCCATGTAGTGACATAGGCCCTAAAGTGCCTGGCAAAGGTCAAAACTGGTGAATCATCGCATTTTATATGTCGGTATAGGTATATTTACTCCAATTAGGTGAGTGAAAACTTTACTGTATATAAAAAAATGTAAATGTATATTTCTTTGTGTTATTATGTCACAATGTTTGTGGGCATCATAGCATTACAAGGTATTTCAACATTCACTGCAATATCACTAAGCCTAAGCTACACTTTAACAATTTTTACCTTATAATGCTACCACTTGGCGCTATTACCATTGCTACTCAATTGTCCTTAGGAGGCTGAGTTACCCCCAAACACAACCAGACCAAGTAGAAAATTCGAAAAAACCTTCTGACCCGTCCAGGAATCGAACCCGGAACTTCCTTGATGAAAGCCGAGTGTGATGCGCACTCTGCCATGGAGACGTCACTTTAGTGTATATACCGAAGATATTAATTTATATTTTATAGTTTCAATAAGTAGGTCATAAGAAAGCAATACAATCACAAGTGGGTGAAACGGTGACAATAGAAGGGAAATGTATTTTTTGTGGAACTGGTGTTTGGAGGATTACTAAATCGATGTGTAAGGGTGTGCCCCATTTCTGTATTTGAGTTTACTCATTTTGAATGTTACTCGTAGTGTTTAGGACAGGGGAAATATATTTTACACTAACTATCCCTGGGTTACATAGGATCTCACTGTAACCGTTCAAAGGAAATTACCATTTGCTGTGGCTTAGTACAAATTTGCATGTTTTGCGGTGCGGTAAGCGTATAGATCATAGGCTATGTTTCATCCCACACAGGAAGGCATGTCCCTCAGGTGTCTCCCAAGGCAATGAGAACCTTCTAATAGAAGTTCGTAAAGACGTAATATTCATGGAGACTCCTTTGTCGTATAGGTCCTCTAATTTGCTCTACAATATCAGAGTGTGTCCTGACCAGAGAAATCATTTTATTATGTGATGCTAATATTGATAGTGAGTGTGAAGTTCATGCAGAATTATCTTGCTATTATCAGTTGTAAGACTAAAGATCAGAAAAAAAATCCCCCGGCTATCAACTATCAATATTTATGTAGAAATGATTAATTATTATCTTTCCTTTTTCAAATAATGAATGATTTTATTCATTTAAAATTTATAGTCAATATTGTAATAATCAAATAGAATGACTGTAGTAAAATGAAGTGGAGGAGTATGCAAATATGCACCCATCTTTGGCAACGCTATAAGTATTATCAGGGGCAACGTTTACATGTAGTTCTTTATACGGCTAGGTAACGTACATATAGCTTCAATTGGTCAGTCTCAATAAGAGTTGGAAACGAGTTTACCTTTGCAGCTGCTTGTGTAAAATGTATATGTTCATTTTTGTTAGGCTCTATAATTGATAAAATTTAAAGCTATAATGACTATTTCTCCAAAATCTTTATATACAAAAGGCAATGTCCTGAGTGACTGATCAACGTAGAGCCGAAACTATTAATGCTACAGACTTGTAACTGTGCACTAAGAAAGGATTTTGCAAAATTTTAATTTTAAGGGTTAGAAATCGCGAAAAGTAAACAATCCCCATAGGAAATACATTGGAGCGAGAGATATAGCAATTAGCACGGGAACAGCCATGCCTCTAAGGCGCCAAGCAATAGGCCGTAGCGCAGCACGGAGGAAACATCTAGTATTTTATAAAACAGATTGATTATTTTGATACATTTAATCTGTTCACTATAGTTCAGGAGAAATTTTAAATAGAAACCATCGTGTGACCGGACAGTTAGGAGACAGGTGAAAATATGGTGCACATCTAGACAGAAAGACGAATAGACGGAGGAGATCTTTTCTAGCGACTTACGAATTTAAAAACCTGACCTTACCGTACCTTTCTCCAGATATTGATTTTGAGCCAGCGTAATTCTGTTCCCGTTACATCACTGAAGCAGTTCCCGTTACATCACTGACGTTAAGCAGCGTCTAGCGAGCTTTTACTAAGTGGGTGACCACGTAGATTTTCTGGTTGAGATCAATGCGTGTAGCTGGTTTGTAAGTTTCTAGCAAATGGAGGTTAAAACCCACGTCTCGAATGACCAATAAATATAAAGGAGACGTTAAATTTCACTCTCTTCACTTCAATAGTGGCATCATCGTGTTCGATGGTAGCCAGATGTATGAGACAGCAGCTCTAGAGAACTTGTAGTCTACTGCTAAAGTTTTTTCATCATACATCTGTTCTTGGAGGCTGATAATTGACATGGGCCCTCAGAACCATGTCAATCACTTTAATATAATATAATATAATTACGTCAGTAACACAATAGTTACAAAAATAATGATATTAAAAAGTGTGTTATTTTACACCATCAGCTCAGGTGGACTCGGCCCGCGAGGATGTCACCCTCAAGTAACTTCTCACAAGTATGATTCACTTTTCCTCAAAAAATGTTAGCCGTCATAAATAGATTGGAAGAAATTACGACTTCGGTAAATTTAAAAGAAAAAAATTCTTTTGGGAAACTGAAGTCATGTTTATGTACATTGAATTCTTCTTGCCCTGCTAGAAATATTTTTTAAATCCGTCCAATGTTGGAGAACCCTGGCTGTGTTTCACTCACTGTTCATGTTCAATGTTGGAGAACCCTGGCTGTGTTTCACTCACTGTTCATTCTCAATGTTGGAGAACCCTGGCTGTGTTTCACTCACTGTTCATGTTCAATGTTGGAGAACCCTGGCTGTGTTTCACTCACTGTTCATGTTCAATGTTGGAGAACCCTGGCTGTCTTTCACTCACTGTTCATGTTCAATGTTGGAGAACCCTGGCTGTGTTTCACTCACTGTTCATGTTCAATGTTGGAGAACGCTGGCTGTGTTTTACTCACTGTTCATGTTCAATGTTGGTGAAGCCTGGCTATATTTCACTCACTGTTCATATTCAATGTTGGAGAAACCTGGCTGTGTTTCACTCACTGTTCATGTTCAATGTTGGTGAAGCCTGGCTATATTTCACTCACTGTTCATATTCAATGTTGGAGAACGCTGGCTGTGTTTCACTCACTCTTCATGTTCAATGTTGGTGAAGCCTGGCTATATTTCACTCAATGTTCATGTTCAATGTTGGTGAAGCCTGGCTATATTTCACTCACTGTTCATATTCAATGTTGGAGAACGCTGGCTGTGTTTCACTCACTGTTCATATTCAATGTCGGTGAATCCTGGCTGTGTTTCACTCACTGTTCATATTCAATGTTGGTGAACCCTGGCTGTATTTCACTCACTGTTCATGTTCAATGTTGGAGAACGCTGGCTGTGTTTCACTCACTGTTCATGTTCAATGTTGGTGAATCCTGGCTATATTTCACTCATTGTTCATATTCAATGTTGGAGAACGCTGGCTGTGTTTCACTCACTGTTCATGTTCAATGTTGGTGAAGCCTGGCTATATTTCACTCAATGTTCATATTCAATGTTGGAGAACGCTGGCTGTGTTTCACTCACTGTTCATGTTCAATGTTGGTGAAGCCTGGCTATATTTCACTCACTGTTCATATTCAATGTTGGAGAACGCTGGCTGTGTTTCACTCACTGTTCATGTTCAATGTTTTTGAAGCCTGGCTGTATTTCACTCACTGTTCATATTCAATGTTGGAGAACCCTGGCTGTGTTTCACTCACTGTTCATATTCAATGTTGGAGAACCCTGGCTGTGTTTCACTCACTGTTCATGTTCAATGTTGGAGAACGCTGGCTGTGTTTCACTCACTGTTCATATTCAATACTTTCATTATTCTTGTCTTCTTCCAATACAGCTCTTCCATTTCATTATTCTTCTCAGATCTTTCTTTTATTGTTTTTAATTACTTTTTTTTTCTTTTTTAAGAAGATTAATGCGAGATGTTTCTTTGTGATGATTTTTTTGTTCCTTATAGGGATTTTTATTTCTTTTTAATACCGTTCTTTTCTTCCGATTTCCATTTCTTTGCTTTTGTATTCTACTTTGTAGTCATAGACATTGCCATATACAATATAAAATCTTTTCAAAAGAAACTAATATTGATTGATGATAGCTAATATTGTAAGATTCTATTTTCAGAACTTGCTATTCTATCTTCTATGAGATCTAATTTTTTGTGTTTAATGAATTATGTGAAATGGTTTACGTTTCAGTTTGATGTATTTTGACTTGAAGGGACGTTGTGCTAATGAGATCAACAATCATAACTTCACAAGGTCCATAAATATGGTATCAAGATCTCTTTATGAAAAGTCACTTTATTTATAGCTCGGGGCAGCTGCCCGGAAAAAATTAAGCATCGTTACGGGTAGAAATTGCTGACCTGAAAGAAATACTTTTAATTAAGAACATACAACAATTCTCTCCATCGTTCTGAATCAAGGAAACCCGATTACGTATAAGATTCTCCGTAGTACCCACGCTGACTCAGTTTTCAACTTCACATTCGTCAAATCCGACTTGATTCAGCATGTCAGACACTTCTCTCATCATGTTCCGTCAGCAAGTCTTGATTGAATTACAAATTAAGCTATTTTAGTTACCTCAATGTGTAATTAAAATAACATTTTGTATGAAGGATTTTTATCAAAATTGATCAAAATTGTCTTTGTAAAGTCATCAAAGACTGTCTGAACGTCTACTGTTTCATAATAAATACAATGAATCCTGATTCTTTGTGTGTCACAACTTTGGTGCTCACTGCAGCATTGTAGGATTTTCTCAATATAAATCATTATCCAATTACTTTGAAATTTTCTATTTCACCTAAAATACTGGCACCAGGTCGTTATGTGCAGTTAACTTCTTAGCTCCTCATTGTCCTAACGAGGCTGAATGGGCCCCGAAAACATCCAAACCACAGTGACCAATTTTTGCCCACATCAGGATTTGAACCTGGGTCTTCTGAGTGCAAGACTATTGCAGTGACCACTGAGTCATATGAGCTGGCTATTATTTCATAATAATAATAAGAAGAAAACAATATCCGATGTCCACCTGAAATATCTCGGGATTTACACGGCCGAGATATCCTATTTAGTTAATATGCAGGAATGTATTTTCATGTTAATAACTTTTGCAGAGGCATCGTAAGGGCTCTAGAATTCTGTAGCAATAGTTACCCATTGCGATTCCATATGTTTGTAATGAACTAGCTTATTTTGAGGTAGGGGATTCTGTTATTTACTTAACTGTTATTATCTTTGTGCCCAATTTAGCCACCCGATATCAAATAGTGGAGCTCCTTGAAGTGAATAAGATCTGTAGTTCACGGAGCTAAGCTAGTTTAATACCTAATTCCCTAATTATACCAATTGTTTTAAAATCTGTTAGTTTTAAAGTAACCTTAAGATAAAATAAAGTTTTCTCTTCTAATAAAACGTGTTAGTGGTTTAGAATACATTCAAACTGTAGTTCAGTTCACAATAGAGCAATCACAGGAAGTTTCCTATTTTTAGATTAATACTTCTGTTGGATTTAATGTCATTTGAATAATTTGAAATGTGGTTGGAGAGGAGAGGATATTGCGTTTGACAACAAGAGTGGGGGTAATAATGATGGGGTATGACAAGCAGGCATGGACAAGACCGCAAAGAAGAGAAGGGGATCGATGGTGACACCTGATACACATTTGAATGTAAGACAATATTTGACCAAAATAAGTGAAGGGGTAGTTTTACAACACTATTTTTCTTTTTTGTGATATATTTTTGTAGGAAAATAACTCTCGAATGTCTTGTCCGATTATGGACATACATAGTTAATTACTTGATGATTACTGAATAATCAAACAAACATTATCGATTATTTCCTTTTTCCTAAGAATTTCCTGAAAAACCATATTTTAATATTCTGTTCCTGTCAAATCAATATCATTTTCATCTCTAGTCAAAAAAGTCATCATCATTTAGTAAGCATTGTGTGGTATCCTTTGTTACCTAGTGAGTAGGAAGGTGGCCTGATGCATATCTGTCGACATCGCTTGACGACTGTATAATTTTCCTCCAGGTACTGGATTCAGTGAGTGTGTTTTACAGTTCACAGAAATAATAGTACATATGTTGGTTTCACACAATATCCGTTACATATACTCCTAGCTCGTAGTACCGTCCATCCAGGTTTGATGAAATATTCAAGGAATTATAAAACTATTCTATCAGTTACCTCTCCACCTTTCAATGCAACTGCTCTCTGATCTCAATATTATGCTCAGCCATTGGCGAGATTTCAAGTACAAGTAATATGGAAGAAGTTAGTCAACCCTAATGACTTTTGTGTTAACTCAAATTGCGAAGTTTGTAAATGGAAGAACCCTGGCATTAGTTGAACATCATATTGGAGATATGAGGCGTGAATAAGTACATAGACATCGCCATCTTTAAAAAATGCATTTAAAGTTTTTTTGTTTTTATTTTCCCAACTTTGAATACATTTCTGTTTCATCTGTATAGAGTCGCTCCTTTAAGAAAAGTAGCTTTCCGCCTCTTTCTCTTGCCTTTGTTTAGCTCAATCTATATATATAAGTGAATGTCTGTTTGTTCGCTTATAACTTACGAACTACAGCACGGAATTTCACGAAAATTTGCACATTTATTTGTTTTTACCCGGGGAAGGTTATAGACATGGTATTATCCGGCCGTTTTAGTTACTGCCGATTTTCCAATATAATTATATGTTCTTTTTGTTTCCAGTTCGACAACAATTCTTTCAATTCATTCGTATAGGAGACGTTAAAAGTTTGTGGCTAAGGGGAGGAGTTTTTGAAAATTAGGACGCTAACTCAATAACAACTGCTCGAGTTTTACCGCCTAGCTACATTATATTTATGCGTATATGTTGGGCGGGACATTTCTTTGTCCAAGTCGGCCTCGACTCTTTCATTTCCACTTCAGAATGAACGTCAAAATCATTGACTGTTTGTTCAGCAAGAACATTAATTTGATTTGTGGTTGAATTATTTTCTTATTAGGTATGTCCAATAACTCTTTAAGGTTTAATTATGATAAATGAGTGCGCTCTGTATTCCATTCAGTATGATTCCGAGAGCAAGCAAATAGCCTGTGGTTGGTTCAATGAATGTCTGTGTTTCAATTGTACAATTATTAACTGAAACATGTTCTTTGTATTACAAAAAACATATAATAGTGTCTTTTATGCTGCTCGCATATTTTATTCTTGATGAGTAGGTATTCATTAATAATCAGTAAAATTTTAAAGCAGAATTTGAAAAGAAATAAGAACATTGCCAAATGTAGAAGAAAGTGTGAAGTGATTTCTGTCCCGGAAAATTTGTTGAGCCGTTTCTTTCTTTTGTGTATTTATCTCTAATAATGACGTCTGTGGTCCTGAGTATGACCCGCTGAAGCCTAATTCACAAAATGTATATTTACCTAATGATCAGGGTCTATGGTGTGGTACAATGATGGATCTAAGACAGAAGTGGGATCTGGGGCTGTTCATTGACGGATGGGTGCTCGATAACCATCTAGGTAAAATGGTAGAAAACCGTCTCGGGTCCAGGTATCTTACTATCGAGATCCTCACCCTCAGTCTCAAAAATATCAGATAGCCTGAGGCCAGATCATTGGTCACTGTCGTCTGAGAAAACACCTGCACACTATGGACTTCCATCAAGACCAGGTTCGGTGTAGACTTTGTGGGGAGGATGAGGGGATTGATTGTAACTCCCTCTTTGCGTGGAGATTAAGCATGGGGCAGCTATATCCCAGGCTTACATCAACAAAAAAAAAACTTAGCCAAAAGGCTGATCAAGCTTGCTCAGATCTTTGGCCTTAACTAGGCAAACAGGTTACTTTCCAAGCACAAAAAACATTTGAAGCTTATTAGATGTAGGGGCGTATACGGCTAAAAAGATGAAATTAGCTCACCAATATACTTGTAACAGTAACAACGAAAATCATATTGGGGCCCCACGTACAAACTTTCACCAGAGGTCCTTACAATTTTTGCCAGATATCCCCTCTCTCAATCTTTGGGTGTGAGGGAGGCCTACACACAATATTTTAACTGTCTACTACGGTGTTTAGTGCAGAGGTGGTTGGATGATCTAAATTTACATGTATAGAATGTTATAAGGTAGGGTATGCTATTAACACAAAATTTTATCCGAAGATTTTTTTTCTCTTTTATACCTAGAACAATCAAAAAAGACAGACAAAATAACAAACACTAAAACATCGAATCCTCACCTGGTATCTATCCATGTAGGTATCTCTTCTTTCGAATGAAGAACTTCCTGAAAATGTCATCCAGGTTCAAGGATTTAGTTTCCCCATGCTCAAAGGATAGAACGGCAAGATTTTACTTTGGGTCCATCAGGGTTCCCGCAATTGTCCCGGGGCGGTATATTAAAGATATACATTTTTGTATATGGCCCCTTTTTCTGTAACACCCGGTATAACTATGTACCTTACCGTAAGCAATATCAGTTGAACTTCCTCTATTGAAAATCAAATGTAAAAAAATAATATAGAATTTCAGATTTGGGTAACTGACAAGGAGCTTTCGCTAAAATAAAATTCTACAAATACAGGTACAGCTAACAGAAAGTATCTTTGTTTTGTAATAAAATGCAAGAGAAGACGCCCCAGGGATCTGATAAACTATAAAGAACTAGAAAAAATATATTCCAGCAAAATAGCAAGAGAAGAGATGACAGCAGAGGGACATTTTATGTTCAAGACGACAAAATGTACTAACAGGATGTAATGGTCATTGTGACAGTTAAATGTACTGTACAGCAGGGACTCAACTTTGGGGCTGGGGGCTGGATCTTCTTTTTCTTTTCTATTGTTACATTAATCAGATTTTATTAAAAAAATAAAAGGATCGTGTCTTTCTTGTAAAATTCCAAATTTCAACTTTTTGTATTTCTTTGTGAAAAAAAAAGTTTTTGTAGCAGCAAAAGCACCTACTTGGTGCTTTGGTGTAAACTTTTTTCTAAAAAATTACGACTCACCACGATATACCATTATGAAAAAGATAATTATATACTCACCCAGCCTGGTTTGGTCCAGGCATAGCCAGCATGACGAGGGAGCGAAAAAAGGTGGTCACCCACAAAGTATTACCTCGCTGGACGTTGCTTGATTTCATTGATCTAGAACACTTCAATACCTACACTTATCAAAAGACAATTTTAAATTGTGAAAATCAACACAAATGAATCACCCTAATAATTATGTCTAAAAGTTTTGAGAACTATAGACCTCATTCAGTATTAGAATCACCCATTAAAAATAAATGAAAATAAACAATGACGCTTTGGGTGACCTAATAGGCCAAAAACTATTAAACTAATTAGGAAGTTTGGTGTAGTTTTTTTTAGTAGTTCGGTGAAATGTAGACCTGAATCGAATAGTGCACAGCTAATTCTAAAAACATAATGAATGTTTATACGGAGTTTCATCAAATGAGGTCTATCGAACGTTGGATCAGAAAAGGATGATTGGATGAGTAATGTAATTTTGATGAATTACGAAATATCTTCAAAATACAGCCAGCATTCGACAGTCATCGTGGTACAAAAAGACAAACAAAAGGAATCGATCGGTCCAACACAAGAAATATAAAAGCAGGAAGCCTCAGTAGTAAAAGTGAATGATTCGCAACTAGAAGACTGTTAGTTCGAATCCAAGCAAAGACATAAAATTTAGAAATAACATGGGGACGTGCATTGCGACAAAATATTATAGGTATATTAAAACAAATAAAGTCTTTTTTTAAAAAATTTAAAAGCGGAATCAAGCAACACGCTAGTTTTGAAACGCCAAGGAAAACTACACGAGCGTGCTATAAATACGCTAAATGTAGTTTGTAGGTATCTTTACTTTCAATCCTGACCCTCTTAAACTATTTTTTTTTTTTAATTTGGTTTAACGTCTTTTTAACATCTATTGGTCATTCGAGACGGGGGTTTTACACTCCATTCGCTGGAAACTTGCAAACCAGCTACCCACATTGGCCTTACCCAGCCTGGGTTGCGCCGGAAAAATAGCCAGCATCACGAGGGCGCGAACCCACGTGGATACCCATATTGCACAACCTCGCTGGACGTTGCTTAACTTCAGTGATCCAACGGGAACTGGTGAATTCAACGTGCCATACATGCTGGCTAAACTAAACTTTTTTTAACAAAACCAAACTTTTAAAATGCAAAATACATAACAAATTGTCAGAGTTTTTGTGGTAAAATAATTTAGTCAGAAATATTATGGTAAGAAGCATTCCGAAGATCTGGCAAAACAAAAACATAAAATAGGTCACTCCTCAATATCAGGAAAGAAACATTTCCTTGAAAACGGTTCTGACAATGAAAACACACAAATAGGTACGTCTCTTGTTAATCTGATGGAAGAGACAACATGAAAAGATGTTTCTCTCTAATCTTATGTTGAAGTTGTCTACTCGGAAAGCCAGGTGCTTTTGAATTGTTAATCTTTTGTTCTTGAGATGTTTTGTTTTGTATTTTAGTTCGGTCTTATCTCTGATGGATAGCATATTAATTTTCTTTGTAATTTACTAAAACAATGAGGAATAATCATATTTTATCTGTACCCATTTATGCTTCACTTAGTTCACAATTCTAACGAACAATTTTATGTCCGAGAAATGTTTAGAATTCAATGTCAAGTATCCATTGTATTTAATAAAAGACAGGGTGCCCCAGTTATTAATTTAACTATTTAACCTCACATTATTACAAGTACCTCCATTGTATTTAATTTTGTTTAACGTCTAAATGGTTTCTTGGACAGTATTTTGAGACATGGTTTTTACCCTCAATTCGCTTTCGCTGTGAAGTTACAAACCAGCTAACATATTGACCTCACCTAGCCTGCGTTGGGACTGAATAAACAGCATCACGTGGACAACCCTAGATTTTGTAATTTTTTTTTTAATTTGGCTTAGCGTCTCTTTAACACCTATTGGTCATTCAAGTCTAGACGGGGGTTTCACCCTCCATTCGGTGGAAATATGCAAACCAGCTACACATATTGACCTCACCCAGCCTGCGTTGGGTCGGAAAAATAGCCAGCGTCACTAGGGCGCAAGCCCACGTGAACACTCACATGGCACAACCTCGCTGGACGTTGCTTAGCTTCAGTGATCTATTGGGAACTGGTGTATTCAACGTGCCATAGACGCTGGCTATGGTCTCTTTGAACTTACAAACCATCTAACATATTGACCTCACCCTGCCTGCACTGGGACGGAAAAAAACAGCATCACGAGGGCTTTCGTGGGCAACCCTAGATTTTGTGTATTAATTTCGCAATTTTTGAAAAATTATAAAACTGATATTATAGGTGATTCAGAAGGTGAGAAATGTGTATTATACAACATAGTTATTTGAATAATTTGGCGACTTAAACAAAGAAATAAACAACAAAAGATTAAGGAGAATTATCTTTTCATGATGTATGTCAACATTGTCTTTTTCATGTTGAATTTCTACATGTGTCCAGATTCCAAAGTCCAATAAAATAATCGGTCTCCGCTAAGGTGGTAATACCTAATATAACAGAAACCAATATATTTTTTTTTTTTTTCGTAAAAATAAAATATTCTGATTTTGAACGGAATCTACATAATTTTGAATATTCCTACTGTTTTTTTAGAATAAAATATGCCATTAGTTGGAGTCTGCTGGTTATAAATATTTAAAATTCCACAGATGTTCCATGTAAAAAACCACCTACCTGTATAATGAATGGAGGATAAGAAATAAGGAGTTGTAAAATAGGAAATATAAATTATACGCAGATGATGTTCATGGGTGCTGATTGTTTGCATCAAATGCTGAATGAAAAACTTTTCAAATTTAATTTATATTTCAAAACGTGTCTTGTATATCAATTAGTTGAAACTTGCTGAATGGAAAAATACAAAGTTTCGTGTTTCGTGCAACAATAATATTGACAGACAATGTTTGTTTATTAAATAATATAATTTAGATGAAGATGTTCTTATTAATGTAAACAAACAGAAGGTACACTTTATACAATATAAACAGTTACCTAATACCAGTATGTTACAAATAATGGAAATGATACTGGATAGACACCGGTGCAAGACATTAAATCTAAGTTGGTCAGGCTACACGGCACGCGGCATATGACGGACTAAAGGATTTTTTAATAGATTTTTTGGTTCTAATGACGTTACGTACCTTGAAACTTAAAATATCAAATTTTGATGGGGGTATTTTGATAATGTGATTTTTTCTATAGCAGTGGAAAAGCACTTATTTAGAGCTATAGTAGATATCATAGAAATACTACTGGGAATGACAAGGTAACAGTTTTTATCAAAGAACGCACATTTTTCTCTTACACCCAATGATGGACACGCATGAAACCTATAGTATTCTATTATCACACAATACTTGCTCATGAAGATATGTTAACAAATCCTCTTGCATTTCAACTGTCGCTCATGAAACGTATAGTATTCTATTATCACACATACCAAATCCTCTTGCATTTCAACTGTCACGCATGAAACCTATAGCATTCTATTATCACACAACACAGAATACTTGCTCATGACGATATGTTAACAAATCCTCTTGCATTTCAACTGTCACTCATGAAACCCATAGCATTCTATTATCACACAACACAGAATACTTGCTCATGAAGATATGTTAACAAATTCTCTTGCATTTCAACTGTCACTCATGAAACCCATACCACGCATTCTATAATCCCACAACACACAGTACTTGCTCATGACGATATGTTAACAAATCATCTTGCATTTCAACTGTCACTCATGAAACCCATAGCACACATTCTATTATCCCACAGCACACAGTACTTGCTCATGACGATATGTTAACAAATCCTCTTGCATTTCAACTGTCACTAATGAAACCCATAGCATTCTATTATCACACAACACAGGATACTTGCTCATGACGATATGTTAACAAATCCTCTTGCATTTCAACTGTCACTCATGAAACCCATACCATTTTATTAGGTATCACACAACACACAATACTTGCTCATGACGATATGTTAACAAATTTTCTTGCATTTCAACTGTCACTCATGAAACCCATAGCATTCTATTAGGTATCACACAACACAAAATACTTGCTCATGACGATATGTTAACAAATCCTCTTGCATTTCAACTGTCGCTCATGGAACCCATACCATTTTATTAGGTATCACACAACACACAATACTTGCTCATAACGATATGTTAACAAATCCTCTTGCATTTCAACTGTCACTCATGAAACCCATACCATTTTATTAGGTATCACACAACACACAATACTTGCTCATGACGATATGTTAACAAATCCTCTTGCATTTCAACTGTCACTCATAAAACTATTATATTATAAAATAATATCTGGCTGACCAACGTAATGTACCCCCATCATTTCAGCTGACCACCAATGTTGTGAGGTCACCGCTAAAGTAATCAGAAATGAATGTTCACATTGTAACCGTATAGGTACGTTAAAACTTTTATTTTATTTCATATAAAAATGTATTTCATTTTCAAAGCACAATTTTGAATTCAACCAGAAGTATGCTATACCCATAATCTAACTCTTTCAGAATAAAAAACCCACATCAAAGCGTATTCATAAAATGAACAGGATGTACCCATAGCTAAATCTCTGTCCTTATATAGCAAGGCGCGACGGTTTCCACTTTTTTCGTCTGCGTATCCCTTGGACAGTCTATTCCTGCGTACCCTTGCATATGCGAGGTTGTGGTGAATAAAATGATTTTTTTAAAAAAAACGGGTAATGCTATTATTGAGCAAGACTTTCGTACAAGAAAAAAATCTAAGAGAAAGAAATGTCAAACAGGTCCAACTTCATCTTTCGTGTCCCCATCCCGTTCAAAATTGTCATTTTTCCAACAAAATTTTATTTCTTTTTTTAAAAAAATACTAAAAATATTATACAATGAATCGAATCGAGATTGATTATTGCCAATGGTCAATGGTTTTAAAAGATATTAAGGTTATCATACTGAGGACATATATCCGTGGCAGAGTGCGCATCACAATTGGCTTGCACCAAGGAGGTTCCAGGTTCGATTCCTGGACGGGTCGAAAATTTAAAAGTCGAAAATTTTTAAAGGTTTTTCAAATTTTCTACTTGGTCTGGTTGTGTGATTGGGGGTATAACTTACCCTCCTGAGAACAATTGAGTAGCTATGGTAATAGCGAAAAATGGTAGCATTATAAGAAAATTTGGTAAAAGTGTAGCTTAGGCTTAGTAATATTGGAGAGATTGTTGAGAATACCTTGTAATGCTATGATGCCCACTAAAAAGTTGTTATAATAACACAAAGAAATATACATTTTTTTGTTTACGTATTGAGGAATGGGGCTCCTCAATATGTAAAAAAATATAGCATTTCTATTGCTGTTTGCTGACATTTTTAAAATTTTGCGTGAATCACTCTTTTAAGGTTCTGTCCGTTCTTTATCATTGGAGAAAATTGTAATAATGGTACTAAATTTATTATGCTACTCTTATGTAATAATATAAGATTTCATTTATTATATCTTACGTTTCAATGCTTTAGATCTTCTGTAGGGTTGAGCAAAGACAGCTGATAGCCTTTGGAAATTGGGAGTTTTGCGCAAACAGGCAACTAAGTCGGAATGCAAGTAATGCAAAATCAGAATTGAGTTAGCTCAATTCTGATTTCCTTACTTTTGTCACATTTACCTGTTCAAAATTCCATTCCATTTCCTTACTTTTGTCACATTTACCTGTTCAAAATTCTAAAAATGGCAAAAAACGTTCAACCTTATACTGTTCAGTGTTCACAGCCACCGTAATCTAAAAAATAATATCGATTTTTATAAAAACGAATTTTGGTCGAGTCATTAGTTTCACCCTGAACAAAGCATTGCTGGCAAAGTTGTTTTTTATTTTGCATTGTGCTTTGGTTTTTACTTGACTTGAGTTCTCATTTTCAAACTCTCAACTTTTATTTCGTTTGGAATAAGAAAAAGTTATAGGTACGTAAGAACAGACAAAATGTAAAACATAATATATAAAGGATGACTTAAAAAGTAATCAATCGATTTTCATAAAGTGGCAGACAGTAGAAGACGTGTGACGTTAGCCAATGTGTAGAGGCTAGAAGTACATAACAATATTAAGAGCGTACATCTCGTCATCGAGTCAGGACATGTCGTCTTATTTCAGAAGGGGTTTAAGAAGAAAAAAGCAAATTTTACAGGAGAGTAAAAAAAAAAACGTTTTTTTTAAGAAATATTTTACGTTTTCTTTTATATCTTGCAGACGGCTTGCATCAAAGGTTTCATTCAATTTTCATTTAAAATAAGACATAAGGAGGGATATTTGATTACCTCTAAAAAAATCGGTAATCTCTTTTGTTCCACTTGTAAAAACCCTTCCATAAAAAAGCATCCGTTTTTGTACCTATTAGGAACCGTTTTAATCAATACTGTAGAGATCTATTTTGAAATGGATGTCTACGTCTTTAAGAATACATTAGAAATGCATGAAATCATCAAAGTTGGCTCTTTAGAGCTCCACAATTGGATCTCTTTAACTTTCTTCCAAATTCAAAGTCTATAATGATCCCCCATGCTATAAAAAAATTAAAGGTAGTATAGAAACAAATAAAATTGGCTCTCTGAAGAAGGGAGCTCTTTAGCAAAAACTGTGAGAGCTAACTCAATTCTGATCGTACCATTGGACGCACGTTGATATTTTACATTATATGGGACAAAAAAACCGATTTTGAAAAATTTCGAGTTAGGTCCCTTCTAAAATAAGGTGACGATGTATAGTTCACGTGACCAGTGGATTGGAAATACCATTTGTGTTAGAAGACCGTGTGTAGTTCAAGTCTTGACCAGTGGATTGGAAATATACCCTGTGTGTTAGAAGACCGTGTGTAGTTCAAGTCTTGACCAGTGGATTGGAAATACCCTGTGTGTTAGAAGACCGTGTGTAGTTCAAGTCTTGACCAGTGGATTGGAAATACCCTATGTGTTAGAAGACCATGCGTAGTTCAAGTCTTGACCAGTGGATTGGAAATATACCCTGTGTGTTAGAAGACCGTGTGTAGTTCAAGTCTTGACCAGTGGATTGGATATACCCTATGTGTTAGAAGACCATGTATAGTTCAAGTCTTGACCAGTGGATTGGAAATATACCCTGTGTGTTAGAAGACCATGTATAGTTCAAGTCTTGACCAGTGGCATGGAAATACCCTATGTGTTAGAAGACCACGTATGGTTCAAGCCCTGACCAGTGACATGGAAATACCCTATGTGTTAGAAGACCACGTGTGGTTCAAGCCTTGACCAGTGGCATGGAAATACCCTATGTTAGAAGAAACAAGGTAGAAATTCCTTTCAGTATGTGAATTCCTATCCACACTAATTGTAGAAAGACAGAATGCCTACAGCATAAACTAATAAATATTTGCTATGTGAACACTGTGAGAAATAAACTAAAAATAAATCGGAACTTTCCACCAATCACAGACATGACAAATCAAATATATCAAACCAACAACCTCAGGCCAATCAGAATTGCTTTCGCAGGGCATACAATAGAGGGCTTAATATTCAACTGGACATTTGCAATTCAACACTCAACTCCATTCATTCGGGAACGAGCTATCCTACCCTGTGTGTAGCCGTAAATGCAATTCCATTGCAGGCTGTACATCGCAATAATGAACGAGTTTTATTATGTTAAGGGTGGTGATGCTATTAAAAGTTATACATAATTACTGTTAGGAAACGCTTTTATGACCATTCATTCATTCCTTTAAAAAATCAATATTAATGGCCCTAAATTTCTCCCCAGAATTGTCACTTAATTTCGAGCTGGGATCCAAAAAATCCGAGAGGCATGCCGTCTATGTGTAATAAGTCAGTTCATACGTTTTTCGGGTCTTCATTCGGTGCGAGCGCTCCAAAAAAACAAGAACATTATAGCAGTAGATATTTCACGTAGTATTAAAAATTCGAGTAACCCCTCTTTACATTGATGTTAGGTGGAGAGGGAGAGACTTCCAACACCTTTTGGGGGGGGGGGGNACCCCTTTGGGGGGGGGGGGGAATGGAAGGAGCACAGTACGTGCTGTGTAAAAGAAAAATGTTTAATGTCTTGCTTGTATTTTGTTGTGGCATTCAAAATGGATAGTGGAAGCAAAAGTTTGGGAGAAGGGGCAATGAAACAAAAGGTTAAGAAAGGGGGAAATATCCTTTAAGACAAGTAGGCGAATATAAATTAATTTATTTTCTTATTTTTCAGAGGCACAGCTGAGTTTATTTGTGATGATGATGATGACAATAAAGAATGTGCTCAAAAATATCTGCAGGTATGTCTTACCCTTATCTACTCTTTCATCATCGGCAGTATCGTCACTACAATCATGTAAGTACCATTACGCCATAAGATAATATCGTTACCACGTCGATCACTGAAGTTTGTCTAGCGCGGTTTTGCTAAGTGGGTGACGATGTAGGTTTGCACACAATTGTACACTAAAAGTCACAATTATACACTAAACTGAACCTACATACCAAATTTACTCCAAATCGGTCAACGCAAAGTGCGATTTCTGGATTCTGCATAGCTTCAAACGTAAATATCAAATTTTTTAGAAAACCCGTTTCAATAGATTTTATTTTAACCAAAATGCACCGCATACCATATTTAAATTAAAATAGGACACTGCAAAGTGAAACTTTCGAATTATCGCAAAAAAAAATTAACCCCTCAAAATTTGATATTTACGTTTGAAGCTATGCAGAAGCTTCAAACGTAAATATCAAATTTTGAGGGGTTAATTTTTTTTTGCGATAATTCGAAAGTTTCACTTTGCAGTGTCCTATTTTAATTTAAATATGGTATGCGGTGCATTTTGGTTAAAATAAAATCTATTGAAACGGGTTTTCTAATAGAAAAAAGGAATTAAGTTCCCTTGTGAATTGATCTTTTTCTTCTATTTTTCGTTCTCTCTTCGATTTGCCTGATGAGATTGGATATTGAAAATTCCTCAAAATAGTTTAATGTAGAAAAAGAGCCAGTGTCTATGGCATGTTGAATAAAATCCGAAAAATTGAAAAATCCGGCCCAACTTAGGCTAAATGTAGTCAATGTGGGTAGCTGGTTTGCAGGTTTCCAGCGAATGGAGGTTTAAAGAGATAGATGGTTATAGAGACCAATAGATGTTAAAGAGACGTTAAGCCAAAGTAAAAAAAAAAGTAGAAAAAGGGAACTTAAGTTGATATAGGCGGGGAACTAAATGTCAGTGTTAACCCCGTTGGCATCTCGTTAGTCATTGAAGCTAGGCGTCATTTTGTGATCAACGCCAAGGCCCGCATCTATAAATCTTACACCGTACAAATATATATCCTCCAAAAGAAAACGTTAACAAACTCCAATGAAAAATTACGTTGTTTTGGAATAGGTATAACATTAATAAAGATTAAAACCGTACATGTTATCTGAACATCGCATTTATTTTCTCAGCGTACCCCCAGCCCCCCCATTCTCATACAGGAGATGGTATCCCGGATATCCTCGTTTGCTATTTAAAATAAACAGGAAGCCCCAATGTTGCTGACATACATTATTTCCTATGCAAAAACTTTTCTAAAAATAATATTATCGCTGGAGATAGAAAATATGTGTTTTGAGTGTAGATAGCAGCTATATGCGCATACAAAATTTGTAAGCTACTTTTCCTCGCTGCTTTTCCCAAAGGATTTTTTCACACTTTTAATGATGTCGTCGTTTCGGATACAATTTCGCTTAAGGACAGTCGTTCTTTGGAAGCAACTGCAAGCTGACGCTACTACGAGTAGCGTGCGACTGACTAATGTAAATCCCTTAAGCGTAATAACACGACATTATACAAGTAATTACACTCAGTAGTCACTTGTATACAGTTTACAAAGCGTCTATTTCTCCCGGACATGGTATAAATCGCTTGAATAATATGAGTTTCAAAATTGACTAGTCTTTTCTTAAGTAAACAGTAATTTATTTATTCTTTCAACAATGTGGTATTTTTTTTAAAAAAATTGTGATGGTCGCCCGGGGTCAATAAATCTGAACCCAGGAAATTTTAATTTGGCTTAACGTTCCTTAAACATCTATTGGTTATTCGAGAGGGGGGTTTAACCGTTTGACCCTCCATTCGCTGGAAACTCACAAACCAGCTACCCACATTTACCTCAATCAGCCTAGGTTGAGCCGGAAAAATAGCCAGCATCACGTGGGCGCGAACCCACGTGGAAAACCACTTGGTATAAACTTGCTAGACGTTGCTTAACTTCAGTGATCTAACGGGAATTGGTGTATTCAATGTGCCATAGACGCTGGTTAGAAAATCTTTAAATTACCGTTAAAATGCATGTGTGGTGTCAAAGAGTATATTTTTGTGTGTAGTTATTTTTGTCAAATTGGTCGCTCAATCCTAAATAGCACCACAAATTTGCTTTAGAAACGTATATTTAATGGTTCAAATTTATTTGTTACCGAAAATTTCATAGAGAATATTTTTGTATTGTTTTGTAGGGAAAATTTCATAGAGAACATTTTTGTAGGGAAAATTTCATAGAGAATATTTTTGTATTGTTTTGTAGGGAAAATTGCATAGTCTTTAAAATGTCTTTTTACACGTTTTAGGGGTGGAAGATTAATTAATTCACTTTAATTTTAATTTATTTTGAAAAAACCTTTTTCTTCCGTATTTATCGAACTGTTTGAATATATTGAACTGAAGCAGACATAGTTGTACCAATATGAAAAAAATCCAGTGCAAGTTTCTTTATTTTATCAATATAAGCGTTTAGATGAACGTCCCCCACTCCCCCCGAGAGGTTAGGAAACGTTTTGATCGGCCATGCCTCGATTGAACTTGGTCTTCTCATAAAGTCGCTCCCTAAAAACTCTTGTACTTTCTCCAACGGTTCGTCGATTTTCAAGCAATAAAATTGTGAATTAAACATTTAAAAGTGAGTTTTCTCGTTTTTCCCACTATTTTTAAAGTTTTAAAAATTGTTTTAATTCACCATGGATTTCCATTTTCTAGAAATTAAAACCTTTCCCACACTTTTTTCATCAAACTGATTCCTCATGTCTCCTGAATAACAATGTACATTGTACATCCAGAATGTGTTTGACATAGTAACACAATTTCAAACACAGATAGGTAGGTATCATTCCTCATGTCTCCTGAATAACAATGTACATTGTACATCCAGAAAGTGTTTGACATAGTAACACAATTTCAAACACAGATAGGTAGGTATCATTCCTCATGTCTCCAGAATAACAATGTACATTGTACATCCTGAAAGTGTGTGACATAGTTACTCAATTTCAAACACAGATAGGTAGGTACTTATAATAATTTTTGACCTCTTTTGCTTATCAAACGAGCAAATGTTATCATCTTCCCAGTTAAAGTTTGTAACTAAGTTAAGTTTGTTTAAAGTATACACTTTTACCTTTCTATTAAAAATACATAGTGGGACTTTTGGCATAAAATGTTATTTCTCAAGTTGAGTCATTTCGTTATTTAAACATTAAAGAAATAACAACTTTTTATTTGTTCAAAACTTGGGTTGTGCTTTTTAAATTGAACTTTCATATATTTTATGTTAATTGTATATAGGTACATGGGCATTGCATTTGCTATAACAAAGATAAAGTAATTTTTGTTATAATAATATTGGTAACACAATTTGGTTTACCAATATTAAATTTGGTTTGGACCAAATTGAAAAAATAAATCAAGTTTGAAGGGTTTAAAATAACAAGCTTCTTTTCGCCACCCTGCGCGGATATAGCCCTCTTATTTAGGGGGGGGGGCACAATCGCCCAATATACCTAATAGAAAATTTGGAGGGGGAGGGACTTGTAACCTAGAGACCAGGGGTTCGAGTCCTGGGCAGTACTTTTTAATGCAATGTTTATCGAGATGCGATACCTAAATTGTTAAAAGCTGTAGAGCTACCTTTCATAAGGGTGATAAGCGATTTTATAATCGTGATGACGAAAAAATGTGCCATGGCGGATGACAGAATTTATGATGATTTTTTATTTACGTATTTCTATTTAGTCTCAAGATTGGGAATTATTTAGAGGCCCGTGCCCCTCCCCACCCTCTTACTATGATAAAAGACACAGCGGATCACCATTCATTTGATTTTTTTTTTAAATTTACGTGATTAGGTATAATGAAATGAAACGCTCGCTTAAAAAACTGAGGGGGCACGTGCCCCTCGTGCCCTCTCCTATATTCGCGCATGTTCGCCACTCTCTGGCCTTATTGGATGATCTTTTGGCGTTAGACTCCCGTTCTTTCTCACTTGTCGGACAAACTGTGCGTTTCTTAATGGTTGATTTGGTGGCAATACATTCTAAATTAGAGTGTTCACATTACATCGGACAAATTTAATGTGAACATCCGTAGGATGTAATGTGAACACTCTAATATAAATTGCTTTACCGCCTGGTCATCTATTAACGGACAGATCATCCGACAGCGACAAGTGAGAACGGATTCTTATGATTTATTATAAACTGTTTTGTTTTTATTTTTTCCAAATATTTTCTTTTATTCACCATAATTTTCAGGTATACAATTTTTATAATGAGTGATCTTAATAACTAAAACTAGATTTACTTATTTATTGATTGCCCCGAAATTTCACCTCAAGTGACATTATTTTGGGGCAAATTTTTAATTGTGATGCCTAAGTTAGAACATTGTAATTTGTGCTTCATTTCTACTTCTACAGTCTTCTAAGAAGTCAGTGAGTTTGTCTGTCAATTAATATGTTTGTCTGTCGGTCTGTAAGTCTGTCTGTCGGTCGGTCGGTAGATGTCAGTCAGTAACGACCTCACTATTAATTCAAAATAATAAAACTTTGAGACACTTGGTGGAACTATCAAATACAAGAAATGAAGATTAAGAATACATAACTTCCTGTTCTACAATTTTAATATGAATTTTATTCGGAATGCATTTTGGGATTTGTAGACAGGCAGCAGACGCAAGAATGCCGTCTGCTGCCTATAACAACTTTTCAAAAGTAAAGTATTTTACTTTCCTACTACCGTCGCGTCGTGCGAGAAAGCTAAAGTAAAAACTAAATACCCAATCCTTATAAGATAATGAAAATATTAACGTATTTATTGGTTTTTCCTTCTTTCAGGGAGCAACTGAGCATAGATATAGTTGTGCAAAGAATTTTGTGTATCTGAGTTCCCTATAAAACATGGGAATCTTTGGGAAATCCCATTGTGTACACTATGTTAGTGGAAGAGGAAAAGCCTTTCACGTAATTTTCAAAAGAGTCTGAAGTGTAAGGATTTGAACGTGAGACTTTAATGAAATCTAATAGGGGTTTTGCCCACTTGGCCGTCTGACAGACAGACGAGTCTACTTTTAGTATTCCTTATGTTTACCATTAGTGAGTTAGTTCATCCTATTTCACGCAAGAACTGATCAACAATATTTTTTGATTGTGTTATATGCCGGAGGTAACTAAAGCATGTTCGTACCTAAAATTGTTGGATTGTATTTTCATTTATACATGTTGTGGAAAAATAGATGCTATTAATATTGTGGTCACGTGATCAATATGTGCCATGAATATTGAACCTGTACACTGACATGGACTCCACATGCGACTGTCGACAGGTCCTAAATATACAAAATGTAGATATGATCAAATTAATGATCATGTCATAATTCATTATGAGTGAGGCAATAACGTATACAATACGTTAAATGCGTCATTGATCATGTCAACGAGGCATGGTCCTATGAACAGAAACTAACCCCATTGAAACATTGGTCAGTGATTGCATAAAATCCGTTTATATATTCTAATATTTGTGATAGCATAGCATCTGTATGATCCATGTTTGATACGAACCAGAATATTTTATGTTTCATAATATTTGTTGGTCTATGATATTTTTTTTTTTTTTTTTTTTTTTTTTTTTTTTNGTGGTGTAAATTTTTAAATAATTTTTTGAAATTTCTTACCGTAGATATTAGATAAACAGTTAATAAATAATATCGACCGGTCCAAATCTGTACCAGTCTTATGTGTCAGTGAGGCATGCCTCTATATAAACATTAACTAACTCTATTGAAACACTGGCTTTTGCCTCGCTGATTTAATCAAAAGCTATCAGCTAATCTTATAAATATGAAGAATATTCATCACAATCGAACAAGGCGTTCGAGAGTTATCGTGGTATTAAAGAGACAAACAAAAGAAAAATTTTGGTGTTACAATTAGGCCTTCACTTAATTCGGTCAATGTAATAATGTTAGATAATAGTAACAAATATAATAATTGTCATATTAGCAAAACAATACATGGTTATTAACCATGCATCTACAATATCTCGCTATTTATTGAACCAGGAAATTTGAAATTTTACGGAGTAGGCTATAATAAAGTTTGTTGAATTAGGTGGAGGATATATTATTTTGATGGGACCACATAGCAACCAGTTTACAATGGGATCAACACTATCGAACTCCAAAATTTTGAGATATCAGAAGCAGAAAAAAACTTTTTCTCTGGCCCAGATAACATCACACGTCAGTACATCATAAAACATGCTGTGAGAAATCGGTCGGTCTTTTGGCGTTAAAACATGTGTGTAGCCTATGTCATTGATACCTCAGTACATAATACAGGGGGCGGTAATTAGTATTTCCACATTTGTAAGAGCTGGTACATAAATACCAAATGAGATATTTGTATGGGTAGCCCCATACAGCCTAAAGCTGATGATGTGGTCCTAAAGTTGTGAAATTCAACTCAAAATTGTTTTTCGATCAGGAACTGGATCCGTGGAGTGCAAACCACACCTTGTGCGGAAACGCCCTCTGAGTGGCTATAATAGTTCAATTCTTTAAAAAACAACTTGACAACGAACGCACGATGCACGCTCGACCAAACCATTGCAACGCCTAAAAACTAGATGTCATTTCGTGTTGAATATCACAAACCCCACGCTCCTCCCACTATCACTCCCACTCCCACGATTTTTTTAAATGTGGGAAAACTAATTGTCGCACTCTGTATTATGTTGCAAACATAGATCCCTTCTCTTTGCATTCATTCAAATATACATATATTTAATAATCATTAGTAGCATCATGGATCCCACCCGCAAGTAAATCCACACTACCTAAAGTATGATTTACTTTTTCTTCATGGAATTTTAAATACAAAAAATTACGCCTTCGCATATACAACCAAATAATATGGTTGTAAATTTAGTAACGAAAGGAAATGACCTATTTTGTTAAAGTGGTTAAAACTCTCCTAATAAAATATACCTATTTTTGTATACGTCTTTAAAAGTTCCCTCTACCCCTTCACCTAATATATCCTTTTCTGTACTTCCTCACACCCCTTGGATTGCCCCCAAAGTTCTGGCCCCCTCTCGTCGCCCATCTCTCCCAAGATGATAAATGGAGATAAATTCCCTTTTTCTTTTCTTTCAACTCTACTCTTGTTAAGTAATTTACAGTTCTCTTCTTGTTCTTCAGAGATGGGATATTTATTTTCTTTTTCTTTTTTTATTTTATTTATTTAATAATTTTACTGAGGTAGGGCAGACTATTAAGGGTATATTTTTTATGACGTCAGATCAATCTTGTTAACGAAGTCCATTCTAGTGTTTATTGTTTTTTATTTCCAACGTCAAATCGTAACCGTCATTTTGTTTATAAATAATATATTTTTATACTGCTTATAAGGAAAACATAGGAAAATATGGAACTTGAAATGACGTACAATAATTTTCAAATGTTCTCCATTCAGGGAAAGAGAATATTAAGCATTATTGAAAAGGATATTTTTATACGTAGGAGTCACGGTCTTTCAAAATATTAGAGTAAAAGCTATAAATGTTTTTATAGCAACAGAAGAAATCAGTGAACAAACAGAAGAATCACGTCTATACGGTGTTATACCGATTTTATTAACAAACGAGATTCTCCAGGAGGACAGATTTGTCGGACCCACTTATTCCATAAATCGAATTCATACCTTCAGAGCTTTGGGAACAATTTGCTCTAAATGCAAACTCTATCCTAAACAACGAGAAAAACGCTACCTGTCTTCAAACACACATGTTTACTGAGGGCAACTGAGGAATGCTTGGTTGTCAGTTCAAACCACACTCGCAAAGCAATGTTTATGAAGACAGCCGCATATGGTAACTTGGTAACTTATTGTATAGCACACATTTTTGCTTATACCTTCTACGCAAAGGACAAAAATCCTTCATATAAATGTATTTATCGAAGTCCACAGATCGAGCAATCTGCGAAATCCTATAAAAACATGTTTTCCTTGCGCAAATACGAGTATATACAAGGATGCGTACCAATGTCCACTTCTGCAACTGTCCAAACCAACTTCATAATACTGAAACCATGGACATGTGGCTCAATCCAGTACATGTGGCCAATTTTTTTAAGATACGAATCTCTGAAGATGATGGAGTGACATAACAATGTTGAAGCTGCTACATTCAGTACATAAACGATTATATAAAAGTCTGCTGCGAGTAGCCCAACATTTTGATGCGTTGTAGTGAATACTGTAATTCCATTTTTATCGTAGGACCAATCATTTGAGGACTTTTGTAGCCTCAATTATTGCAATAAGAAAACATATTTTATATGTTGGGTACGTCGAATGAAAAGACATTTTATTTTTATGTCAATTTTATTATTGACGTCAGGATCATAAATATAATTTTTATTTCATTATTTGATGTACCAATTCTCGGAAAAAATGAGAGACTATTGATTTTAATTGTTTTGTTTTTTATTAAGGGACTTGTGTACTAATGAAGTCTTTTGAGGGCCGAATAATTAAATATGGTGGAATGAGGAAATACCCTAATTGAGTAGGGTTATTTTTGACATGACCGTGACCTCTTGGGAAGGTTGAAAACATAAAAGCGTTTTATATTTATTCAAAAGGTCTTTTTGAACAGATTTTATTTTACGATGTAAACAAAGGTTATTCTTGTGTAACAGAATTTTGGTTGAAATTAAATTTTAAGGTTTAAATTATAACTACCATCGGCGGATGAACGGATTTTTTGTATTCACTTTTAAGATTCCAGGTACCATGAAACGTAAAATATCAATTTCTATTTTATAGGGGGGGGGAGGGGAGGGCGGTATTTTTTAGCCATTCCCCACATTGGCTTTTAATTTTGGTAACATTCATTTTATTTTGAATTCAGGGGAGGAGCATTGTTGTTGCTTCCCAATGTCACAACCATGTTTCTGTTTATGTTCAGTTCCAGCACCCTCCCCTTTTTTAAGCAGGATGTGCGATGTGCGGGTAACATCCTGTAGTGGACCTAAATTGTAATATTCTGAATAACTCTTTGAATTTATTTATTTAGCGTATCGTTTTTTACTATGCATCAAATATAATTATGTGTATATCATATGAAATTGACGGATAATGCGTAGTGGACCAAGAGATCAAGAGGCGATTTTTCATTCTCAACAAATTAGATTGTTTCAGACCAGACCAATCGACTCTTTTCCCGCATGGGGTTGGTTTTGCCAAGCTTACTTGGTATGTTTTCTTTTCTTTTTTTGTTTGTCAATGTGTTATGATCAACTTTTGACTGCCTCTTCAAAGCGTTAGTGTCACCCGTCCACGAGTATTTTTCAGAATTCTATTTGCTTAGATTAGTTAGCTTTGTTATAATTTATCATATCTATCTACAGCTATTAGATAGCTCTTTTCATGTCATAGTTTTTCCTAGGAATACCGCATGAATCTCTCTATATGTCCCAGATAGAAAGCATAATACAAAGTTCTCACAGACAGCTACTAATTTGTATGGTTACAACAAGATCGCTCCATACAATCTTATCTCTTTTGTAGGCAATTTTTTAACACAAATTGGATCCCCGGGTCAAGAGAATGACCTCATCAAGGAAGGTGGCCTTATTCCCAAAACATCGCGAAAAGAGTAGCAATGGTATGTATATTATCTGTTACTTATCTTATTGCATGACACACTTTTTCGCAACGATATTTCGTCAGAAACCTTTGAGGAATTTATAACAACACTCGAAAGTTTCATTGAAATACGGTACGAACAATCAATTTATGAGTTATTACATATTAGAGATGATACCTACATGAATTGAAAGTTTTTTTACGCTAATGGTTAGGACTGATTAATTTATTTATCATACTGAAATGCAATTTGAATTTCACTTGCTATCAGTAAAGAACATTTTGTTAAAGTTATCACAGTAGGTAGACATTATGAGTGGGTTCCTAATAATGTTTATCGCTTCAATGAGCTGTCTTTCTACTTCCATAGGTTTCTTGTCATCTGTCATTATTTGTAGAAGTATGATGGAGCAGAAAAAGGAAAATTATTAAAGCAAACAATATATTTTTGAACCCCGTCACAATAAATTGTTCTAGTGTGTAAGGAATTTTATTTTGCAGTTATAATAATTTATTTTTTAACAATCTTTATCTTCAGTCTCACAGATTGTATACAGCGGTAATATGAGAGTTTTACTTTTTCTTTCCATTTACGAATGTAAGTTATTGTAACGGAAAGTAAAGTTTTGTAGTACTCTTACATAGTAGTACTTTATATTATTTGCTCGTTTTGTTTTTCTCGGCGTAGCAGCCTTATGATATATAATATTTTTGGTTTGATTCAGGGCCGCTCAACATCTGATTAAAAGATTTATTTGACCAAACGAAAGTCCCGATTTTAACATCAGGATTATTCTTCCCTTTTTTTACCATATTATCATATCCGATTTTCGTGAAAATATATATATTAACAGAATTAGCTGATTACTGTTTGGAAATTGTTTTTTCGGCGAACATAAGGGTACAAAGTCAGTTCTCTTTCGCGAAACGATAAGTCTGAAGAAATAAAACAACATACAGTTGTCAGAGTATGTTGCAGTGTTGTAATTTTGACTTAACTAGTTCAGACAATCATCTTACCTCCATGGCACGTTGAATACACCAGTTCCCGTTCGATCACTGAAGTTAAGCAACGTCCAGCAAGGTTGTACCATGTGGCTGTCCACGTGGGTTCGCGCCCGCGTGATGCTGGCTTTTTTCCGGGGCTAACCCAAGCTGGGTGAGGTCAATGTGGCTGGTTTGCAAGTTTCCAGCGAATGGAGGGACCTCCGTCTTGAATGACCAATAGATGTTAAAGAGACGTTAAGCCAAATTTAAAAAAAAAATCATCTTCCCGAGGGTGGAACTAATTCTCAAATGAAAAGAGATCATTTCTCTCACTGTTTTACGTTAACTTAAATAAAATGCGTTTGTGATTTTCAATAATTATAATTACTTCTAATATTCTTTTCTTGTCTACGTGTTCCAAAAGTAGCCCTTTGCAGTAGCTACAATATTTTTATTATTAAAAATCCTGTAGCTACTGCAAAGGCCACTCGGTCTTTCGAAAAAAACCTATGATACTCACATCATGTGGAGACAGAGTTTTAGGCGCTTGGCGAAAAATTTTATAGTGTTTGATATAAATTGATATAGGTATTATAACCAAGGAAGTTTTCTTTTGTAAATGATACTTCATGCCGTAAAGAATTCAATTACATTGAAACCCCAGTAATGAAATATGATACCGTATCTTTTGTTTTTATAGGTTAGCTACGCTTTACGTATCCTTTTGAAAATATATGACAAAAGAAAGTAAGGCCACAATGTATTATTTCACACGAAATATCAATGAAGAGGAAGGAACAATATAAACTCTCTCTCCTTCCAAAGTGAAATATTGATTCCAATAAAATACCTTTTCTTTTATTAAAGGCCCTTATTATTATAGCTTTCATAATTCAAAAATTCATTTTTTATGACCGTTATTAATTTTTCTTCAAAAATTTCATTGTTATAAATATGAAGGGGGTTTCTATAAAACCTCTTATTAATAAAAGTTATAAACTTTAAATGTTTCCTCAAGCATGGCATTTTTTAATAAGAAATTGCAGTTCACTGTATTTTTTTTAATTTCGGAAGAAACATGTCGCCCCTATTAGTGTCCAGTTGTTGATGAACTATTTATATGGGCAATAAGTACCTGGGCCAGGAAGGAAATGGTAGGCTATTATTAATTTATTTTATTCATATTATTTTTCAACATCTTACTTTCCGTGTCTACTGCGGTAAGTAATGATGGTGGAAGGGTTCTGTAGCATAATATGCTACCCTCAGAAGCCGGACTAGATGTTAATAATCCCAGCCTCTTCCATGTTCTCCTATAGTGGTATCTCCATTAGTATATCTCAATACCATGAGGATGAAATTCCATGGTTTGGCTTGAACCCACGCCTTATTGTTTACCAGTCAGATCGTGTTATTTTTTTCAACATAATCTTCTTGGATGACTTATCCCCACTACCCGTTTACCACTTCCAGGACATAGAGGTCCTGACCTTATACGGGCAGGTTATCTGGCACTCTTATCAACTCATCTACAAACAAAAAGTATCTTTCCCTTAACTCTAATAGGGTTACCAGACGTCTCTCTTTGCATGACATATTATCCTGATTTTTGCAAATGTTCTGCTTTTTCAGGTTCACACAGAAACATTTTTTAAGTGTCAAGACATCTGTATATAAAAATGGTAATCAGTTCAACACATACCTACTTAATGAAATCAGAAGACCCTGAGGCTATGGTTACAGTAGAGATAAGATTATGACTACAAGTTACAAAGCACTGTACTTTATGTATGAGAAATTCCTGAATAACTACTTTTTTTTACCATTGCCTACTGTTTTTTTTTTTAACTATCCTAGTTTTTCATACGAAAGGTCCTGATTTGGAAAATTTTCATCTGGTAATCCTACGTATCACTCCGTTACGCAGCATTCAAATAGTCTAAGCCGCACAAATTGCTGATGTTTTTGTTGATGTTGCTACTGCTGTTGTTATTTGGAATTTACAATTGATAACATAGAAAGCACACATTATAAAAAACATAATCTATGAATCAAGAAATTTGTGTTTTTGTGAGCAAACAATCATTATATTATTATTTTTTGTGATAACAATAATAATTATGTACACAACAAAAACATCATTTCTTATCATGACTTGAACAGATGGTAGACACATGAACAGAAGATTACAATCATGATTAAATTTATTTCAGTCGCTTTTGTCGCTGAGTGATCGTTAAGATCACATTTGGTTTTTTACTTTCAAATGACCAATTTATGGAATTATGCATGAACTATCCCAAAATTTTAGGCCTACCATTTCACCTCCGTTAATCAAAAGTGGCACTTATCCACGAGACTAAACTTTGACCAAAGTTATTAATATTTGATTGTTGTAGCGGTTTCTCCATTAAAAGCAACTTTTCCCCACCTTTCTAGATCAAGGTTTGAAAAAAATAGTTTGATATGAGATTACCGAAAATATTTTGCCAGTGTCAATATCTCGTTGAATACCATGATGCCCACAAACATTGTGACATAATAACACAAAAAATATACATTTACATTTTTGTAATATCTTGCTGAATACAGCAAAGTCCAGAGAGGTTTTTCTTGGTTGGCCTTTGGCCACGTAAGTTCGAGCCCTCGTGATGCTGGCTATTCCGGCACAACCCAGGCTGGCGTTTGAGATCAATGTGGGTAGCTGATTTGTATGTTTCTAGTGAATGAAGGTGAAATCAAGCGTTTCCAATAATACGTTAAGCAACGAATAAATCAGTCAAATTGAGCAACACTCAAATAATGATTTCTAGTTTTAGGCTATCATTACACACGATAATGCTTCAAACCGAGTGCGTGTTCTACTCGTAGACTCCAACTGTATTTGAGTACGAGGTCTATCATTACATTACAATCATATGAAACGTATTATTTATTATCACGAAATTCAATTCAATTGAGGTTCACAATGTCTATTTGATAGACGCTAATCATGTTTGCTCTTGACAAACTGAAAACACAAATTTCCTGACAGGCTTTTTGTTTTGAGTGTCTACCTGAGGCGGGTTCAGACTAAGTATTAGTTATTTAGAAAGCATAATGGTGACAGGTATGAAGTACCTTCTTTTTAAAAAAAATTGGGTATTGACATTGGGTTTTCCCTTTATGATGAAGTACCTTAGAACCTAAGTTTAAAATACTTCCAGCTTACTGTGTAATATTGAAGGACTTTTCACTGTTTTTTAAGAAGCGACTGGTAGAAGTGAGCTAGTTTCTACTACACGTGTTCTGCAGGTTTTACTTGTTACTTGCTATGGCAGGCTCTTAATATGATCTTTCCGTGTTCGATAAAAAGTAGCGCCTGCCATTCTTTTATTTAACTTTTAGTCAAATACCTAATTATGACTTACTAACTTCCTTAATGAAAAAAATATAAAAATAAACATCTAAGCTCATTCAAGACGAGGGTTTTACCGTCTAGTCGCTTGGAACTCAAAAACCAGTTACCCACATTGACCTCGCCTAGCATGGGTTGTATTGGGAACATCGCGAGGACTTGAACCTACGGGGTTGCTACAAAGTGAATCCCCGCTTATTTCAATAATATTACGGGAACTGTTGCATTTATCGTGCTATAGACGGCGACTGATTATCATTTCTATTTCCTATTTTGGACTTCTAATTTGATCTGAGGGTACACTGACGCGTTTCACCAGATTTCCATCTTGAGCTTCTTTCTTCCGTGTTCTTTTGTGGTTTTGAAGATGTTCTCAATAATAATTAACTGGTGGTTCTGTGAACTGTAGACCTCGATCACCAACATTGCCACTATCTGAGGGTGATCCAACATGTCCCAAAAAATTATCAGCTGAATCTATGAGCCAAAAAATTTTGAGTTCAAAATAAATTTTCCAAATTCAAAATAATATTAAAATAGCTCTTGATACACCTTGGTACCTAGCACAATAATACCTTTCATAGTCATCCTTAGATAATTCAAGTCATCCCCTCAAGAGATAAGATGCACACTAAAAATATAATAAAATCCACTTAACGCTACTTATTTCTCAAATTGTAATCCAACATGTCTACATCACATTTCAATTTATTCCCCCAAGGCAACTTTTTTATTTTTGAAATACATATTACCTATAACCCAACGATATTAAGAAAATATTTTATTTAATTTTGAAACACCTATAAATGTTTTAAACATTTCTGTTAATAGCTCTTTACTTTTGAGATAAGTATCATTAACTTAAATCAGGGTAGAAAACAAAATTGGACAGGAATGTTAATGGCGTTAATAATAATATTCTATCGAAATGTGTTTAATCTAATAATAAGATAATTAGAAATTGGGGTCTCCTCGTGATTATCCCTGAATGCCTCGAGGAGAGAATCAGATATTTTCCTAATTATATTTTCAATGATATTAATTATTAAATAGGTATGTCACATTTGCTGTGTGTTCCGCTTTTACGATTATATCATCATTTCATGTTTTTCTCATTAAGAGGTTCACAGGAATTTCCATGCCGGAGTCTATGGAATACACTAGTTGCCATAGGATCACTGAACTAACAACGTGTCTAATATGTAAATGTCTTCGGAGAGTATTTTTTTTTAATTTGGCTTAACGTCTCTTTAACATCTATTGGTCATTCGAGACGGGGGCTTTACCCTCCATTCGCTGGAAACTTGCAAACCAGCTACCCACATTGACCTCACCCAGCCTGGGTTGAGCTGGAAAAATAGCCAGCTTCACGAGGCCGCGAACCCACGAGAATATGGTACACCTCGCTGGACGTTGCTTAACTTCAGTGATCGAACGGGAACTGGTGTATTCAACGTGCCATTGACGCTGGTTAGAGTTATTTTTTTAAAATTTGGCTTAACGTCTCTTTAACATCTATTGGTCATAGAGTTGATTTTTAATTTTCGTCATACGACAATTTCATTTAATTGAGAAATTAAAATTAAAAATTATCTCCTAAAAGAATTAAGTGATTATGTAGGTTCCCGCCCTCGAGATGCTATTCTCGCCTAATCCAGGCTGTGTGAAGTCAATGTGGATAGTTGGTGTGTTTTGACGGATTTTACACTCCATTCGCTAGAAAGTCACAAACCAGCTAAATATTGACCTCACGAGGAACGTCACCCACTTTGTTCAATATCTTTGTTCAAAAACTGGTGTATTCAAAATGCCGTACAGAGAGTTTTTAACTGTTGTATTCAACATACCGTACAGAGAGTTTTTATATGATAAAGTCACTGACAGTTTTTTTAATGTATTTTTTCCACTGAGGAAAAAGTTTTTAGGTCTAGTTTTCACTCCATGGCCATACACACTGGCTTCAGTGTGTACGGCCAAAGTTCAGTGCACTCGATGCTAAAAAAACCAACACAATTTTGTATTTATCAACAGAATATTTGCTTAAAACCCCAAAATTTCTCGGCACAAAAAACTGCAGTAGATAATGAACTTCAGGTTTAGCTGGAAGTATACAATTATTTCTAATAGGCGTCTAATACTTACAAAATTTATTTGGAAATATTATCTCTATTTTATCTGATAAATGGACCGTAATAAATCATACTAGTTAAATAGAAAATTTGGTGCAAAGGTTAGAGGAGAAAAGAACAAAAATATTAAAAACCAAAAATATAAAATTAATGGGCAATATCCCAAAAGGAATATTTTTTTGACAAGGAAATAAAAAATAAGGAATATTCCAGGAATTTGTTCAAATTGTTTTCTGAAAAGTAAATTGACAGATATCTAGCTGAAGAAAGTAAATTCAGGTTTTATGAGAAGAGATACAGTGTGTACCAATATAACTTTCATTATCGGTTTGTTAGTGAACGTTTGTTAGTGAAGTGGAGATGTTTGTTCCGAACCTAAAATTCTCATTAGTAAGGCGAAGCGTAATCCTTTGAACTTAGCTTTAAATATCATTGAATTTTTAGACAACTGGAATGAATATATTCTTCTTTAGGGACATGCCTTATATGAAGGTCGTCATAAAATATTATTGAAATCGTACATTTTAAAAAGTATTTACTCTTAATACACTAATCTCCGTTAGATCTATGCAACCAAAAATAAGTTATGCAAAATGTGTGGCATAATAGTTTCGCGTCCAGGTTATTCTGGTTCTTTTTGACCCCACACAGGCTCTACGAGTCAATACCAGCTGGATTGTAAGTGTCCAGTGCTAAAACACTCGTCTCTAATGTCCAATTACTATTAAAGAGACGTTAAGTCCCCCCCCCCAAAAAATGTGTTTAACGGCACTTCTTTTCTAATCCATATAATTATTATTATTGAGCTAAGTGGATACTCCGGGCCATTTAGCATCCATCGAATTGAAGATGAACTTTCATGAACTTTCTTCTGAAAATGTGATGATTATTTATATGCTGACTTGAACACATTTTACTCAAATTTGATCAACTTTCTATTCCTCCTTCTTATTTTAGTTTTCATTTATTATTCTCAATAACGAACTTTTGAAATCCACCAAGAATATTTTCCTTTGAAAAGCAGATTATTTCGATATGACGTTAATTTATAAGAATGTATTTTTTTCACCCTGTATTTTGTATTATTTCAAATACATACTAAAAGTAGTAAAGCAAAAATTGGCTAGAATTTATGGCGTCTTAAAAATACTAAAATAAAAATAGATAATCAAAACAACTGTCTGTCTATTAAAAAACTAAAAAGATTGATTTTTACTGACTCATTGTGATCAAGTTACCTTTCCTTATACGTTAGAATAGAAGTCATCCTTAGGTAGATAGATACTCAAACAACACAAACTATAGAAACTAGTGGTCTCATTTTGTATGAAATATTAGGTACTCTTTGGAAATATGTTTAGGATTTCCATTGTCCTATTATTATAAAGGACTCCGTCTTGTTTGTTCTTTCTTATTTCATGATGAGAACAATCAAATTGACCTTTCTGTGGCATTTTTTTAATATTATTTTTATTTCCTTCAATAAACAAAAATGAGAATAGTTAAAATGAGTATAGTGACAATTCAAATATTTAAAAAAAAAAAAAAAAAAAAAAAAAAAAATACGTGGAAAGTTATTTATAGCTACCGCCTCTTATATTTGCCCTTAGCAGATTTTTGGATATTGGTCTTTATAATTTGTTGGTGGCTCTATTTTTTTAAATGCCCTCCTATTTGATCCTCTCTTACAGTTTTTCCTTATAATTTGGTGGAGATATATTTTTAGTCAGTTTGTCCTACTTGATTCTCTGTTGGATTTTAAAATTTAGTGGAGGTGCTATTGTTAGTCGGTCCGTCCTACATGGTTTTTTGTTGGATTTTGTGATTTATAATTTAGTGGAAGTTTTTTCTTAGTCGGTTCTTTGTATTTGATTCTCTGTTGGATTTTGTCCTTTGAAAATTAATGGAGGTGCTATTGTTAGTCGGTTCGTCCTACTTGGTTCACTATTGGATTTTGTCCTTTAAAATTTAGTGGAGTTGTCGGTTCGTCCAACTTGATTTTCTGTTAAATTTTGTCCTTTAAAATTTAGTGGAGGTGTCATTGTTAGTCGATTCGTCCAACTTGACTCACTGTTGCATTTCGTCCTTTATAATTTAGTGGAGTTTTTTTTTTAGTTGGTTATTTGTATTTGATTCTCTGTTAAATTTTGTCCTTTAAAATTTAGTGGAGATGTTATTGTTAGTCGGTTCGTCCTACTGGATTCACTGTTGTAAAAATAGCGCCTCTAAATTAAAGGTGATATTGTTAGTCTCTGTTGAATTTGTGTCTGATCTTTTTCTCAATAATTTAGTAGGGGCGCTTCTTACGCTTCCAATTTCTTTCAATTTATTACAGTAGTGTTGAATCTTTTTCCTTACAATCAAACTTACAAGACCTATATTCTCTATTTCAGTTCTTATTTCATTATCAATGTCAGAAATGAATAATGTCATTTTGTCATGGGGCTTTGTATTACGAACAAGGTTGATTAATGAAATTTATAAATAGGAGAAACGATAGTTGTTAGGTCGCATTATCTTTATTTTTATTACTTTTCCTTTAACTAAAAACTAAGGTCGTAAATTTTTAGAAAGTTAAATGACCTTCTAAGGAAAATTCGCATTCTCTCTATATTACGACTAAACACAATAGAGCACTTATTAATATTGGGGACTCATTGAAATACTTCGGTAATGGTAATAAACCTTTTTTATATACAAAAAGGTTTTCAAACCCAATTATTCTTGTGCGGTCTGGGTTATGCATCTTTCCAACAAATAATAAAGGGATATTTCATTGTTTTTGCATGACGGTAAAACCAAAGAAATGCTTTGTTTACCTGATGTTTTTCTTGCAGTGCTAGTATTAAGAACATATTCATTTTGTTTGTTTTTTTCTTGACGTTGCCAACTAGTGTTTTGCTTGATGAAAGTGTTAATGACCTTGGCAATATTATATAAATTTATTTTTTATATATTGTATTGTTTTTGGCGATAGGTCAAACGAGTAAAAAGAAAATACTGAAAAGTACTGAAAAATATAATATGAAATGATGTTTTTTTTTACAAACGTCTAAACGTCTCTTTAACATCTTTTGCTCATTCAAGACGGAGGTTTTACACTTCATTCGCCGGAAATTAACTTGCAAAAGAGCTACCCACCTCACCCACCCTGAGTTGGGCAGGAAAAAAATCAGCATCATGAGGGTAGGAAAAAAGCCAGCATCTACCTGGTTTTGCGATCCACGTGGATACCCACAGGTACAACTTCGCTGGGCGTTACTTAACTTCAGTGATCTAGGCACCGGCTTAAGGAGAATTATGTAATAATATCTGCCCTGCTGCTAGAGTACACCATCTGTTATTGGGGGTGCACTCTGCCTCGTGAAGACAACTGGGTAGCTAACGTAGTTGTTGTTATGAGCAGCGAAACTACATCTGAGGCTATTGCTTAGTTAACCTGGTTCTAACCGGGGATATACTCCTATCTATTGGCACTAATAACCTCCTAAAAAATATTCTAGCAGTAAATACGTTTACGACTTACGTTTTAAAGTATCATCATACAATTTTTCATGGCTTATCATTGCCATGGTTCTGGGGGGAACCATGTTATTCACTGCAATATAATTATGTACATAAAATAAAAATATTGCAGAGTTCCTTTCTATGTTATTTACACTATCAATTGAATTGGACTCGCCCGTGAGGATGTCACCTTCAAGTAACTTCTCACAATCTCAAGAATGATTTTTATTTCAAAATGTTTATTTTAATAGTTTTATCTTTGTGTAATATTTAGGTGAAAGGAGGAACAATTGTATTCGATGATAAATATACTCCTGAAACTGTAGCTAGAAATAAATATTCTCACTGCTAAATTTTCCTAAAAACTAGTTTCATTTCCTTTTTTTCAAAAAATGACAATTTCATTGGTCAAATATGAAATCTGACAATCTGATATTAGACATATAAGTTTCCCTGAAGCTAGCAGTAGAAACAGTAATAACAAAATAATGGCACCTTTTCTCATAACAGAATGCAGTCAGATGTATGATATTGCAGCTCTAAATAAGTTTTTATCTGCAAAATTATGAAAAGGTTGCTATATTCAAATAAAAATTAATCTTCGAAAAAAAAAACTCAAACCCCAGCTAATAACAATGGAGAGTAGGTATAAAAAATAAATGCATTCCTCCATTGCTGTCAAGGAATTATAAAAATAGCAATAATTTCTGGATCACCCTCTTCTCATTATTTTTGCACTAAATATATCTCCGCAATAATTCCTCTCTCAACTAATTTCAAAAATATGGTTTATGCAAAATATTACATCAGGAATAAAAAATAATAATAAATTTATTTTCTGTATAAAAAAATATCACACTCTAATAATATGGTATAATAATACACGGAGGGTAATAAATTTGAATTAATTTTTCAAACCTGAAACCTTTCAAAAAGTACATTAGTTTGCTTTTCTATACAGAAAGAGAACATAATAAATGATAGGGAAAATTAGATGCATTCAATCATTCAAAAACATGTACCGACCTTCTTTACGAAAGAAAAGCTCAGTCATTGAATATTGATGATTCTCTCAAGCAAGGTTTTATTCGCATGACTTACAATCAGTAATAGTGCAACGAACAACGATGGAACCATCAAGTAAATTGCAATTTATTTGATTCTAACATAAGATGCTTTTAGAAATGTTACGTATATGGTCAAACAATGCTGTAGGACTTGCGATTCTGTCTGGACATTTAGGTCAAAAGTTATAATTGTAGGATAAGTATCGAAAAAAGAGACACATTAGGTAGTCCATCCAACAATTTTTTTAAAAAATTATTCTTATTGCGAGACTAGCCTCGGTAATCATCACTCTTAACACAACCTACACCTAGGAGACCTGGGTTTTATTCAAGGTCTTCGAATAGTTTCCTCTCTTGAATTCATAAACGAACCGGGATTCCCTCAGACTTCTGAGTTCTGTTGAGTATAGAACAAACAGGTGACAATTAGTGGATGCGGTATCTGGTACAATTTCGGTTGGTTGTTAAATATAAGGCAGAAAGTGCAAGCAAATTAAATATTATAAAAAGTAAACCTCACTCTAAAAGTTTCAATTGAAAATAATTGACTAAAAATAGCGCCTCCACTAAAATAAAAAGACCAAAATCCAACATAGAACGAACGCAGTGAAAATAGCGCTTCTACTAAATTATAAAGACCAATATAAAACATAGAACGAACATAGTGAAAATAGCGCCTCCACTAAATTATAAAGACCAAAACTCAACATAGAACGAACATGGTGATAATAGCGAATCCACTAAATTATAAAGGAAAAAACTCAGCACAGAACGAACTTTGTGTAAATAGCGCCTCCACTAAGTTATAAATACCAAAATCCAACATAGAACGAACGTAGTGAAAATAGCGCTTCCACTAAATTATAAGGTCAAAATCCAATATAGAACGAAAATAGCGCCTCCATTAAATTATAAAGACCAAAATCCAACATAGAACGAACATAGTGATAAAAGCGCTCCACTAAATTATAAAGACCAAAACTCAACACAGAACGAACTTAGTGAAAATAGCGCCTCCACTAAATTATAAAGACCAAAATCCAACATAGAACGAACGTAGTGAAAATACGCCAGCGCTAAATCAAAAACAAGAAATCCCGTAATATTTCATTAGATTCCTGATTTTATTCAATGACATCCTCGAAACCTTACATTCTCTAAATTCCGCGTTGTCACATAAGGTTTGTATTAATTTAGATCCAGGACTTCTTAAATTGTTCATCTGTCTAACATTTTTATTCAAAATTATAGTTACGCACCTATATATTATGTCATAGTCATAAATGTTTTTTCCCTCTCTTTTCGCCCTTCTGGTATATAGGAAGGTATAGCAATTTTTTTTCATAATTATAATTTATTTAAAATTTTCTCCCCTCTATTTTGTGATAAAAACCTGTGCTTTTCAAAATTTATATTGTAATGCATTGTATTGTGCAACAGACAGGTGTGACGACGCCTTGCTCCAGCACCACATGCATCAATGAAATTAATCTTTTTATTCTGAGGTTCATTTTGCTTCACTTGTTTCCAACTTATGTTCTTTTCTTTTTACGAATAATGATTTCTTTTGATAAGAAACATATTATTGACGTGCCCATATTTTATTTTTAATGTTTCACACAAACATCTTGTTGGCCTTCTTGTATGTGATAATTTTTGTCTTCATTTATTGAACTGCACCTTTTCTCAATTCATATTTTTTATGATAACATGTCTCTTCTCTATTCAAAAAGGCAATAAACATATTTTGTCGACGACAAAAACAGCAGGAACAAGAACACCAAAAACATGTTCTTACGACGACCAGTTCTTCGTAACACTAACCATCACCGTTTCCATGAATTCCGTTACGTCAAATGAACTCATTTCTACCACTATTACAAACCTGGATGTAGGAATGGGGAAATACCTAGTTTATTTTAAGAGGAACACCTATACAAGCTACAAAATCGAAGGGGACATAAAATAAGTACTAATTTACATTCTCACACAAAATTACAATCATCTTCTGTAAGCAAAACATTTAACGAAAATATCAAATCCCGTCAAATATTTAAAGTGAAGCAACTTTGGGCGTGATTCGTACTCACAGTCGGAATCATGTAATGATTCAGCGTGCTATACGCGGCTAAAGTAAGCCTTCAATAATATTGTATTTTTGAAGTTTTGGCTTTTGAAATCCACAAATATTGGTCATGTGACAATACCATTCTAACTGCGAAGGATGCAACGAATTTAGTAAGTTATGATGGGGATTAAAAATGGAGATATGGAAGAACTTTCCATTGTTTGCCATCTACTTCGCAATACCTTGCCCCTAATTGACTCTCGACGGCCAGACTGACAGTTGGTAGAGTGTTCTGGTGTGGAAAACAATTCTTCTTCAAATAATTGTATTAAAGATTAAAGCAGATGGCACAGCCATGTTTATATTATTTTCATAAATACTTAAAACTACAATAATGTTTATTAAAATAATTACATAGGCATTATAATAATAATAACTTGTTTCAGACTAATTAATAATTAAATTAAATGATACCAATCCTGCCTATATTTATTTTTATGAACATAGGTAATTACTGTAATGACTTCAATTATGTTTTTAATTGAAAAATTAATACAAAAACATTTTTAATTGAAAAAAATATTAGTAATGTAGGTATAATATTTAGTAAGAAAATTAATAATGAAATTTTCATCATTATAAATAATATAAATATAATTAATAACAAGCAACGTTATCTCTACTTATAAAACTCAAAGCCCAGTTCGTATACTGACGTACTGACTGACTGATAATCAACGTATCTCCACGATGGCTAAACCTAGAAACTTGGCACACATATTCCTTTTAGTATGTAGGTGCGTAATAAGAAAGGAAAAATCCAAAGTTCAAGTGGGAGCAAGTTACCGCCAAAAACAACGCTTTTTAGCGGGTCTTTTAGTAATTTTTTTCTGGGCAAACTAAAGGATATAACGAAAAATGACCGAGAATGGACCCCCCCCCCAAAATAGTATATCGGGACCCCATAAAAAATATAAAATTTGGAATTTTTCCGGTTTCTCCCCGATTTATGGACGGTTTTCACCACCAAAAAATCGGAATTGAGAAGTACCACTTCGGGATGAGCGAGAATGCTGAAATTTGATACAAAGGTGTTCCGAAGTACAAAAAGTCATATCCTTGAATAAAATATTGAATTTTCTAACTAGGAGCGGTGCTCACTCTGGGGGTCGGTTCCACCAAAAATCTAAAATTGAGAAGATTTAATTTCGTGTTCTCGAAATTGTTGTTGAATTTTGTAACCGTAGCGAAGCACGGGAAAACAGCTAGTAATATTATATTATTATGAATTTTCTAATGACATAATACACTAAATATCCTTATTTGACCGAGCCCCATGGATGTCACTCCACCTTCGGGGACCATAAAAAATCGATGCATGTCCGTCAAAATATTATAACGTTGCTTGTTTTTCTTTAACATCTATACTATATGGTCATTCGTGTATAACTTTTTTTGATTTGGGGAGAAAAGAACGAATGTGAACATAAATTATGTTCTTACGGCCAAGTCTTGAAGACAAAAAGGAAATACAATAATTTCTTCCCTGAAGTAACCCCAAAATAACTTCCATTGGTCTCAATGAAGGTGTCAAAGAGGAGTTGGGTCCGATGCATCCAGAATATATTCCTGTGATTTTTTTTTTCAAAACACTATTGCCTTGGTTGATTGGGTCATAAAGCTATATGTAGAACCCTCCTAACATATTCCTGTGATTTTTTTTTTCGAAAAATCTATTGAATTGTTTGATTGGGTCATAATATAGCTAAATGTAGGACCCTTCTAACATATTCCCGTGATTTATTTTAGCTAGCTAAATGTAGGATCCTCTTATTTTGCCTGGAATCCGAAATGCTATTGGCTTCATTGTCTGAAAAAAACAACAACTAGAAGGCTTTTGTATTCCTTTGTTGTTGTAATTTTGTTTAGAACAAAAAGCAGTTCCCTGATGTAAGAGAGTTTACCGAGCGTAATCTTGTCTAAATAAAATATAAAAATGTGTTTTTTGTAAAACCGCTTTAGCGTCTTGAGGTACAGTCGTCCATTGCATTCGAGTGATTAATAGCAGCAGTTAAAGGTTTTGTCGTCTTATGATTTAAAAGTGACGTACATTTGCTTATCATCGAATACGATAATGGGCTAATGCCCACCTACATTGACGATGACTCATAAATAATAGTAAGAAGTAAATAGGAAAGCAATGTTTATGCGGTAATAAATAAATTGTTGTTTTTTATTTCATTAAAAAAACTTGACGAGCGAGCGGCCTGTTTAATGATTCAATTATCATTGATATGAATGAGAAATTTAAAGAAGGGGAATTATAATGCGCACAACTCAATGCGCATCTAGAATTGAGTAGAGGAGAAATAAAAAAAAATATCTTTACAAACAATTCAGTTATCATTTTGGAGAGCGCTGTCAGTCTTGTTTTGTATTTCAAACAGTTCACAATGGCCACAACGCCTTATTACGATATTAATTCTCGGTGTTCTTCTCTCGTACCGTCTATTAATTTAGGTCAAAAAGATTATTCTCGACCTTTGCACGTTGATTGTAGTGTTGAATATGAATTACCAAATACAGCTAAGCCACCAGTAGGTACTCGGAGTGAACCACTTTTAATGATTCATCCTTGTTATTATAGAAGAGTTGAAAATCAAAGGCGCTGTCCTTTTATAAATAATTTACCAAATCGAAATAATAATAATAATTTAGGAGGTCTAGTCCATACGAGTCATACAAGGAGATCGTCAAGAATGCAACCAAATAATTATCAAAACCAACAAATTAATGTTCCCCAACATAATCATTATTCTAATAACCAATGTAATATACATCATCATCCACCAGTTAGATATCTAGAACCAATATTAACACCAATAAAATCAGTGAAAAGTTCATCTAGTGATCAATACACTAACAATAATAACAACAATCCAGCTTTAGTTCAAAGTTATAATCACAGTTCAAGCACGGATAGCGGTGTTTGGACTGATTCCGAAAGAAGTCCTAATAATATATTAAATAATAATTCAATATGTTCCAGTGTTAGTAATAATAATAATTCTAATAATTATAGTGGTCCTTCTGTGTTAAGTGAAAATTTCAATAATATAAATAATAATAATATTGTGATAAGTTCTAGTGATTGTTTAGTGAATAATGGAGTAACACCAAATAATGGAGTACCATCGTCACGATTAGTCTCATCTTCAGTGAGGATTCCATCATCCAGAGGAGTAAATACAAGAAGTGGAAATAATTACATTTCTTCTTCAAATAATTCTAGTAATGGACATGGACAATATTATCAGGAAAATGACCATGTTTTATCAGGTAAGAAAACTTTTTGAATGTTTTCAAATTAATCCTTTCCGACACAAAATATATTTCTATATTTTTGTTGGTATCCGGTTTATCAAAAATGAAATATCAAAAATTAATAGTAGCGAAGAGAAAGGACCAAATTTTCCACAAGATTTCAATACTTTATTTTCTTTAGAAAGAAAGTAAAAATTGATGTGTCCTTTTTCACAATATTAAAAGGTTCGCATAGAAAAGAAAAATATCTATATTTCCAAATTTATTTATTTATTTTTTATTTAAATCATCATCTCGGTTATTGAAGTCTTTGGTGGAAGAGTTTTTATAGCGTTGAGGAAGTTAGAACTCGAATTCCGAAGCATCTCGATGTTTCATAATGGAACATCATTATTGGGAATACCTATATGTTTGTATTTTCAATTTATTTGACGTGATGAAATTTAAAGGCCAAAACTACGCACTATACTTAAGTGAAATATGTAACTGCCTTTTCTTATTTCTCCTATTCTATAACTAGACGGAGGTGCAGACAGACATTTGAAAATTTAAACACATTTTCTGCTCCAAATTTTCAAATTTTTCTGCTTTCTCAGAAAATATTACTTTTCTTTTCCTCCGTTTTCCACACTTTTTTTCTTGCAGGATTATTTTTCCGGGAAATTTGTAAAAAATGTGTTTGAATGCAGTATTAAAAGTCTAATGTTCAACCCTCCATCCCCCACAGTCATGCTTCTTTATTTTTACTTAAATTATCCTTTCTGCCCATCCTTTTTCGTATTTCCTAAGTTTGGAATATCAATGTAAAATTGTTATTTCTAGTGGAGCAAAGTTTCTGACTTAGAGTTTCCACTTCTCTCTTTTATTCCCAATATATTTAATAAAAATACATCTAAGTCATCAATGGATGCAAAAATGAGACACCTAATGGATTAAAATTTCCACGAAAATTTCGAGAATTTTCAAAGTCCTTTTATGAAATGGGTGCACAATTTGATTTGATTTTTGTTATAGTCAAATTCCCTCTGTTATTACTAAATTTCTTATCTTCGCTAACATGAATTTTAGTAGCTAAGACATGACATTCATTTCTTGCTACTGAAATACATGGATTTCAACCAATCGCCTTCTGGTTACAACTCCGTACGTCTTGTCAACTAAGGCCGTACAATTTGATTCTGTGTTCATTTTTCAATTTATTCGACAAGAACGTAGATTCTATTCTAAACAATTGCGTATTTTAAAAATATTTCCAGATGATTGTTTCAAGCGCAAGAGAAAAAAATTGAGTGATGCCGCGTTGGATAAAATGCTAATCGATTCATTGAGTGAAGCCGGGTTGGATAAAATGTTACTTGAGTCATTGAACGAGGCCGCGATGGATAAAATGTTATTCGACCCATATTTAATTAATTTTCAATGTCTACCAACAACGCATCCAGTATATTAATATTTTAATCAGATTATCAAGTTTGTGAGAAATCAATTTAAAGTGTCAATAAAATATGAAATGATCAAACCATGAAACATGTAAAACATTTCCAGTCCAATCAGAGTACAACCACGAACCAATCCACAAGAAATAACAGAAATGGATTTATCTAGGAGATGTATGTACAGGATGTATCTTTAAAATACTAAAGATTAGAATATAGCTTCAGATTTAGTTCGAATTACGAAAGGTGAGATAGCGCAGTTGCCAAAAAATAGTTTGTAGCTGACCATAATATTCATAGCAATATGCGAAAAAGTAGCCTCTCCTCCTGCCCATATTTTTGTAAGCAAAACGCATTTAACATTCGTAATTCGAACTATAGTGTTTCAATCGATACCTTAGATGTTGTTCCAATTGGTGTCCCATGATGAATGTTTTGTCTACTATTTTTAGTTTTGTCTACCCACGGTACAAACACTTGTCAGTTTTTTGATTTTTTATGTTTTTACAAATGGCCGCTACTTATTCACATTCTTCATACAGACATTTGATTCCTATAGGGAAAAAATTGTTCCGAATGAAAGGTTCCTTGATTGGCTTAACTTTCTCCCTTTCTATCTTTCATTTTTTGGGATAATATCTCCTGACGCTGTAAGTCAAAATTCCACTGTTATACCGAATATAAATGTCTATTTTTTAAAAAATAGACCAAAATATAAAACGGGGTGGTAATAGATACTTCCCGTTGGGGTCGTTCATGTTTTTGACGTCACATCAAATGAGTATTTTCAATATGAATCGCTCCTCTTCCAATTTAATTGTTTCCTTCTTTTAAAAAATTTGAATTTTGAAAAACATAACAATTACCAATTTGAATAGAAATGATTTTTTCAAATTACTTCCATTATTTTATTTCTTTTTTAAAAAACATTAATTGTCTAAGGATGTTTATGACATGAATATCAGCAGTCTTCCATCAACGAAACTACCCTAGCTAACACAATTCAAAGAAAACAAATAAAACAAAAGAGATATAAAGAAAAGAAATTGACATTTTCGTTTCGTTCTTAAATTTCTTGAAACAATAAAATGTTATTTAATTTTGATTAATAACAATAAAACAATACAATAAGATTTTTATTGTCTTTCTTTTAGTGTTTGAATTTTTATAATACCCACAGTGTGTTACACAATTGATTTCATAAGATTTAAAATAATGTACCTGAATTTTATGAATTTGTTCCTTTATTTTTTTTTTTTTTTTTTATGTGTAATTTATGTCCCAATTTTAGTGATCACAAATTAATAAGGTATTTTACAAAATCCATTGTCATTAGGTATGTTAGGTATACTAATGTCTGAAAGAGGCTGACATACTCCCAGACCCAGAAAGTAGAAAATACGATTCTTTTTCCAATTTTCAAATTGATCAGCAATTGAAATCACTTTTCGTTTGATGTAAACCTGCAAACTATGTCAGGTGTTTTCTTAGCGTTACGGTAAATGGAGATTGCTTGATCGATCATGAAATGCACTCGGTCAGCATGGCGACCTGATTCGGCCATTCGGGCACATAGGTAACTGTTAATTTCGAATTTATAGTTTATAAATAAAAGTTTATACCTATGGACTATACATTTGGATATCTATGAAGTTGGGAAAAACTAATGCCAGTTTTCTGATATACTTGATCAACTCTTCGCTTGGCAAATCAATGTTTTTTGTCTTTTCTCTTTTAACCGTAGCGCTAAACTAGTGATTAATTTAATACCAAATCGTTGGGAATGAAAGAAACACAGCCATTGGCAACCTGTTAGTGATTAAGAATAATAATATTTTCATATTTCTCAGCGGTATTGCTGTTGCTAATGTTTCAGTATCAGTCACCTCAATGTGAAATCTGTCAATGCCTAAGAGCAACATTGACATTTCCAACATTTCCCTACAGCTAATTTATTAGCGGCTTTACATAGCTGTTGATAACGTTTCCAAAATACTGACGTCACCTAGAGTGGAATCTTTGGATCTCTCAGAGCAACATTGACATTTTAAACATATTAACGACAATGTCAAGGGCCACGCCGCTAATATGTTTCAAAGAATGTTGGAACAATGTGAATTACCCTTATTGACACTCTAATATATTTCAAAGAATGTTGGAAAAATGTCAGTTACCCTTATGGACACTCTAATATGTTTCAAAGAATGTTGGGACAATGTCAATTACACTTATTGACATAGTAATATGTTTCAAGGAATGTTTAAATAATGTCAATTACCCTTATTGACACTCTAATATGTTTCAAAGAATGTTGGGACAATGTCAATTACACTTATTGACATGCTAATATGTTTCAAAGAATGTTGGAACAATGTCAATTACCTTTATTGACACTCTAATATGTTTCAAAGAATGTTGGTTCAATGTCAATTACCCTTATTGACACTCTAATATGTTTCAAAGAATGTTGGTTCAATGTCAATTACCCTTGTTGATACTCTAATATGTTTCAAAGAATGTTGGTTCAATGTCAATTACCCTTATTGACACTCAAATATGTTTCAAAGAATGTTGGGACAATGTCAATTACCCTTATTGACACTCTGTATGTTTAAAATTAAGTATTTTATTATCATTCTTTTTTTTTAAATTCCATTATTTTCTGCTTATAGTGGTGGTGCGGACAATTTTTCTTATTTTATGACACTCTGATATCTCTCTTCTAAAAACAAACTTTATTATTTATGATCATATATTTAATTTTTTCAAAAAAATAAAATAAAAATATTTTTATTATATTTCTTTGAACGTAAAATAATATTTTTATATTCTTGTTAATAATAATTTTATCTATGGAGACAACAAAGTTCTGATCAAATGAAAACAATTAAAGTCAGTTTTAAATTATAAAATCATTGTTGGCGGCTTCATAATGAGGAGCGGCAAATAAATAAAATGCTTGTGAATTATTTCAGTAATGTCTATCATCAAATTAATTGTTTTTCTTTCTGTCTTTCTTGGGAACTTATTTCAGCTAAAAGCAAACAACAACTGTTATTTTCAAATTACCCAGAATGTTTGTAATTTCCTTCGTTGTCTCTTGTCGCTATGGGTAGGAAGGTATTGTACTTTTTTATTAATTGAATTGCAGAAGGCACTGCAATTCAATTCACGATAACCAATGGACTCTGTGTTGGTCAAAATTGGTTGTACTACTCGGGAGGTTTTGTCTCTCGTAGAGCTGGCTACCTGTTTGGTTTATGTTGAATCTCTGGGTGGTCAAATGTGTAAAATTTTAATTAATATAGTACAAATTTCGAACTTCGTTTCCCGGAGTGCTGGCAACATTGAGAATTGGTAGACGGATAATCTTCCTTAGTTGAAGTAGCGAAACAATTACTTGTGGAAGACTTATAGTCAAATGAGTCATTAGATCGGACACCTGAAAATGGTTGCTATCTTTACAGATCATCTTTTTTTTTATTAACGTCCATTAGTCATTCGAGACAGGGGTTTCAACTTCTATTCTCTCGAAACTTGCAAACCAGCTACCCACAATGGGCTGGAAAAATAGCAAGCATCACGCCAACCCATGTTCACACCCAATGGTACAACCTCGCAGGACGTTGCTTAACTTCAGTGATCTAACGGGAACTGGTGTATTCAACGTGCCACAGACGCTGGCTAGAGATCATCTGATCTTGCCTGAAGATGGCCACAGCCTGAACTCTTTCTGGGTACCATCCATTTGAGGGTGTTTTTTTTCACTAGATTATTGCTCTATAACGCTTTGCCCGTTAACCTTTGCAAGTAATTACAGTCTCACCAAATTACAAGGGAAGGCATTTATTAAGCATAAAAATAGTAATGCTTTAGGATCGCTCTTTCCTTTCTCTTCTTTTTCCTTGTTAATATCAGTTCTGATATGTAATTCACTCTTCAGGAAGCCTGCATTGTTTCCTTTTGTAGAAAACACTTAAGTGTCACCACTCCTTGAATTTTCTACCTCTCAAAACGTACAGTAATTATTAATTATTTCCGGTTAACAGTATTTTCTAAAATAGGCAACAACACACTGTTTTCAATTTCTTTGATTACTCACTCCATGCATTCAGCCCGTTGGTACTTCCTTTAGTAACATTACCTTGTGCATACGGAATAATTAAATATATACAAGTATTTACCAGTATTTTAATTACTTGTATAATAAAATATTATTTATTATTGTGGTTCATTTATGGTTAATGTGAGTATGACGTAGGTATTTTTAAATTTTTTGGTTGTTATAAATTTAGGGGCTATAACCGTGAGATCATTTGTGTCCTGAGATTATATGTGTTTCTATCAGTAGCAGATACACAAGGGGGTGGTAGATGATGATTATAGTCGGACATTAATGCGTCAAGTCTCTTTTGACGAAATCGGATGTTCCTCGGATCTGTTGCCTTTATCGATTTATCGAAATATCCTTATAAATTCTATAGGTATCACTGGAGAGATAAAAATTCAAATACTACACCAAATTATTGTTTTCTCATACCTACTCTATCTTTACACGGAGCAATTCACCGGGTTTTGCCATCAGTCTGTATTTCTCATTCCATGAAACACATTTGGTCTACATATTTCAACCAATCTCCGGCTGTTGGGAACCACAAATTTTAATTTCCCCTCCCTAAAGGATTCATTTCCCCTCCCTAAAGGCAAAATATAAACTTGGCCGCAATAATAAATATGTTCACGGCGGATTTTTTTTTTCGAATCGCGTTTGTGATTTTTTTAAGATCCAGTTAAACAGACGTTTAAAGAATAATCGAGTTATCTGAACCAGACCTCAATTCATTTGGTTAACTGTTTTCATAATTAGATTATTTCTCGCAATCTCTAATTTGTATTCCCTCTATTTTCAAACACTTCGCCCCAAACCTCCATTTTCAAACACTTCGCTCAAATTGCTTTCTATGTATGTATACTTATTTTCATTTCCTTTCATTTAATCTCCCATAATACTAATTACGTTGGAGATGAAAGTTAAAACTGCCAGTCTGTTAATCATACTAAATTGCCTGTTTGAAATGTCTAACATAAAAAATACGCCTTCAGATAAATTGGTAGATTATACAGACATAATGTTCAAATGTGAATCTAATGGATCCATCTTGGAAATAAGATGTCGAGATTTTGGATTAAGTGTGTGCTCAGCCAACAGTTTATGTTGCTGCGCAAGATGTCTCCCGTTCATTTGCTATTAACTCTTAACGTAGACTTCAGTGATTTGTCGACATTTCCTTTATTACTCGTGGTGGGGATGAGCGGAGACAATTATAACCGTACTCTCACAAGATGAAAAGTAGAAGCCAAAATTCAAATAAAAAATAAAATAAAAAAAATCTGTTTTTGGTATGTGGTTCCGTTTAGTTCATCTTGACACTAGTTTTACACATAGTCAAGGGGTTCCGTACTAGTGTAACTAAGCTGATTCTTATGATTTATTCTGATTTTGACTTTTGGCACAACTTTGTGAAGAAAATCTTTACAACTCGGATAAACAAGTGTTTCAGTTAGCAGGTTTCATGTAACAAGTGTTTCAGTTTTCCTCAAGATGGCGTGTGCAGCCCGAGAATCCAACGAGATTGTCTATAATGGGTTGGTGGTTTAGTAGTACGACTCTCATGATTGGTAATTAGTAGGGCATGGGTTCAAATCCAGCCAGCCCATGGAATTTGATCCTCGCATAAATATAAATTATTTACCAAGCAGTTGTTTTTTTGGGTACCAGTAATGGCATCTAAAAAAATTGCCCTGTAAATGAACTTTTCAAACCTATTCGGGAAGTATTACATAACATGTTTTGTTTCTTGAAGGAAATATATTTTTATTTATTTTAATTTTCGTCGTACGACTTTTTCATGTTAGAATTGAAATTGAATGCAATATAAAGATAAAGTTAAAATTAAGCCAACGATGATACCACGTTGAATACACCAGTTCTCGTCAGATCACTGAAGTTAAGCAACGTCGGGCGTGGTCAGTACTTGGATGGGTGACCGCTTGGGGAAACCACGTATCGTTGGCTCTTTTTTCCGGTCCGACCCAGGCTGGCTGAGGTCAATGTGGGTAGCTGGTTTGCAAGAATCCAGCGAATGGAGGGTAAAACCCCCGTCTTGAATGACCAATAGATGTTAAAGAGACGTTAAGCCAAAAAAAAAAGAGAGTTAAAATTGTACATTTAATTCATTTCAATTCTAACATGAAAAAGTCGAGCGACGAGGATTAAAATAAATAAAAAATTCTTTACTTCAAAAAACAAAATATTCAAAGACATTCATATTAATAGGGTGTTGTGCTCGAGCTGATTCCAATCCGTGTATATAACAATATAACACGCATGACGTTTCTAAACTTCAGTCAACCAATATAACATCGGTCGTTCTTTGGAAGCGACACTATGTGCGACTACCCGTTCACGCTAATGCGAGCGACTACACGCCACTGCGAGAGACTGATCCAAATGAATGTATGTTAATGGGACCTCGTCCACGGTGATCTTTGTCACCAGAGACAACCAATATTATTTAGTGTTAATGGTCTATCCAAAAAAAGAGTCATCAGAGGAAAGAGGGGAATAAGGTTTCTTGGGACAAATTCTACCAACTCTCGTGGCAGTTGAAAGTGAACGGTTCTCAGAGTATGATTGTTTGATCTCCTCACGTAAGTCCTTCTACATAATTTAAATTACAATCCCTTCTGATAGCTCAAAGAACATTTGAAACATCTTTGTATTTTAATAAAACTATCTAACTATTATTAATATTACTATCTAACCAAGGAATTATTTAATTCTTCAAATTTAGTACACGTTCACTTATCCTAGATTTCTAAGGCGAGAGTTGGAGTCAATTTGGGGAACCTTCGGATTCTATATTTATAGAGACGAGTCCACAACATAATTTACAAAAAACTCTTGCTTTAGAAGTATCCCTATCCCTTAGGATTACAGCTGCCGGGGCGGTTACATATTCCAAAAGACGACGTCTGAAAGTGTTAAAGTCGTTTACTTTTTATTCCTGAAATTTGGCAATGTTCCACATTGTGAATTCATCTCCAAGCATATTTTTCCTCTGAAATTTTGATTAACCTTAATATCCGCCTTGCTATAAACATCCATTATATCTCACGTTTTTGTTCATTTGGTTAGTACGCCTAAATCTGCCATAGTTCCTTCTCAGTTGATGTTAATATTTCTTACAAAATAAGCTACGCTGTAGTATTATAATTATTTTCTCATTTAAGTTTCAACTTGGATGAAAAGATTAAAAACAGACGTTATGGTTTAACATTCTTTATTTTTTTTTGTTAAAAGATATAAATAAGTACTTTACGTTGTTGTATTTTTGTTTTTAAAATCTAATACGTTATTTTAAAACCTTGAACACGAACTACTAACTATGAGTAACCATACGGGGTGAATTGGTAGAACATTGAAATACGGAAAGAAAATATTCTTTTGTCCCAATACGTAATGTCTCCATAACATATATTGGTAATTCGAGACGAAGCTTTTACGCTCCATTTGCTTGAAACTTACAAACCAACCACCCACATCAAAAAATGCCTGATGTTCAAACTAAAATATCTCGGGATGAACTTAGACATTTTAAGGGGGTATTATAAAATCTATTGAGTTAACGCACTGTATAAATTATAGCACGCTCGTTTAGTTTTTCTTGGAGTTGCAAAACTAGCATTTTGCTTATCTAAATCTTTGTTGTTCACACTCTGTATTCGAGTTTGTCAAGCCTTAATTTTCTCGTTATTGTTACATCCTGTATGTACATTTAACATAAATGTACTGACTTATAAGCTTACATTGTATTGTATTTCAAATTTCCATCGAACATATTTTTTGCTTGAAAGAGCTTAATAAACACCAATCTTATCAAATTTAAGTTGGTATGACTGGGATTTTTTTCTTTCATTATTTCCTTAAAGAAAAACATAAAATAATGTTTTCTTGTTAAATTTCTTTCTATGTTGGCATATTTAATTTATGTTCTGTAAATAGATAAGCGGATATAGGTGAGGTTACAGCATATATACTTATATTTTTTTCTTGTGCTATAAGTCGAATTATACTGGCATAATCTATGTGGGTAGGTGTAAGTGTGATGTTTGGACTCAGATTATAGGTATTTAGGAATAAAAGAGAAATAATGATTTACTAGGTATCTCTTTATCTTTCTTAATTTGGTATCAGTAGTTCGGGGTGCACCTAATTTTATTTTGGGGAAATAATAAATCAGATTATAAGTCTGGGCCCAAAAGACAATCTTTTTAATGAAGGATACAAGTCTTACTAATAATATATTGCCTAAGGCTTAATTTCTTCTAATCCAATTACCTATGACTTACTAACTTCATAGTGAAAATAGGTGACACTTGAAATTGTGAGACAAGTTGAGGGAGACATCCTCAGGGTTCGAGTACGCCTGAGCTCATGGTGTAAAACAATACAGAAAGGAACTTTGAAATATTATTATGTTACTGACGTAATTATATTGTAGCGATTGACATGGTTCTGGGTGCCCATGTCAATTATTGGCTCAAAGAATAGATGTTTGATGACAATTAAAAACTTTATGAGCAAACAACAACTTCTATAGAGCTGCATTCATACATCCGATCCTTATCGGAAAGGATGCTCCCACTATTGATTGATTGAATATTTATATTATAGAGATCATTAGAATACAATTAGACACTCCTTTTTGTGAGTGGTTATATAAAATGGTATATGTTGCTAAGCGGAACATGATTAAATAAACTATATCACTTTTTGAATTAAATGCCATTATAAATTTTAGAACATTTGTGGGAGTCCCGTTTTGTAATGCAATAAAAAAGATGGATGAAATAAATTGCATTGCGGTAAATTTGAACAAAAATAAATTAAAAATTCTCGTCTGTCTTCTGTTCTTCTTGAAAACGCAACGTAAAATAGATAAAAATTATTATCATTATTATTATTTAAATATGCACTTCAAAGAATGAATACAAAATGAGCGAAGAAGAAGATAAGGAAAGAGAGATAGAGCGGGAAAGAGATACAAACAAAGATAAATAATTCTTGAAAAGGAAGACGTTGTTGTTGTTTTTTGTATAAGAAATAAAATATTTTAAAGTGAAACATAAATTTTTATTAAATAAGAAAAAATAAAGTTTGTTGGAAATAAAATGAAATGCAGAATAATTCTGGAAGGAAAGAATAGAGAGAGAGAAGAAGAAGAGAATGAAAATTTGATAGAAAACTTTGGAACGCCCTAAGGGAAGTACTTAGTTAGAACTAAACAAATTGACCTTTTGCGTTTAGTTTTAGGTCAGGAAATATTCGTAGACACCAATTGTTACTGTTCGGTAATCAAATGTTAACCTAGCTATATTATGTAATTGTCTGCCCGTCCCTCCATCCGCCAGTTTGTCATAGGGCTCAATCTCAGACATCAATAGAGGTGTAGCCACTTGCAATTATTACAGATATTGTATTGATGGGCAGTCTCAATCGTGGCAAATAATAAAAATAATTGTCTCATCTACGACAAATCATAAAAAGCCTAAGCACGAAAACATCACAAGATTCGGCAAATTCATTGTAGAGTGAAAATTTAATTGATGATCAAAGTAAGAAAACCTTTAGGAAAATAAAATTGGTAGATCAATAAAATGCAAGAATAGAAAGCAAAATAATGAAAAAAAAAAATGCTTGACTTTATGTTCTACAATTTATTTTTCTTTACTCATATTTCGGATTGTACTCCATTTAATATTATGTTCAACTAGCTGTTTCGCCCGTGCTTCGCTACGATTCTTATGTTGCTATCTTTGTTTTTCAAGGACAATGAAAATTGGAGGGGAGGGGGGATTGGCTTGAGTCCACCCTGTATATCGCAACCTTTAAAAATCAAGATTTAAACGTTTCACCAGGCGCCTTAGATGCACTTCCATTCTTACTTTTTAGCATTTTCTAAATTTTATTTTACCCGTTCCCGGTTTCGAACTCGTAACTCTGGAATAGCTGGCCACACCTTTGCAAAAAATGTCCTATAATAAGGACTACATAGCCACCTAAAACTTTCTCGCTTTGAGTTGATATGTTGTCGCGACAAAATTTAAGACATCGGACCGTGACTGTCCGATTTTGGAGAAGAAATTAGAAAATTGGCCGTAACTCGAAAACGGTTTGACATATTTTAGTTCTGATAATTTTCCTGGGATCGTAGACCATGATTTTGGGGGGTTCATTCCCATCAATTTTTCTCTATCTGCTACCGTTTGGGCTGTGGTATTGTAACAGACAACCCCTCATAGGTACACACAAATTTCTGATTTATATATTAAGATTTCAAGAATTTTTGGTAGTTAGTATTCTTGTGAATTAACTAAAATTTGAAACATGCGTATAGAATCTATATATATAAATTGAACAACACAAAGTCAAGAGTAACATTAAAAAACTTTCTTGTGGGTAAATGTGATCAGTTAGCCAGCGTCTATGGCACGTCAAATACACCAGTTCCCGTCAGATTCAGATCACTGAAGTTTTGCAACGTCCACTGAAGTTTTACTAAGCCCTACCCAGGCTGGGTGAGGTCAATGTGGGTGTCCGGTTTGCAAGTTTCCAGCGAATGAGGGAAAAAATCCCGTCTTGAATGACCAATAGATGTTAAATATACGCGTTTACAGATTTTTTTTTACTTACCTAACGTCTCTAACATCTATTGCTCATTCGAGACGGGGTTTTTCCCTTCATTCGCTGGAAACTTACAAACCAGCCACCCACATTGACTTTACTCAGCCTAAGTTGGGCCGGAAAAATAGCCAGCATCACAAGGGCGCGAACCCACGTGGTCACCCACAGGGTACAACCTCGCTGGATGTTGATTAACTTCGGTGATCCACCGGAAACTGGTGTATTCAACGTGCCATAGACGCTGGCTTTTACAGATTTATATACTGTAACTACTGAGTTTGAATTGACAAATAATACAAAAAAAATAAGAGAGAGCAGATGATGATAGAGACAACAACGCCCGTATACAACATCTACAGCATCACGGATGACGTTCCCTGAAAACATTTTTAAAACACCTATAGTTTCTTTCTAGACGAGACCGAAGATACGTTGGACACCACCTAGACCGTCCAACTACCGAATAGCGCCCTTGTTTATACCTTTTTATCAAAACAACGTAGATAGGTAGGTATTATATGTTTTATATTCAAAAGGCTTCATCATCGAAATGTTTTCTAAATCAAAGTACAGTCATTAAAATACCTTCCCCTTTCTTCTGCTAAACAAAAAGAAAATAAGGATGCTTTGAAACGTGAGATAAAGAAGAATAATAAAAAATGAAATAAGAAAGTTAAAAGAAAGAAGGAAAAAAAAGAAAAATCCAAAAAAGGAAAATTTCTTTTCATTGTTTACTTTTAAATGAAAATGTATTTCACATAAAAAAAGAACTCTCGAGAAAACTCTCTTGGGGAAAACTCGAAAGGAAAAATATATACAAAAAGGAAATGTTTAGGATGGGATTCCAATTCCACTATTTCTACTTTCATATCCTTGTGTATAAAGTTTTCCTTTATTAGTAGGATATTGTTACCTCTTGTAAGAAATTTATATGAAAATCTCAAGTAAGAAATAAATACAGGAAATACGCACACAGGATACACTTATTGATTTTTTCCTTTAAGAATTGTCATTCGTCCTAGATTTTAATTCGTAACCTTGACTAGACAAGGATTTAAGGTAAAGGTCGAGCGTGATATGGAGCCCGATTTGGTTTATCGTGAAAAACTGTCAAAAAAAGAAGAAGAAAAACCTTCTTTTTTTTTATATCTGTCTTTTTTTTGAGACAGATAGTTTTGTGACACATAAGTTTATCATTTAGCTGCTAAAAAAATAATACCTCTAAAATTTGATATTTTACGTTTCAAGTAGGTGTGTGGAATCTTAAAAAAAATATATAGGGTTCCATACTAACATTATTTTTAAGATGGAGCCCATTAAATAGATTATGTGACTGACAGAGACGAAAAGTTTCGACATAAAATTAGATTTCAACTATGTCCTACATCCCAAATTTCATGAAAATTAGTCAACGCTAAGTGGCAAATTTACCCTCACTGTTAGTCACTTGTATGAGTAAAGAAAAATAAATTGTAGAACATAAAGTCAAGCATTTTTTTTTCATTATTTTGCTTTCTATTCTTGCATTTTATTGATCTACCAATTTTATTTTCCTAAAGGTTTTCTTACTTTGATCACCAATTAAATTTTCACTCTACAATGAATTTGCCGAATCTTGTGATGTTTTCGTGGAGCAACCCCTTACAGTGACGAAAACTTTGGTGCACAATTAAACCTCAAAACATTACTTATCATACCAGACGATTAATGTTAAGTGACAAAAGTGCCCATCTTGGTGTACGATGGACCAACGGAATTTTTAAAATATCAAATTATGGGGGTCGTGACTATTCCAAAAATTCATTACTGAAAATTATAAACCAAAAAATTTGAAAATTGAATTTTATTTTCAATTACAATAACGGCTCTCATTATTTCAAATTGAACCATCGCGTCACGTCACGTCACGTCATTTTCATAGAAATAATTTTAATTGCACTTGTGTTGTTAAATATCATTTTTTTTTTCTAAATGATATCTCCGTTACAATTATATCATTGTTAATGGGTAGTAATTATTTTGGAGCGAGAGAGAATTATTAATTGATGGATGTATACTGAAAAAAAAAAATGCATTTCTAAAAAAATAAGTAATTATGAGTGATTAAGAAATATTATGTGACTCACTAATTACCTATCATTATAATAAATGGCAATGTGAATAAAGCGACTGCGGCTGTGGCTGGAATTATTTCATGTCAGCTTATGAGATTGTTCATTAAATTTGAATAAGCGCGTAATTATTATTGATGTTCTTCTCTTTTAATGTTGTTGGAGCTATACTTATTCCCGTGTGCATATTATTACAAGTCATTTTAATAAGCTTGAGGGTGGGGGGGAAGGGAACAATTCCCCTCAAATAATTTTTTATCGACTTTCAGAGTAAAATTACATTTCTTTCTTTACTTACACTTCTTGTCGGGAAGATAGACTAAAAAGATCATTTACAACCATACTATTCATTTTTGAGAGCATTAAAGTCTCTTTAACAACTATTGGGAATAGACTGTATCACGAGGGCGTGATTCTACGTGGTTAAAACTTCGCTGGACGTTTCTTGACTTCAGTTATCTAAGGGGACTTTACTTATCTATTAAGAAGATAGACTTATCATTTTCGAATGCATGAATTCTGGTCTGGAACTGTTTGTGCCTTTGTTCCTCTTCCTCATTTGGCAAGAGATATTTGCTAATACTATTGACTGAGGAGTAGTAATTTTACATCTTTCTTTTTTTCCATATTGCTGATTCTTGTCCCGCCTAAGGTCGCACATTTAGATTTAGATGATTTTTATTCTTGATCTCGTTCCCATACCTTCGTTAATGCCTCATTATGTTTGTATCCTAAGTATTCTAATTTTCATTTCCTTGCCGGTTGCGCCAATAATTCTAAATCCTTGATCATTCGTGCTAATTCTTCCTGGTTTCTGTTATCTTTCCATCTGAAGCAGAAAATCGTCCTGTATCTCCAATTTCAAGAACTGCAAGTTATTTACATCAGTGCTTGTAATTCCCACTTTATTCCATAAAAATTATTTTATTGTTCAAAGTAATCTTCTTTTTCAATTGGCATATTAGTTATCAATACAGATGTTAGTTTAATTTGAAAGTTGTAATTTTTTTATGTTCTTGATGTAACTTCCAAGTAATAACGATAGCTGTATTGGGATTTTGTGAAGGTTGAGCCTGTTGCCAAGTACTATGAATTTATTATTCTGTTCAGATTAATGCGAAGCATTTGTAATCCGCTGGTTTATATTATTATATCTACGATGATAACTCCAAAGTGCAAGGTTTATCTATTTGTATTTGTCAAGTTTCTTGATTACCATGAGATCCAATCACACTTCATTCATACGGAGGAAGTCAGTCCTTGCATCCTATGTATGATTAAATAAGTAAAAAAAAATGCGTGAATGATATTTTGTCAAGTTTTGAGAGGATTTATAGTGGACGATTCCAGAGGATCATTATTGAAAGTATCGGTTCATTTGTTAAAGCACAGGTTCGATCCCAGGTAATAACAGATTTTCTTCAATTGACAGCTTGATTATTTCTATTATTTTGACAACGTGGCTTACATTAACACAAATAAAATTCGTTTTTATAAATATATGTGTATTAGATTCATTATAGTTTTTAACACCTTAAGTCATTCGAGAAAGCGGTTTTAAATTCCATTAGCTACAGATATTTTTTGTGATTTAACAAAGAAATTTGGCAATCAATGAGGCAAAATGTTTTTTTTTATTCCTGGCAGATGTGTTTATTTCTTCATAACATTCTGTAAGAATCTGCATCCAGGAAGATCTCTCCTACAATAGAATGTGTAATAGGTACAAGTGATTCATATGTTTCTGCATTCTTATTAATGTGTTCTGAGTACCTACTACAGTTTCTTTTTTTAATTACATAATAAGGTCATCTGTTTTATTCAATCTACTCAGTATGTCTACATTTTTAACTTTACCTAGCCATAACTAACTCGTAAATTATCTAGCAAAATACATTTCAGTTAAACTAAAAATAGAAAACAGAATCTGAACAAAACAAAATTTACATATTATTTCAATAGGACGTAACTCACACTCTCATTAGTTAGTGAAGGAATACAAATTTTCCTTCTCTGTACAAATTTACTCCCAAGGAAATAATAAATTTCATTGCACACAAAACAAAAAGCACAATTTTTTTTTTTTAAAAAAAAGAATTGAAATTTTAAAATTGTATGCCAAGTAAAGCGTTTTGTTAAATTTAAAATTCTAATTGTTATTTAGAAAATATAAATTTTGAACAATGAAGGCAACAATATCTATTCAGAGAACGATTTATTTCAATTCAATGTGATTGCCTCAATTTATTTTTCCTCAACAATTCATTTCTTTTTAAATTTATTTTCTATTTTTTGTTTTATTACAAGTCGTTTTTCATTGTTTCGTTTTTTTTTATTATTATTTTTCTTGTCTGAAAAAAAGTTTCTCTTGAATTTTTTTGTCGTTGATAGAATAGATCTTTTAAATTATCTTCGTGTGCAATAACAGTACACTATACCCATAACAATAATAAATATTATCTCCACACCATGTCGCTCATCATGAATTCATGATTGTCTTCATTTAGAAAAAGTGCTTTGAATAAAGAAATAATGGAATGGCACAGATTTTAAAATCGTACCATGTAACTATCCTATATTATTCTTCTAGGGTGGTTGCATGGTACGGCTGCACTATTATGCGTGTCAACTGTTCACGTAGCCAGGACTCGTGATGCTGGCTATTTTCCAGCCCAACCCAGGCTGATTGAGGTCAATGTGGGTAGATGGTTTGCAAGTTTCCAGCAAATGGAGTGAAAAACCCCCGTCCCGAATGACTAATAGATGTTAAAAGGACGTTAAACCAAATTAAAAAAAAAATGTTCACGTCATTTCTATTTTCGGCAACGACTTCAACCAGTTCGAGTTAGTCATCAGTATCAGAAGAAGGGTTCAGGTTTATGCTCTATGTTTTTCCACATAATCTGTGTTTACGCCACTGCGTCAAGCATGTAATGTTTCGTAGATTTCGGTTCAAGCATTTGATTGGCTCTTCCTTGTTTCCGATCCTATCTTTCCCCATCAGTCTGCTCTAACCTAATCTAATAATTAATCTAAAATTATCGATAAATCATTTCAAGTGGTTCAAGATTCTAGAAGCTGGCCAGCCATCAAAAAAGTCAGCAGCTAAATTATTCCTTTTCATTTCTGTTTCTTGTAACCGCTCCCCACAATCTGTTTTTTAAAACTTCGAGTGAAAGTTGTTTGTCACTTTTAATAAGAAACGAATTGTGAAATCGAACTGAAGCAGCGCAATGACAATTTTTTTTTATTCCATCGGACCGGTATGGTTTTTAATAATATGTGAAATTTGTGGTGAAATATTTTTATATTCAATGTAGTCATGTGTATTTTTTGTTTCCAATATTTTACTGATTTCTGTGGTTGATTGCTCACCAAATTTAATAATTAATCATTTTAAATTGTGTATTATCTTCGTACTACTCGTCTATGTTAGGATAAATTTATACCAATATAATTTAAATGTTAATTTTGTTTGTTGCTGTGTAAGGAGTTATCGCTGAACCTACTTAAAAATAAAATATTATTATTTATGCTTATGATAAAGCAATGTCTCTAAGATGAAGCCTGCTAGCATTGAATAAATTCAAACAGGAAATACCAAAATAATTGGAATACAAATAATGATATATATTCCTAGCCTTGGTCTTCTAAGTTACATTTCCGACAATCCTGCCATCGTGATCCAAACAGAGGTTCTTCTCTTTTGAATGTCTAATACCATCCTGGGTTTACGGCGACTGTGTTCTGCCACCTTAAACAGAGGAAATTTTGTACCCTAACGTCGGCCGAAATAAAAAATAGTAAACTTATGTTCAAAGATTGCTGCGTTTTTTGGTTTATTATTATCAATAATGAATCTTTTCTTCTTCTTCTAATAAAATCAATGTGAAAAATTCTTATGGACTATTTGTAATTCATCATAATGAAATAAAATCGGAAATACTCGTATCGAATAAATTCATTCTTTGGTGTCATCATCTTGCCAGTGGCAATCAGATATTTTTCTATGTCAATCATTCCAATATGGTCAACGTCTATTGCACGTTGAACTCACCAGTTCCCGTTGGATCACTGAAGTTAAGCAACGTCCAGCGAGTTTGTACCATGTGAGTGTCCAAGTTGGTTCGCGCTCACGTGACGCTGCCTATTATTCCGACCGACGGAGGGTAAAACCGCCGTTTCGAATAACCAATAGATGTTAAAGGGACGTTAATCAAAAAAAAAAAAAAAAAAAAAAAAAAAAAAAAATCATTCCAATATACCCAATTACTTACATAGTAACACATATTGCCGAGTTGCTTTCTGTGATACTTTTTATAACATCAATTACTTGGCTCTTGAGAATATCAGTCTTGAGATACTTCCTTGGTGTACAATAGTCCTAGACTAGTGGACACAGCACTTGGAATTCCGAAATGAAAGGCCGCCACAATTAATAATAAGATACTTCCTCAAATATGATTTTCTTTTCGTCATTGAAAGTTAGTAAGTCATAAATTTATTTTAAGAAATTACCATTTCGCATTAGGATTTCAAGCGTAGGATTTCTCTTCATTAATATATTTTAAAATTGAAGAACATAATGGACATCGTGTTTTGACAATTTTCATTTCTTATATTTTATAGTTCTACCAAGTTTTTTTTAAAGGTTTTCTTTTACTCAATATATCGAACGTATTTGTCTTTGCAGATAATTTAGAGTAAATCAAATATCCTGACAATAAGTTTACTCGCTTCAACTAAAGCACCATTGAGTAACATAAAATAACCATTTGAACATCAAGAGCGAGCCTAATGATAGGGCACATCTCGTACAATATCTACTGTTTGAACATCAAGAGCGAGCCTAATGATAGGGCACATCTCGTACAATATCTACTGTTTGAACATCAAGAGCGAGCCTAATGATAGGGCACATCTCGTACAATATCTACTGTTTGAACATCAAGAGCGAGCCTAATGATAGGGCACATCTCGTACAATATCTACTGTTTGAACATCAAGAGCGAGCCTAATGATAGGACACATCTCGTACAATATCTTCTGTTTGATCATCAAGAGCGAGCCTAATGATAGGACACATCTCGTACAATATCTACTGTTTGATCATCAAGAGCGAGCCTAATGATAGGACACATCTCGTACAATATCTACTGTTTGAACATCAAGAGCGAGCCTAATGCTAGGGCACATCTCGTACAATATCTACTGTTCGAACATCAAGAACGAGCCTAATGATAGGACACATCTCGTACAATATCTACTGTTTGAACATCAAGAAGGAGCCTAATTATAGGACACATCTCGTACAATATCTACTGTTTGATCATCAAGAGCGAGCCTAATAATGGGGCACATCTCGTACAATATCTACTGTTTGAACATCAAGAGCGAGCCTAATGATAGGGCACATCTCGTACAATATCTACTGTTTGAACATTAAGAGCGAGCCTAATGATAGGGCACATCTCGTACAATATCTACTGTTTGATCATCAAAAGGGAAAACTCCTAAAATGTAATAATTTCTCTTTTTTGGTTTTCCTCTCTAATTAGATAATGTTATAATTTTGTTATCTTTACTTAAAAACAAAAAAAGTTCAAGAGGCGTTCCGTTGAAAATGTAGTCTAAAATAATGATAATGTTTGGGGCTATAACAGTGGCGCCATGTAGAATATGACATTAGGATGGCTCATACAATCAAAAAGACATTAGGTATATCCGATACTGGAAACTTAGGATAAAAATCACAAATCTAATCCTGTACTGGTGAAGTAATTGAACCATGTACATTGTACAATAGTAAAAGAATTTCATTATGTTATCCAATATTATTATTTATGATGAATCAAAAAAATAATTGTACACCAGGCTGCTGGTAAGACTCTTAACAGTCTGGTAATCAATGTTGAAGTCATAAAGAAATCTGGAAAGCCCATGTAATCAATGTTAAAGCGATAAAGAAACCTGGACTGCGCGAGCTGTCAATAGTACAGTGATAAAGAGAATAGTCTGAAACTAATGTAAATCATTAAATGTAGAAAGCTTCGCAATCTTCGGCGTATAAAGCAACATGATTATCATCATCGTCGTTTTCGATGGTTGCTAAGTTTGTTTAACTGTCATGAACGACTTCTTAGTAACGATGTCTAACTAGAGTAATGGATTTAATTTTTGAATAACTATTTATCATGATGCCAAATATGTGGCAATATTTATTTGATGATTTTTTGTTGATATTTGTGGGTTAGGTAAATAATTGTGCCAATGTGCTCCTATCACATTATTTGATGAGAGTTTCAAATATAATTATTTCATTCCAAAGATTTTATTTGTTGTGTATTTTAAGCACAAGACTTTTACTTCTTTGTGTTTGACCAAATACAACTAAACAGTACATATATATCCAAATATACTTGTCGATCACTTTCTTTGGTTCTGTATTTCGTCAAAAAATGACAAATACCTTAACATTTGACTTACCATAGATTTCTCATCATAGAGTCACATTCTTTATGATGAGTCCTTTGTTCTCGTTAGATCCTCATAGTTCACATAGTACCTTAACATTTGACTTACTATAGATTTCTCATCATAGAGTCACACTCTTTATGATGAGTCCCTTGTTCTCGTTAGATCCTCATAGTTCACATAGTACCTTAACATTTGACTTACTATAGATTTCTCATCATAGAGTCACACTCTTTATGATGAGTCTTTTGTTCTCGTTAGATCCTCATAGTTCTCATAGTACCTTAACATTTAACATACTATAGATTTCTCATCATAGAGTCACACTCTTTATGATGAGTCTTTTGTTCTCGTTAGATCCTCATAATTCTCAATGAGAAGTTTTCATTTATTGAGCCCTTTCGTTAGACCGAGTCGCCACTGAGCTTTAATAACTAGAGAGAAACAAAAAGAACTCTATTCTGCTGGCAACTCTCGCATTATTATTATAAAAAAAAGTTTCCACATCTCCCGTATGTTTGCGTGTTGGTAAATAAAAATAAAATAGACAGAGATACCTACACAATAATTCATGAATCATCAATTGTAAAGGCTTTTTTTTGTACAAAAAAAGAAGGTAGGTAAATACGGGTTCGTAAATATGTTACTATTATTGACATGTCATAAATTACATTCGATAGATTACTAGTTTGGTGTTGTTGTTTGTGTTTTAGAGGTCTCTGCTGTTAAAGTTTCTTCTTGTCAGAATTGAAATATTACATTATGAATGTCTATACAGGTTTTTTTTGTTTAAGGAAAGATTTTAATTTTCTATAAAATATTTTAATTTTCGTTTATTGACTTTTTCATTTTAGAGATAGACGAAAATTAAAATACTTAAAATATTTCCTTAAACAAAAATACCTAAAATCACAAAGATATTTATTAGAATTATTATTATTATGCAATATACAGATATGAAGGGTAAATCCCAGGCTCCAACAAACAGATTGTAATTTATTAAAAAAATTTACAACTCAATATTTTTTTTGCTTAACTTCTCTTTAACATCTATTAGTCATTCGATACGGGGGTTTTACCCTCCATTCGCTAGAAACTTGCAATCCGGCTACACACATTGACCGCACTCAGCCTGGGTTGGGCCGGAAAAATAGCCAGCATCACGACGGCGCGAGCCCACGTGGACATCCACATGATACAACGCTGGACGTTGTTTAGTGATCTAACGGGAACTGGTGTATTCAACGTGAATAGACGCTGGCTGTTTCAATTCCAATAATGCAGATAAAATACTATATCTTCACTTAAGTATAAAAACTATTTTAATAAGAGCTGACTAGTAGGTCGAAGACCAAACAAGCTCAGATGATGTGCTCAGGAGAGTACATCATCAGAGTCAGCTCTAATTACCATCTTAATACCTTTTATAGCCAAGTGATGTTATTGTGTTTTTTCTGCGTTATTATGGTTTTACATGATATTGCATTCAAATTCAACCGAATTAATCATAATTCTGTGAGAAGAATAACAAGAAACTACTACAAAGGATAAAAGACATTAAAAAAATATGTCTGAACTAACAATTTTCCAAACACCTAGAAATTTTTAAAAAGTTGATTTCAAGTTTAGTCCTTTTTTTGTCAGCCTAATACGGTCAGTAAAATTAGGGGAGACAATTACATACCTGAAATATTCTATTGCGTGCTTGATAGGTTCTTTTGAGTTTAATTCGTTCAGAATGCGAATAAAAATAAGGATTTTTATTTGTAACTTTACCTAGTATTAACATCTGTCTTTATAAATTACGTGATCCTCGAGGCACCGCCCAATGAAAGCACACATTCTAATCATGGACACATGGATAATAAAGTGATCGATTGTCTACTTAAAAGTCTTCCGTTTGTCAGAACTTGGACGCACAAAAAAAACTTGTGTAGTTATCTATGCTATCAAATATAGGCATACCTACCTATTATTCCTAATTAGAAAAAATACTAGATGAAATCTTGAAGAAAAAAAAAACTATAATAAATAAGATGTCTAATTCAACGTTGGTTGAACCATGTTTCAACTAATTGGTAAATTTATTGATTGAGTTCAAAAATACAATTTGAAGTATAAATTAAAAAAAAGGTTTTTTTTTATCTTGAAATTTAAAAACCCATTTTGAAATGTTCTTGTCTACATTAATATCAACATCTTGTTTTATACCTACCTACCTACCAGTAAATTCCTTTTACAATCTAAAAGGAATATTTTACAATGTAAAAGGAATTAAAAAGTTCCTTGTTTTTAATGATAAAAAAAGGTGAGTGAGACTGTGGAACATAAAAGACAAATTACTAAACAACAATAACAACAACAACTACCTCTATGAAAGAGAACATTGAAAAACATGTAATTGAAAATGTTAGAAACATGAATAAGAGTTTGCTAAAATTTTATAATTTGTATGGCATGCAGTGATGCATACATGCAAACATGCTTGCATACTTAATGAATTATAAATTACAAAAAAATATATATATATACGCCATGAAGGCGAAAAAGTATAAGATACAAAAAAGAAGAGAAAAAAAAACACGAGACTTCATCATTATTAATGGTGGATAGTTTTTTTTATATTCCCTAATAGGGTACTATCTAATTTACTCAGAGCTGAAGGCAGCAACAACAATTGTAATTTAAAATACATTTCCAACAAATATTAGATACAATAAGTTGGAGACCGACTTTGAAAAAGATTCTTTGTGAAATTTAATACAATAACAAAATCATTCCGATTCATTAAGTTTAAAATTTATATTTTTTGTCGTAGTCCTTTAAAGAATCAGCTGATGAGAGTCCTTTAAAGAATCATATAGCCGCCGTTGTTCAAAGTCCCTTATCCACTTCATTTTTATTGACACTAGGTACATCCTAGACTTCAGACCCACAAAAAATATTAATCCGAAAGGCTAACAAGCTTGGTATGATATTTGACACAAAAAGCCCAGTTGAAGCTTATTGGTTGCAGGGAATTTTATAGTTCAAATCTTCCATTTAGAAATTTAGCTGCGAATATTCGAATACCCTCTTCCAAATCCCTACGCCTAAAGTTATGTCCTATTGAATTCTAATTCCTTCTTCCTAGTATTTACATACATCCGCGAAATAGTTGGTGTTTTTAAAATCAAATATTTAAACTGAAAACTTATATCAAATGAAGTCGACTGTTCTGATAAAGTGTTCGCCAATCAGATTTTATTTGCGCCCAAACTATCCTTAGTTCTTTTCCCTCTACAACAAATACCCATCCATTCATTTCTTTGGTCTTTTCCCGATCACTCCGTTCCTTATAATTAGCCACTCTTTTTTTATTAAAAAGAAATGAACCAAAACAAACGAGAACAATTAAAATTCTTGACAATACGTCTCTTATATTATTTCCTATAAAAAAAATCAAACTTTTATGTAGAATTTCTATATAAATATTATCCTCTATAGAATTCCTGCCATATTTGGGTAAATTTTATTCTAAAAGAACTTCTTTTTTTTCATAATAGAGTTTCAAAGCTTAGATTTTTTCCATTCTTCTTCATGCATGTTTGCTTTGACATGTCTCTCCTCTCCTCAACATGCTTGGTGGAATATAAAGCATTATATTCTCAAACTCTCCACATACATTTTCTATAGTTTTTTTTCTCTACATTATCTCTTTAGATTTCGTGACCACTTCACTACTTCTCTCATTTCTTTACACACACACAGCATAATATATAGGTACTTTTTATTTTTTCTTTCCTGTCTTTACTTCTCTTTTTCCACTATCTCATTATACTCTCTTTTATAAATTATAGGTTCAGAATTGTATTCATAAAGTTTTGTATTTTTTTGTTGTGTTGTTTTTTGAGTTTGGAAAGGATGTGGGTTTTTTTTTTTTTTTTTTTTTTTTTGGAAATTTTGTCAAGTGAGACCTTCTGTATGTATAATTTTAATGTCTTTTTTTGTTCTTCGTGGAATTGTGTTTGTTGTCATATCTAATTAGAATCCTTGATAAAAATATGAAATATAATACACTTGGGTTATTTCTAACTTGATTTTATTTGTATCAGAAGAATAACAGAACTCTTGTTTCCTTAAACATTTCAAGAGAACGGGTAAAGAAATGATTGAATCAAAATCATAGAGGACAATGTATTGTTGTTCGTCATATTCAAGAAAGTCTGCAGCCTTTTTAGAATTTGTCCATAGGGAAACCTGCACTAGAATGTTTGGGTTTACGGGACCGTTGATAAGATGACCCAAATCGTTCACATGGGAAGCACTTCTATGTCTGGGGGATCATCACATTGTACTGTACCACGATTTATAAGAATAAATATTTTGTTAAATTTCCATTGTCGGTTGGTCCGGAAATGAAACTCTGCACCTTCCGTATACAAGTTTTATCTACTTTATCTTAATTAAAATGTTATTATTAATTTTTTTCTTCTTCTAAAATATAGTAAGTTTCATGAAATTAGTAATAAAGAAGAAGATTTTCTAGCAATTGTATAAAACAAGATAGTCACGGCAAGGAGAAATTATAAAATATATGGAGAGAGTATAAAGAAAAGAAGGAAAAAAGGAACAGACAAGGAAGCGAAGCAAGTATTTGAAATGTAAAGAAAACTGCAAGGATGGTAAAATGGAAGGAAAAAGTTTTTCCGAGCACGGGAGACTTCTTAACCTCTCCTTCCCGCTCTTTCTTTTATTTCTTCGTTGCTTATTCTTTAGAATTTCCCACTCTACATCACAATGTCCCTCCTGTTTTTCCCTCTCATGTCTCCTTTCTTTTCCCAACATGATATATCGTTGTTATATAAATTTTTTCCATTCACTACCTTGAACAAAATAAAATGTCTTCTTCTTAAAAAAGTATTAATCATAAGTATTTCTTTCTTTTTGAGAAATAGAAGTGGAATATTTATTCAAAATTTACTTGTAGTTCGTTATTTGTGATTATAGGTCATGTTTAAGTCTGCGATTTATTTGACACATATTATAGGTGTGGTAGTGGTAATATTGCTGGCGTCCGTTTTAGACAAAAGTTCATAGAAGAAGGTAAAAATCGATTTGATTTTGAATTCTAAAAATTGAATGCATTGATTTATTGGTAAATTTCAATAGTATAATTATATGAACATCCAAAAATACGAAAAAGGGGAAACTTAAAACAATTTATAGAAAAAATATATTTGGAAAAATACAATTACAACAGTTCGAAAGTTTTAGTTCTTTTAATAAGAAAACGTGAGAAGTTACAGAGTTGAAAGTTTAAAACAAATGTCAAAAATATATTCAGAAAATTCGAGAAGTTTGAGAGATGACCGGAAAGAATCCAATGATTGAATGATTCCTTTATAGGTAAATGCGAAAGTGTGTTTATTGTTTCTAATGATGTTTTGCATATAAGTAAATGGCCAAAGTGTGACTTGTTATTATCATCGAATGAGGGAAAACAGTTTGCCATGAAATAAATGTTCTCTATAAAAGTAGTGTGCCTACGTCTGAACTACCCAAGGTAGATTCTTTGAAACAACAAAAACAACAACAAAAAAAAAAATCATCTTTGTTCATCTACCGATTCCTTCACCTTATGAGTTCATCATTATTATCCATTTTATTTGGTTTTTTTTCTGTTTCTTGACATTCTGCCATTTTGTTTGTTATGTGTCTGTTATCTTTCTTCTTTTCGAAGTTCATCAACAACATCATTCTAAATGTTAAATTTATTTCTTCTGATTACAGGTAAAAGAAAATGTCAAACAAAAAATATGAACTACTCTCACAAAGGTCAAATATTATACGCGTCAGTTGAAAACAAAAAAATAAAAATTGACTCGTGAATAGGTAAGTCAAATAAGAAATAAAAATTTACTCGTGAATATTTAAGTCAAATAAAAAATAAAAATATACTCGTGAATAGGCAAGTCAAATAAAGAGAGAAAAAAAACAATAATTGTTGTCACATATTGTCATTGATCCAAACTAAGGTGATTTTTGCGATGTCCTATGATGACTGCAGACAGTGTCTATGGTTACCCTGGCCATATTATTTTTGCCCTCATCCTGGGTTGAGATTCTACTACTTATCATGGAATCTCCATTGTCAGGGACTAACTAAAAAAAAAAAAAAAAAAAAAAAAAAAAAAAAAAAAAATATGTTGTTAAATATTTTACCTTCGGCACAAACATAGTAATTTTGCAGAGTTGCTTTCTGTATTATTGATTTACATAATGAGCTCAGGTGAACTCGACCCATGAGGATGTTATTCACAAGTAACGTCACACAATCTCATGTTGTATGAACTATTGGTAATTAGTTGGTCATATTTGGATTTGAAGAAACGACACCTACGAGAAAAGGTCATTGTAGTAAAAAACAATAATTTTCATAAAGAAAACGCACATGTTGCTCATTAAAAAAAAAAAAAAACGAGTTCGTGTTTTCGAGTTCATTATTAAAAGTCCAATTTTGAAAATGAATAATAAACTAATAAATCGTCAGCGAACCATAGTTTTCGACTACTAATGAGAATGAGTAACACGTGCCGTTTTCTTTATGAAAAATTTGGAACTAGGTGTTTTTTTGCTAATCTAATATATCGCTGATATTGTCATTTCTGTTTTATTTAAAATTAGTTTTTCCTCCCAAATGATTTTTTTGGTCTCCTTTCACTTTCTCATTTATAACACAAATTTCGATTTTTTAAAAGAAGAAGTAATGACCGCCTATATTCTGTTCGTATAACACCTTTAAGAAAGAGGTAAATTAACTCTTCGGCTTATAATCTATCGCTCCTATGTTTGCAAACAAATCAACTCACACACACTTTCGCTTTTATAAAATGAGTAGGATATCAAATAAATGTCAACACTGGCTTGAACACAAAATCTTATTTTTTATGACTTTGTTAATGTTATTTCCATTAATCAAGAATGTAAAACAAATATCTAAGTTGTTAATGTTATTTCGCCTCTGCATCAATTGTATTTGGGGTCGGCATTGTCTTCCTTAATTCTACCATGCCATAACCTTCTGTTCAGTGCCTACACACTTCGGCTGTACCCTTCCCTGGTACTGTAGCCCTTGCTAGCTTCTCACTCTTCTCACAGTGTCCATTTATCAATGCATAGAAACTGCAATTTGCGGATTACTTTACATCTTTGATTTGAAGTAGAGTTTTTTTAAGGTTAGATGTTCTTCTTAAAACCAAACATTCTGTATTTACTGAGTTTAAGATTGTCACCTAATGAAGTTGCTCGCTTCGGTGGCTACATATATTGTTTATCTACCTATCCGATGTAAATTGTGAAAATTTTTTTTTCGAACGAACTGAAAATCATAAAGCAATCCGGCACTGAGTATTCAAGTTTTTTGAAATTGAAAAAAAAAAACTTTATCATCATTGCCGCAAATACATTTCATGATTTTAATCAACTTATTTCAAATGTAATTATCATTTATTGCCGGTATTCATTTATTTTATATACCCATCCTACGGGTTGAAATTCAATACAACTCTGACGTTAATAATTGTTACACGTGCCTGATACCTAGTCCTAACAAATAATTCATAAACGATAAAAAATGAAGTAAATACGTAATTGAAAAATGAGTTTATTCTTTGAGGACAATTTTATTGACAAGTGAATGAAATATTATTTAGCAATAGGCACCTATAATCAATATCGTTATCGCATTTGATAAAAAAAAATCTCATTTTCAAATAAAAAGATTATACCTATTTTGCCATTTCTAATAAACAAGTCATTATCATTAGGAAATAGGAGGGAGAGTAAGGAAATAGCGATCCTTCTTATTAATGTCAGCCATTTTCTTAGATCAGTATTATCTATTGTTTACATTTTAGTCCCCATTTAAGGTCGAAGATGGGTGATGTCCAGCGTCTAGGGCACGTTGAATACACCAGTTCCCGTTAGAACACTGAAGATAAGCAATGTCAAGTGAGGTTATACCTTGTGGCTGTCCACGTGGGTTTGCGTCGTCGTGATGCCGGGTTTTTTTCCGTCCCAACCCAAGCCGGTTGAGGTCAATGTACGTAGCTGGTTTCTAAGTTTCCAGCAAAATCCCCGTCTCAAAAAGGCAATAGATGTTAAAGAGACGTCAAGCCCCCCCCCCAAAAAAAAAGAGGCGATGGCTTAAAATATTTTAGACTTAGGGAAAAAACTTTGTATAGTCTATATTATGTAAATAAAGAAAATAAATGAAAAAAAAAAAAAAATCTCTTTGACATAAGAATTTCAAAATGTTTTAAAATACGTTGAGAATCTAATTTTTTTTTTTACACAAATGTCAATCAATGAAAGTATTCCACTCGTGTATCAATTTGAATCACGTAATTTCTGATACAAGTCTATAGGTAATTATCATAATTTGATTGCTACTTCCCCTTTTTTATTCTTTCTTAAGGGAGGCATTATTTATTCAATGGTAGTCTGATGTATAAGACTGTAGCTACTGTGTGGGATGACAAAATATGTGTTGGTTGCCTTATTTTTATTATGGTAGTATGCCAAAAATGTTTGACTGGACAATAAATGAAGAGTATGTTCTTTATTGGATACTAGCTTTTTCGCCCGTGCTTCGCTACGCCCTATAGCTTGGCGCCTTAAAGGCATGGCCCTTCCCGTGCTAATAGTATTCTATGATTTCCCTTTCAAATATCGGAAGTTAATAGAATTATATGATTCCCCTTACAAAAATCGGAAAAACGGCAATAACTCGAATACGTTTGGACCGTTTTTTCAAACCATGCTCCAAATTAAGGTTTAAAAGGCCACCTAAAACTTTCTCGCTTTGAGTTTATATGTTGTGGCGACAAAATTTAAGATATCGGACCATGACCGTCTAAATTCGGTTAAAAATCGAAAAATCGGCCGTAACTCGAAAATTGTTTGACATTTTTAAATTCTGATATTTTTTCTGGTGTTTAGGCCTATGGTTTTGGTGGGATCCATTCTCATTACCTAGATAGATTAAATTTAATTGCTCATCGATACAGAAGTTGATGGAGAACTTTTCAACGTAGCGGAAATACGGCGTTAAGTCTTCTTTCTTGATTGTTCAAATCCTTCTGAGACCTGCAATCGATGTTTCAAGATTAAAACTCGATCTTGTTTGATATTAGGAAGATGCAGTTTTATATTAAAATAGAACATCTTAAGATTAGATAAAAACAATCTGTTCTCAGCCATAAGGCAATTCTTAGTAAATTTGATAATAGGTCATGTTATGTATACCTCTGCATAATAACTCTCGTGTTATGCATGTGAAACAAAATTAGCATTTTATAAGCAATCTATCGAAGAAAATAAGAACCTTTGTTTGATTCTAAAGGTCAGTTTTGGAAAGTAATAAACAAACAACAGAATTGTAAAACGAGACACATCTCAAACCCCCGGTTTTCAAATCTTGTTATTTGGCGACCTTGCCATACTAAAAACTAATTAGAGCGAAAGAAAGAACATATTACCAATATCTTAATATATAATAAGAAATAATTATATTTAATTGCCATGATTACAAAAAAATCGTTACATTTAAAACAGAATAACAAAAACAAATTATTTCGTCGCTACATGCAACAATAACACAAACAAGAAATATAATAATTATAATTATTGGATGTGTGAAAGAATAATTATTGTTGTTTAATTAGACGAATAACTTGCTTGTAATATAATATATACCGGGGGTCCTAAGAAAAATCCGACAATTTGATTGCCTTAATTTTATTTTAATTATTTAGTGTCTTTTTGAGGTGTCTAAAATTTGTCACATTACACTGGAAATTACTATCCCCTCCATCACAAAAAAAGTGTAAAAATATGTTTAAAAAGATAATAAGAACAGATAAAACTTGTGGTGATAAAGACTCGAAAAAATATAAAGTAAGATAAATTAAATGTTACTTACCGTAATTAATAAATAATCTGAAAAAAAAAAAAAAAAAAAAAAAAAAAAAAAAAAAAAAAAAAAAAAAAAAAAAAAAAAANGCCTTACTGCCTACTCCTCTAGAATGTAGGGTGCAGTTTCAATGAGATGATTTTTTAGGAGTAAAATCTTTGTAGTTTATTTTCCTCGTTTGAATACCTTTTACCAAAAATGATTCCCCATAGATTGATTACCGCAAGTATAAATAAAAAATGACTAATGAGTGGAATATTTGAATTTAAAGTTTATCGGGGTCAGGATTGGAAAAATCAATGTTTCCAAAAATTGGAGCTATATTCACAGAAACGAGTCCTGTATTTCTGGGACACCCGGTAAATATTTATTAAATGAATATAGTGCTGATTAAAATAAATTGATCATTACTAAGTAAGAAAATTAAAAAAAAATAAAAAACTTTACCGACTCGAACATTTTTTTTCCACGTAATAACTATCATTTTATCTAAGTTTTTAAAAATAACATATTTCTCATTTCTTATCTATTCAGATGATAATGTCTGTGTTCCGTGCCGCTATGTACCTGTTCGCCGATAAAATTCAATTGAAAAGGTAATTGAACTTGGTTTTGAAATTGGTCAGATTATGAAACCTTGTGATTAATAATGTTGAGCAGAAAAAAATGCGTGCTAAGATTCATGTTTTTTTTTTATTACCTAAACAATAATAAATGACGTTTTTTTAAAAAAACTAATGTGCTTCGTACTTCTACTTCCTCATTAGAACAGATACTAATTTTCATGTCCTCCATCTATCCTGGAGGCAGTTCTACCATTTAAGCTAATTAGGCTACATAATCTATAGATATAAAAGAGTTTAATTATAAATGAGACATAAAAATAATTCTGTTAAACTAATTCTAATTCATTAGAAGCTAAAATTTTAAATTTATATTAGTTTAGGGAAAATTTACTTGTATTTTTTTAATGCTCATGTTTTAGGAACATGTTTGTATTCGACCCATCAGTCTGCTGAGCTAATAAGTTTTATTTTATCAAATATAACTTACTAGTGTTGTATCTATCCGTTGACAATGACTGTTACGGCCCTCTTCAAAAGAATGCAGCAACAAAATATATTTCTACATCTTCTTCAAAATTTCATACATCTAGGTTCAGTAAAACCACATCAGTTGCTTTATTACATATTTAGCCTCCCATGGACCACATTTATTACGAGACGCGGTAAAGCTCTTCCCTTTACNCCCCCCCCCCCCCAAATACCTTTATTGTCGCTTATTAATTATTATGCAATTTACGTACATCCTAGCAATCTATTTGATGTCACCATATTGGAATTTACCAATAAACGTGGTCTATCAAAATGCTAAATCATTTCGACGAGACTAAATTTTTCTTGATTGAACATTAAAAGAAATATCATTACAAGAAAAAAAAAATCTGATGTGAAATTGATTAAAAATGAAGTCATAAATAATTTATTAATTCTCTTTCTCTCTCTCGATTGAAATAAAAAAGAACATTACAAAATAATATAATTTATATCACAATGTTTACTTATCAAGAAAATAAATAATAATTATTAAACTCTGATTAATAACACAAACATTTTTATTTCTTCTCATATTACATTGAAATGTTATCTATCATTGAAATCTTATCATTTCGTACTCGGTAAACAAAAAACAATTCAAATAATGCTCTAATCTGATGAGTTAATGGTCTTATCAATTTAAATACATTTTTTTTTTTTTTTTTTTTTTTTTTTTTTTTTTTTTTTTTTTTTTNTAATAAATTTTATGTTTTAGTACAGGGTTATTTATACCTACAAACTAGGTTCAGCGTAGATACTTATAACACGCTCGTTTTGTTTTCTTGGCGTTGCAAAACTAGCTTTTGATGCTAATGTTGTAGTCTTTTATTTTAACCATTATGTGCTCTTAAAAGATCAATACAAAAATATATTCCTACAACTTAATGGGTTCTTTTACTCCACAAAATATCAGATTACTAGCTTTCAACGATACTGAGATATTTTATGTTTTTTTTTTTTTTTTTTTTTTTTTTTTTGCTTAACGTCTCTTTATCATCTATTTGTGATTCGGGGGTTTTACCCTCCATTCGCTGGAAACTTGCTAACCCTGCATAACGATTGCGCGAACCCACGTGGGCACCCAAATGGTATAACCTCGCTGGGCGTTGCTTAACTTCAGTGAACTAATGGGAACTGGTGTATTCAACGTGCCATAGACGCTGGCTCAGTGTTGCTTTATTGCATTGAACACTTGATGTTTTATAACCTGGACACTCAGTCTTCCTTTAAAAATTCAGATAAATCTAAGAATATATTGAATACAGTAAATTTTACCAAATTTTATCAAAATCGGATAGGGCGTTCGAGAGTTATCGTGGTACAAGAAGACAACCAAACAAAAATTGTGAGACCTTCACTTCCTTCGGTCAAAAAATCCATCTAACGAAATTATTTACATTAAATTTTGGGTTCTGCATTTAGTATAACCCTGTTTTTTATGATAATTTAGGAAGAAATTAAGACTGAGAAGTAATTAAAACATTTTTAATGACTCAATTTTTTTCAAATAATAAATTTTTATTGTTTTTTGGCTCATGGAAGCACCCTAATGAGTTTTAATTATTTTTTTGAATTGCCTTACTTTGATAAATGTACTGATAGCTGATAGTCAATAGAATTATTATTATTCATTTAGTCATTAAACTCAGTTTTCTCTTGGAATTTGGTAGCACATGTAGGAACCTAATTGCTTTCTAATGCTTCCTTGACGTAGGTATCTAACTAAGTGGTCGTATGAAATGATGAACCAGGAAAGATCTTTCCATTTACAATAGATTACTGTGTAAGCTTTTTCAAGGTTTAAGATTTCTTCACATATCACGTCAGTATTGAATACGGAGAAACTCATAGAATAGAGCAATTTAAATTTAACGCTATTTTCAGTCTGCTTTTTAGACCATTATCACACTCTTTCCAGATAAGGTAAGGTCTAAAGGTTTAATCTACATTATAAAGTTCTAGATTGTTAGGGTTTATAAGTCTACTATTAAAAGATATGATTTGTGAGAGTATCGGATTCGTAATCTGAACGCTGTTGGTTCTGTTCTATGTATCCATATAAAAATTAGCAATTAGTACATGGGGAACTACATTATACATAATCATTAGCTTAAATAATTAAAATAGCATGATGATTTTTTTAAATGTAACATAACAACGCAAAGGCAATCCCAAAACATACGCAATAAAAAGCAATGCAATGTGAACTGCATTGTCTGATGTATTAGGTACCTATTTTAAGAAAAAACATTTGCACCATTTTTAGCATAAAAGAGTCAGATAGGGAGATCATAAAACTTAACCAGGGACGTAACTAGACGAGTCAGCACCCAGGGCAACCACCCATTTTGGAGCCCCCTCAAAACACGTGCTACGCCCGTTTTGGTGCCCCACACACCTCGCGTCCGGGACAGCCTCCCCGTTTGACATCCCCATCTACGCACCAAATTAACAACTCTATCATGGTGGATTTGGTCTATGATAGGATTGTAGTTTTCATTGCTCAGATCTGATATAGTTATTATCTCAGATAGGAGTTGTAATGCTTATTCCTTAAACTTTACTGCCGTCTCGTCTTAGGCTTGAATAATCATGGTTTCACCTGCACGAATGATTACTATCTATAGGAATAAGTTACTTTGTAGCAAGCACGTAGTATCATAATGATACTCTCTGATTGATCACCATCAGACATTACCATTAGACACAATGGTATTCTGACAGTCATATTTTTCTAGACAGCTAATCACAGCAGTATGAATATAATCATTTTTGTAGCAACCACAATGTTTGGTGTGTCCTTCGATGCTTGAATGAAAATCAAATCGAGGCCACCTCTTCTATTCTGTTGACTGAATCTATTCAGTTTTTTTTTAACTTTTTTATTGGATTCGTTTATTTTATTTTTTCATTATTTTTGTTATCCATGCTTTATCCAGTGGTCCATTATTTATTTCAATTTTGTTGTTGGTGTTGTTGTTAAAGTATTTATTTTTAATGTTTTGTTAGGTTCTCTGTTAATGCATATAGTAGATAATACAGGGTTTCTCATAAAATTCGGTGTATGATCTTAAAATTAGGAATTCCCATTATTTCCTATTTCGTAGACTTTTGAATTTTCAAGATATTATTTCAATAATAAGTTATTTTATGTAGTCACTACATACTAAAAGGAACCCGTGTGCCAAGTTTAAAGTCTTTAAGTTTAGCCATCCTGGAGCTACGTTGATTATCAGTCAGTCAGTATACCAACTGGGCTTTGCGTATAATAAGTATAGATTGTGTTCTTTTGGAAGTTGCACGCACAACTCTCTACGTCGCTTCTGATATGTACATTGAATCCTGATTTTGGTTTATTATTTTCAATAATAAACCAGTGACGAAAAAAAAAAAAATACCCTCCTCAAAATTTTTCATAGAAGAAACATGTAATTGTGTATGGATCAAACCGCCTCTCAGACCGACGCAGCGACGTCTATTTATTATGAAATGGACGTTCCAAAACTAACCCCTCAACAGCTCAAAAGAACTCACAAAAAGCAATGTTTTATAAATGAAAATACTACTGGAATATATATGGAAGGGTCAAAATCTAAGTTTAGGATTTTGGAATAAGTTTTTTCGCTGTGCTCCGAACTTTGGCGCAATATAAACTTTAACATTGTCTGCAAAATAAAAAAACAAATCTTATGTCACTCTTTAGCTAGCATATACACTATATCCATGAAATGACGTATCATTGCTGCGGGACATAACGGCAACACACTTTCGCATAGAATTATGATCTTAATGAAGTTCGCCAATTCATCTATTTTCCTTGTAGCAGTCAAAACCACACAATTAATGAGATTGTATATTTAGGTGCTGAGTTAACACACAAGAGTATTAGAAAAGGTTACTTCAAATGAAGTCTGATTTGTAAGCCTTGTTAGAGATGCGGTCAGATTATTTTCCTTTGAAAAGGCAAACGTGATTTATCACTTCTCTTGAATTTTCCATCATTACCAAATGTTTGTTCTATCTTTAGAGACACCCTGTATGGTTTTGATGTTTTACTCTGTACTTGTTCACAAAGTACAAACAATATAATAAAGTATTCTGCTGTATTTGGTATTATGGTTTCATGTTGTTATATCTTTATTGTATATATTTTATTTTAAAAGCAAAAAAAAAAAAAAAAAANATAAAAAAAAAAAAAAAAAAAAAAAAAAAAAAAAAAAACAGACAATGTTGTGTTAATACTTCAAGTATTCGATAGGGTCAGTAGAAAGAAAGCATTTAAATAAAATAAAAATACAAAACACTTAGTAAAAACACTATTATTTAAACTCGTACTTATATATATATATTTTGATTTATACAGAAACTTGTATGGTTCTGGTGCCCTATGTCAGTTATTAACCTACAAGATTAGATGTATGATGTCTGAAACTTTAGTAACCTGCGGCCTCATACATTCGCCTATTATCGGAAATGATGATGTCACAAGAAACTAGATGTACCTAGTTCGTTCTAAACATGTTCAGTCTAGTCCATCTTTGCCAAATATGAAACCAGTTTTATATAAATAAATGTTTTTTTTTTACAAAAAACACAATATCGATTCAAATTGATATAATTATAAGGCGAGCTTTCAATAGCACTCAGGCTATCATCCTCAGGACAGTGTTGACTCTATGATGTTCAGAATAGAAGTGAGCTTACCTTTACTTTTGTTGATCGAGCAGGTATATTGTTATATTGTTTCCCACATCGCTTTTATAATTGATTTATAAGTATAGACAAATGGAGCTCGGTTTTTGATTTTTAAAGAATGCCTCAAGTATTTTTCTTTTTTTATAATGTTGTTCAATGTCAATAATTTTGGTGTCACCAAAATTAATTTTTTTTTTTTTTTTTTTTTTTTTAGAACGCGTAGTTNACTAAAATTTTTTTTTTTTTTTTTTTTTTTTCTTCGAATGCTTGATTTGTAAGGGCCGTGTTGTTCTTTCCCTCTTTGACGTCATATTGGTGCTGGTATAATCGTTTCTTCAAGTATTGGTCAGACTCCCCTATGTAATTTGGCTCACAGTCCTCACAATTTATCTCATATCGGATCTTTTAGAAAGGATTCGAAACAACAGACTTCTGATTACGATCCTTCTGTCTGACTAAGATACTGTATCAGACCCCTAATTATAATCGACCAGAACTCACATGGTGTTTCACAATCTTCTGACACTCCGATACATAACATAATCCACATAAAGATTAGGACTCAATCGTAACTCGTAAAAACTCTGTTAAAGGTTAGTCTACCCAGATATGAAGAAAGGAGACAAATGTTGCATGACAATTTTGAAGTAATATTTGATATACTCAACTTTTTTTAAATTATATTCATCATAGATATTTCAGAGAAGGAAAAAAAATCACCCATTCAAGAATACATTTTCCTTTTCTTGTGGGAAGGAAGATAAAGTAATTTTCATATTGATTTTTTATTATCGGGAAAAATCTACTCGATTCCAAATATTTCATTAATGAAAATACTAAACCAAAATTTTCAACAAAAATAACAAAAATCCTTTTTTTTTTTTATTTGGCTTAACGTCTCTTTAACATCTATTGGTCATTCAAGTCGGGGGTTTTACCCTTTATTCGCTGGAAACTTGCAAACCAGATTTAAAAAAATATTTTAAAACATTTTGAAATTCTCGACAGATTAAGTCAAAGACAATTTTTTTTCTTCATTTATATATTTNTTTTTTTTTTTTTTTTTTTTTTTTTTTTTTTTTTTTTTTTTTTTTTTTTTTTTTTGGCTTAACGTCTCTTTAACATCTATTGCCTTTTCGAGACGGGGATTTTACCCTCCATTTGCTGGAAACTTAGAAACCAGCTACCCACATTGACCTCACCTATCCTGGGTTGGGCCGGAAAAATAGCCAGCATCACGAGGGCGTGCGTGAACCCACGTGGACACCCATATGGAATAACCTCGCTGGACGTTGCTTAACTTCAGTGATCTTTTGCGAACTGGTGTATTCAACGTGCCATAGACACTGGCTATAAATACCCTTCAAATTTGTAATGGTACCTACTTGTCTATCCAGTATTTTGAAGTAAACAAAGGTTGTATTATCCACACTGGTAATATTAGTAATCTCTAATAATAATAGACTATTTTCTATTGTACCTCGTATGTGTTCATCCTATGGTCGTATCAAACAAAGTCATCATTATATTATTTAAAATACAACAATAATATCAACAGAACAAATAATAGTATTCGGTCCCTGGTGTATGAACAATACACAATACATTTTATAGATAACAACTACATTATTTATATACAGGGTGAGCGGCAAGAACAGTTTGTGTATGAAGTCATGTTCCTGGTGTATGAACAATACACAATACATTTTACAGATAACAACTACATTATTTATATACAGGGTGAGCGGCAAGAA
>CM022878.1:30783384-30797405 GCA_012654025.1 Pachypsylla venusta | reverse complement strand
GTAGCTTTAGACAATCAATGTATTGGTACCATGCATTGTATAAAGTACCCGCGCCCAAAGTTTGGCTTCAATATCATCCCTTAGAAGGCTTAGAACATACATATTTTTATATACTATGATGGAAAATATTGTTTGTGACAATTATTAAAGGTCTCATTAAAATAAGTATCATAAATTGATTACTACAAGCTTTTTGCTTGTAAAACGAGGGGGGGGGTACAAAGTACGGGTACTTTGTACCCCCCCCCTGGCAATGCTAGGGTTAACTGTAGTTTGTGCAAACCGGTTGTTCACGCTGATACTCACTATTTCGACATTTTCATAATTTTTAAGAAACTTTAAATTTATATGCAGATAGGTTTTCTGGAGTTTAGATTTTTAAAAAACTTAATTAGAAAGTCATTCAAATATACTGAGAAATATAATATTATGAAATGAGACCAGGAGATCAAGAGGCGATTTTTTATTGTCAACAAACAGCGCAAACTAGATTTTTTTAGAGCAGACAAAGTAAACTAGTCCGCGCCTCGATCGAATTGAGTTTGGTTTGCTGCACTAACTTGGTTTCTTTTCTTTTGTCGGTGTGTGTTTGTGTTTTAAGTTTGATTGTATTTAGTATTTTATTATAATTAATAATTTATCACCCACATCAGAGCCCCAATTGACGTAGTTTAAATTAAACTTTAATTATATCTCATTCTATTGATTGAACATCAAAAGAATAAAGAAAATTCTCCTCCCATCATCTTATAGATAGTCTAATCGATTTTAATTAAAATTAATTAACAATACACATAGCATTGTAATAAACAAGATACTTATAATAGACAGAATAAGAAACCTCTTCAGTAGAATGGGAAGCAAGAACTTGTAGTACTATAAATTAAACTTTAGAATACCAACATAATTAAACATGAGTTCCACATGCTAATAGTATTAAACAGGGTGTTCCGAAAAACTAACCACGTATACCAGAGAAAAAATAAAGGTCAATTTGTTTAATAAATATGGATCCGGAACAGGGCCGTAGACAGAAAATCCGGGCCGGGGGGGGGGGGGTTTTTAGGCGCCAGNNGGGGGGGGGGGGGGAGAAATTTGCGGGCACCTCTATTATACTTTCATCTAAAATCACCGTATGTGCAGTATTAAAAGTAAAATTAGGCAGTTCACTTTGTTGATGTGAAAAGACGTGCACGCTTCTTCTTGGCAACACATAATTCGATTATCAGATGTTAATGTTTACGAATTATACCAATATTTATGATTGCTGTACAAGCTGAAATGTCGCACTATATTCTAAAATCAGTGTCCTGCAATAGCCATTGTATACTTCTTACTTTGTGTGTTTTAAAAATTTTCAAAAATTTTAAGTTGATTTATTTATTATTCAGAAAAAAACTTGAAAAATTTCTTTATGATGATTTTCTCACCGGGTCTCTTTGGAAATTCTGGGCCTGGGGGGATCCCCCCCATTTCTACCCTCTCGTCGTGCCTGGTGCGGAATACACCCCCTCCGCGCAACCGGGCTGGCCAAAAAAGCAAAAGTTAGCACTTTCTGTTATCCCTTTGTAAATGAAAAATTGTCAAATTCATTAGAATTGAGTAGATCAATAGTGTCAATAGTGTTTATTATCAAACGTGTTTCCCAATTCATAATATACATATATAATGTGCACTTACATAAATTTCAGGACCTCGTTTGAGGTTTTGTTTGATCGTGTTTGTCAAATGAGTTATTCCGTTTTTTTTTCATGTTCATAGCATGAATGCTTCGCATACGTATATTCAATGATAACTAAAATTTCTCGAAGACAAAAAAATAAGGTGTTTCTATCCCTTGTGATCCTTCATAATGCCACCCTTGAACATGGTAGGATAAATGGCCCTTTTTAAAAGAAAGCACAAGTTAAATAATGGGAATCATTGCTCTAGGATTTCATGGTATCTATACCCTGTATTGCTCATGGGTCTGACAAGCTAATAATATTTAAATATTGTTTATCTAAAGAACTGGTTATGGGTGTTATAATTAAAAAGAAATTATTGAAGTATTTACAACACAGGATGTAATGCAAGTTATTCAAACAAATCAATGGAGTGAATGTAGATTTCATTTAAAACCGACACGAAATTTGGACATTTTTTATTTTCTACTAAAATTTCATAAATAATTTTGGGGTAACACAGTCTCCTGACTATAAAATGATTAAACAATGCCAGTTCTAATTTTAGCAGGACAATATTTCTTTTGATTGTCTGTTTGTCATTTTTAACTACGGTAACTAGCATGCTTGTGGTCATAATGAAATATAAATTTGAAAAGAATTATATATCAACTGAAAATATTGATGCGAGACACGAACACTATTGTCTGTTAAGACATTCTCAAGTGGACTTGTGGACTAGTTCACTTGAAACACAAAACAATATTTTTGTAGTTGATACATATTTTTTTTTCAAATTTATATTTTTAACCACGATAACTTAAGAATGCCTCATTCGATGATGACATTTGGTCTGGACCATCATTTTATTCATAAAATTAGGTGATTAGTGTTTGGTATATATTGGGCCATCCGGGGTCAAGTGGTGACCATTTAAGTGGATAGGTCTGCAGTTCACAGAACCACTAGTAAGTTAACCCACCCAAAGGCTAGGTGACTACATTCTGGTAAACCAATGTAATAAAAAATGTATGCTTTCAACACTTGTCTACCAGAAGATATAGTAACAGATGGACGGGAACCAAATAACTTATTGACAGCCGACACATGTAAAGCTCCTCGATGTCCATATTACTAATAACCACACCAATTCAATTAATAAATACAGCCATTATTGATTGAATCAAGAATTTTTTATCGAAAGTTTTTGGCCACTTGGATGAAACTTGGACATTTATTACGTTTATGGAATTAGATGTTTATTTTGTGTGCCCAATTTGGCCAAACAGTAGTTGTCCATTATTTTTGTGAGTTGTGTTCATGGAAATACTAGGAAATATATCTACCGTATATTAACTTTTGATCATCCATGTAAAAATGATGCTACTAATCAATTCACTAATAAATTACAGAAACAAGATACTCACTGAACATTATCAGTAAGTATATTGAACTAGTTGTATACACATTTTAATAAATATAAAACCGGTTTTTAATTCACATCCTATAAGAATCTCTCTTCTCCTAGAACAAGCTATTTTAATAGGTAGCAAACTGAAAAAAAAAAAAAAACATATACCTAATAATAATAATAATTCCGATTTGATAGTGAAGAACAAGTTTTGCCTCGGGTCAGTTCGGTTCTGTTACGAGAATATTATAACACTAGCCTAATTAGAGTACAACTGGTTTCAATTTCATTTTCAAGGTTGAATCTGTTGTTGAATTTGTTTTCAAACTAAACTGATATTTGATTGTTGCCGTGAATGAATAATTGAGTACTGTTAGACGAGATTTATTTTTAAATAAATGAATATTATCAGTTATATTTAGGCTATGTTCAGATCAACGCGCGGCACGACGAACCGCGCGGCACAGGATCTATCTAAATAGTGCATATTGTCTTCACCATCTGAACATAGCCTTAACAGATTATAAACCTGAAAGTCGTAATGTCTGTCAATACAATGACATCTCATCCTCACTTAACTTTTTCTTTCTCGTGACGTTTTCTTTCCGTTGACGGAAATAAACGTCACGTTTTTTCTTCTTCTACTTTTCTTTGTAGTGTTCCGCTAAGAGTTTTTACCCAGTACACGATGGAAAATATTCTACGATATTTTTTTTAAAAATTGTTATCCAGATTCTAATATTTTTTTGTTTTTTTGTCTGTTTCAGGGTTTACTGCTTATGTATCCAAAATTTCTCAAAGATCTCAACGTTCCAGAAGACGATTTCTAGATTTAGGACTGCCAGTGTTACTCAATTCTTGTGACAATATGAAACCATTGGCTATGACTGTGGCGTAATTATCAAAGGAAAGACAAAGAACTGACGTTTTTCCAAATTAATAAATAGATAATGAAATATGTTGTAGAGAGAGAGAGAGATATGGGGGAAAAGAAGAGCATAGAATAAAAAGAATAATGATTAAGAAGAAAGTCTCCGTAACTGTTCTTGGGTATTCTCTTTCGTTGTTAGTTTAATTAGGCCTTTTTACTGCTGTGATAAAACAGGCCATTCGCGCCAGTACCTCATTTTACATTTTGCTTAGTAGATAGTAGTTCGAGTGACTTTAAGAATACAAAGAGGGAGTCAACACTCGCCTCATTATGCGACAATACAGGAGGACAGGGAAGGAAGAGAGAGCCGAAGAATGAATAAGACATACGAGGGTATGGGATGGAAAAGTGCCAAACTCCCACTTTGATGTTTTTGAGAAAAGTCAAAAAACCGTTTCAATTTTCAATATGAAATACTAAAAAAATATATTAGCAGCTATGCTCAGAGTGAAGAAAATAGCCCAAAAATACCAAATTTCGGAGTTTGGCACGTTTGCAACATATACCTGGATTTTGGTAGTTGTGCACTAAACACCTCTGGATTTTGGTAATTTTGCACCAAACAAATTATTCTTTAAAATATTAATGTAACCAGATTTATTACTAAGCTTTTTTGAATTTCCCACAAATTAATAGAATGATGTCATCACCTCAACAACTAACTTGAAAATTAAAAAAATCAGTCGTACTTTATTTATATTTTCGCGCGATAACATCTTTCAATTCTATTGGTCAATATGAAGTTTGGTTGTTATGCTATAATTTTGAAATGGAGATTGGTACTTATGCCATAAACAGTGATTTTCAAGCCTTATTTTAGGCACGAATAGGGTCGATTTTAAACTATACTACAAAAAAAAAAAAAACTCGATTTTTCAATTTTTGGAGTTTGACAATTTTGCATCCCGTACCCTCATACCAGGATTTGGGTGACACTCAGCATCTCTCCACAAAGACAAGTTGGTTGAGGACTGAGAAGCCCTTTGAAAGAGAACCCTATGCGCCATCCTAGTGTGACAGATTCTCATAGATCATCTCTTCCATTCCAGTCCTCCTGCTACTAAAGGATGCTCCAAAATTAACGCCGGATATAAATTTGCATAAAATTGACTTTATTTTTGAAAAAGGGTACCATTAGCATATCATTGTCTTCAGAAGTCTTCGGGGTTTATGAGTGAAAAACAATATCGCACATATGACCTCCTCTGCAAGGCCTGCACGCAGTTGCCCCATCTTCATTTCGACAACTTCGTGGGCGCCCAGGCTTTTTGGCGTCCAATAATGAATAGGTTAATTAAAATTTCTTGATTAATCTGCGGAAGTCGAATAATTTGGTTCTTCGTGACGACGAGAATCGTAGTGATTTTCCGCACAGTCACCGTAAAATATTCACCATTACGGTATTGGGTTTTTATTAATAAAACTCGCTGTTCTGGGGTGTATTTTCCTATGTCTATATTACACTATCACTAACCTAGAACAGAAAAAAACGCATAGAAACAAAACCGCAAAGACTTTAGACAACAAATGATTCAAAAAAGTGTTGCCAACCCAATTTTTTAAAAAAATGTTGGATTCTTATTTCCGGCGTTACATTTGGAGCACCTTTTGGTAGACCAGTTCACAGTGAGCTTGGGATGTACCTAAGCATATTGCCATTTATCTTTGATGATATTATTAAGCGTGGAACACATTTTGAGAGGTTGGAGTGAGGCGGCGTTTTTGGCTACCCAATGGTCTCAATGCCGTTTTATTAATTGATGCATTCATTTAATTCGATATCGTACTAATTAGGAATAATTATAGTCCTTATCAGTTCCAGTTCATCCCATTGCGTAGAATTGACTTATGTGTGTTTTACGTATAAATAACAGTTTCAATAACCATTTCCAGAATTATCATGTTCTGTGTTATCTCACTGCGTAGCACCATCCATAATGAGGACGATTGACTATCATTATTTTGTGTAACTCATTTTCTTTTGTGTGTACTGATAAATTAATAATAATCACAATGATTGACATGGTTTTAGAAGACCTTGTCAAAATTATATCTGCCTGCAATAACATCTGTTTTATCTAGCTAGCGTATCGAATATGGTAATGTCACCCAATGATGACTACTTAAAAATCTCTCTTCATCATTTTCATTAAATAGGTATTATATTTTATCTTTTTTTTTTTTTTTTCAAATAAGATGGGATTATTTATACCTAATAATACATTTATTTTTTCTTATTTTTAATTTACTATCAAGACTGTATTGTTAGAAAATGAGTTCAAAAATGAAGAACAATATTTTGGATTCATTTCCTCTCATCTTCACACTTGATTATATTGTACTGTGAGACTAATGTTATATTACTTCATATTATTAAAGTTATATATTTTTATAGAAGAAAAAAAAATATATATTATTACAATTATTTAAAAAATATTATTAAATTCAGGATTATACCTACTTTCTTTTAAATACAGAGAAATGTAAATTAGTTTGTAAAAAAAATAAAATATATATCTAAGAATGTGAAATTAAATAAATCTTTTGTTATTTTTTTCTTAAAATTTAATTAATAATATGCTAATTAAAGGCGAAATTTATTATTTACCTAGATTTTTTGAATAAATATTATCTTTTTTCTAAAAAAAAATCCGGTTTTAAAAAAATATACATAATAAAGAACTTCGAATTCTGTTTTGAATATTGTTGAATAGTAATAAAAACCGTCTTTAATTAATTTGGCATCAAAATTAGAATTAAGAAAATAATATATTGGAGGCGACTTCAAGCTCAAGCTACTAAGCTACTACAAGCCAGCGACTGATTTAAATGAATTTAGGTTAAAACTCGTCCCCTTGGAAAAGGTTTCAATTACCTGCATTCGCGTCTAGTATCGTGTAGTCTTTCGCAGTAGCCTGAGCTTAACTTTTCTTTATTATTAATATCAACGGACATTCGAGGCGGGAGTTTTACCTCCCAAAAGCTATAAACATAAAAACTATCTACCCTCATTGATCTCACCCAGCCTGGGTTGCGTCGAGACCAGCATTATGAGGGCCCGAACCGAGGTGGTCATTGAACAATAGAGAACTCGCTGGATGTTGATTGACTTAAGAGCCATTGATAGCTTAAGAGCCAGTTAAGATAATTGTTGAATATGCTGATTTTTTTTTTTTTTTGGCTTTGTCAATCAAGGCGTGGGTTTTACAATCCAGCAGCCAATCTCGTGTTGGGCCGGGAATAGTCAGCATTACGAGGTCATGAATTCACTGGTCTTATGAGAATTGGGGCCTATTTCATAAAGCTTACAAGTCCTCTATTACAGACAAAATTCTTATATTATTGGCTAGTATAAGCGACAACAACACTTCTAAAATGTTTTTTTTTTTTTTTTTTTTTAAATTTAGCTTAACGTCTCTTAAACATCTATTGGTCATTCAAGACGGGAGTTTTATCCTCCATTCGCTGGGAACTTGGAAACCAGCTACTCACATTGACCTCACCCAGCCTGAGTTGGACTTTGCTTAACTTCAGTGATCTAACGGGAACTTGTGTATTCAACATGGCATAGACGCAGGCTGAAATTTACTTCTTATACATACATTTTGCCTGGACTTATGAGCTATTCTGTATTACAGGCAAAATGCATGTAACTATAGAAGTATGCAAAATGCATTTATACAAACCAGCAATATATATTCATTTTCCCTGTAATTGAGGACTTACAAGTTTTAAGAAATATGACCAGCCAACGATCATACCACGTTGAATACACCAGTTCCCGTCAGATCACTGAAGTTGAGCAATGTCGGGCGTGGTCAGTATTTAGATGGGTGACCGCCTGGGAACACTACGTATCGTTGGCTCTTTTTTCCGGCCCAACCCAGGCTAGGTGAGGTCAATGTGGGTAGCTGGTTTGCAAGTTTCCAGCGAATGGAGGGTAAAACCCCCGTCTTGAATGACCAATAGATGTTAAAGAGACGTTAAGCCAAATAGAAAAAAAGAAGAAAAAAAAAAACCNACGTTAAGCCAAATTAAAAAAAAAAAAAAGAAATATGACCCTGGTATATTGTACGAGCCATTGATTGTGGCTCATTTAGTCAGGGTTGATGGAAACTTTTGAACATGCTGATGATTGTTTTCTGTATAGAGGAAAGACCTTGAGTTACGACATTTATCTTCTTAATGATCAAAAAGTGTAATTACATTTATTGCTCAACCTGCTATTAACGTAATAACAGTACTCGTACATCTTCATCAACTCTCAGACCACTGAACATTGCCCATCACGATAAAGAAAAAAATATATCCATCAAATTCCAATCAAAAGAAGAAAAAAAATCATTCAAGATTAGATTTCTCATTTCCTTTACATTGATTTCTTAAGAAAACCCCAAGATATTAATTTACAATTCAAATTGATTTTACAAGAAGGGAACAAAATAGGTAATCATTTGAATGTAAAAAAAACCCTACTACCTACCTAACTAACTATTTAATATTTTACAAGAAAATTTCTACCTCAGTACACTAATTATTTATTTTGTTATAAACCGCACGATATCGTGTTTAATAAACCGTGGTTGAAAAATATCTCTAACAAGAGAGAGAGAGAGAGACAGAGAGAGAATCGATAGGAATGTAATAACGAAACATAATAATATACAGGGTATGTATATCTTAGGGTGAGTTTTAGCAAACAGTGGTTAAATCAAAACCCAACGTACGGTTGAGTCATGAATTCTATACAAGAAAAAGATGAGTTCCGTTAATGAGTTCGGTTTTACAGGGCTCATTTTTATTTTTTAATGTCGATTTTTCTTTCGATTCCCACTAAAAATTAATATCACGAAAAACCATCTTATTCTATTGACATAAACAAGACTGTACATGTACCCCCTCCCGCCCTACACTCATATAGTCCGACAATCTGTCCGTTTTTCTAGGATGACCCGATTGCAAGGCATTTTAAATTAAATGTTCACATTACAACCGCAGGATTTAATATGAGTACTCTTTAAAACGCATTGCCACTAGGTCACCCATAAAAAACGGACAGATCTTTTCGAATACGGGCTCACAGTCTTCATTGGTTAATGACGTCTCATCATCACCTGTGGTGCACACAATAATGAAGAATAGGTTCATCTCAGGGGACATGTTCCAGAGTTTCTAGACTGTGCAACTTCGGGAATTTTGATCTAAATTAAAGATTTTCAATCTGTACCGAACTACTTGGACTCATCATTTTCGATTGTCACCGAAGACTTCGCAAATCAATTTATCTCCCCATTCTCTCATTTTAAAACTTGTTATGGCAATGATATCCATTTTTCACCAATCAACTTTAAATGTTTTTTTGAGTGGCTTTGCTGTCTAATATTATATAGAATGTTGTTTGCAGTGTTCATATTTATATTTTTACTTTATCTTCCCATGTACGAAGCATAGGAAATAAAGTATTGCAGTGGTGAAATTTCGATGTCATTTTTTCCTTTAGATCAATTACCTTATCATTTTGCTCATGCGTACACTGTACCTAGCGTCGTTAAAATAAAATAAAGTTATCAATAAATCATATACCTACGTAAGTACATTCAAATATATTCAGTACGTTCATAATACTGTAATTATCAAAGTCGGCTTCCGATTTGTCTGGTTCAAGGTTGGCTTTTTATCTAACGGACTAACATTTAGACTTGCCTGCAGATACGTTAGGGTGTTTGATTACATTTAATCTCTAATTATAGACTTGTAACTGGCAAATGTTCGGTTTAAAGGTAAATGTAGGGTTCAATTTGTTTATGAAACCTGGTAAAATTTTTAGCTGCAAATTAACTAACGTTAAATAGTCTGAACTGAAATATTTCTGGTCAAGAAAGCTTAAAAGCTCTCTTGTGAGTACCTATGAAGACTGAATTAATCATTCGCTATCGGGAACTCTGTTATAGGTCTCAACATAATAAAATTACTGTATATTAACCATGTGAGGTATAGGAAAGTAAAGTATTGTGACGAAGAAAAATTTCAATGTCAGTGTTTTTATATGTATACCATTGCCTGATGTGTCCAAGGCTGGATATTTATGCGGGAACGTGAGGTGGTGGACGCAATTCCAGTCTGATACTGGAATGAGGAACGCTCCCGTGGGGTACCACAATAATCAGCTGGTGATCTCGTGGCAAATATTAGACTGCTAACTATAGTCCCTTATACTTCCTGTTGTTCAATAGTAATTTGTAAACATTAATTTCATCTATCACCACTCGTATATTATGGAGCCTCATTAAAACTTATTGTTGGTTCTTTTAATGAGTGCCTATAGACGTGGAGATTTTTACTAACAAATCGATTGTAGATATTTATAATTATCAGTCCTCCTGGTCTATAGCGTATTACACTGAGATTGCACTTGGGTGATCTGGTTCAATTCCCGACGAGGTCGGAAAATTTGGGATGTGATTTCGGGGTGTACTCAGTCTCATGGGTACTATTGAGTAGCTATTTCAATGTGAGTAACGACAAAGGGGAATACAAGAAAAAAATAGACCTAAGAAGTAATCAACAAATTATATGATTACCAAAGTTCATCGCACAATGCGTTTGAGAGTTTTTCTGGAACGAACAGATAAACCAACATTTAATAATAATAAATAAAAAAAAAAGTTCTATCGTTCCTTCTTCTTCTTTAACTTTACCTTTTCTCAATTCTAATTGGGGTCGACGTTGTCTTCCATGCCACAACCTTATATGAGTACCTGCTCTACATAGCTGTACCCTATTCTGGCACGGTAACTCGCTTTCATTGATGATGACCCTATATATTTGCTTCGAAGCAGAGTTTTTGAAGACTCAATGCCCTTCCTAACACCAAACCTTCTGTATTTACATGGGCTTAGGACCGTCACCTAATGAAACTGGCTTACTCCCTTCTGTGTCTGCATTTATCTCGTTTAAACCAACAATTCGTGATTCACCCTGTATAAGTACGAACAAAAATGAATTTAATTTAAGTACAAAATGATAATCCCGTGTACATGTACGATGTAAGTGATCTTTTATTATTTTCATGCAGGTTTAATTCTATTGAATTTCATTTAACAGCCAATGTGAGGGGGAGGGGGACATGTGAATATTCTTATATATCATTAGGAACATCAAACACACATTTCTAATTATATAATTTATTATTTTATGAATTAAATCTTTTTTATAATAAATAAGAAGTTTAAAAAATAGATCTAGTATTAGTCGGACTTGAATATAAAGTGTTTCGTACTACAGCCGATATCGTACATTTTTGACTGAATGAAGTCCCTTTGTTAGTCCCTTTGTATGCTCGATTTTCTTCTTTTAGCTTTTTTGTATCAAAATAGCTCATGAACGCCTCATCCAAATTTGATGACATTTTGTAAGGACATTCATTATGTGAATAATTTCTACAAATTTTGGTACCACTTAGTGAGATCTACAGCTCAGAGAACCTCTAGTTTATTATTTGCTGATATGTAATATGAAAACCACAAAAATAATACACAGTTTAATCTTTTATTAATTATAAAACACAAATCCCTGTATTATGTTACACCAAAAGCTTTGAACGAATTTGGCCAGTAAGGAATTTAGGAGGTTATCCTCAAGTATTTGTGAGATGTTATAACATCTCATAATCCCCTCAAGTATTACCTATCACTATGGAAATTATTAAATAGATATCTATTTTGAAAAAGTCAGAAGACGAAAATTAAACATTTAAAATAATCCTTCAAACAAAAAACTGTATAAAGTCATTAAAACATCAAAACGAATCATATTATCTGATATTTTGCATTCAGTGTTAACTGCTATAAATAATCTTATGTGTAAATGTTATCATTTTTATATTATCAATTTATCCACTTTTGCTATGAATTTTATCTGTCATTTTGAATAACTAATATTATGACCCACGAATTGTGCACGTCCTTTATCAATTTATGATTATTTAGCTATCTGGAGACATCTCTAATACTCTTCCATTGTTTATTTCATATTCCCAACTCATTCTCGGTGTTTTTCATTCTTAGTTAATACTCAAGTCTCCTATCTCTACAAATGGAACACTCCATAAAAAGGATTTTTTTTTTCTAAAACTACCGCTTTTCGTATTATTATAAAAAAAATAATACACCACAAACAATAAATACAGTTTTCTTGCGTCTAGATCATTGCAAAAAATGAAACAGAATAAACCTGAGCATGGCAGCAATATTTCGTTCTTTTTTATTCACACCATAGAAGACATGCAATTCCAACATTAACCCACTCCGTCCTTTCTTGTTTTGCCTGTCATTGTGAATGCTTGTTAATATCCATCCTTCTTATATTGTCATTGCATTCTTCATCTGATAATATAATGTTTCTCCTTCATTCTCACGCAATTCCATTGAATAGAAAATAAAGAATGAAGAAGAAGAAAAAAAAATACTCTTCAATTGAACAATGTGATGAAATTTTACACGAAGTGTGAAATTAGACTCGGAGCAGATTTTTTTTTTGTTCAATTTACACGAAATTCATTATACAAATATACATACTCAATTTATCTGCATCTATATATTTCATGATTATTTTAAGTTTCTCTGATTTACTGATCAAGTCAAACGATAGTTCTGCAAAACCATGAAATCAAAACGTGCATGTAGGTAACATGATTTTAATTTTTAAACAAATTGCAAATCTGTCCAGGATGCAATAGAGGATTCTGTGCGGCAAGATAAGACGGATATTTGACTAACAAAATAGATAGTAGGTATTAATTTGTATAATATTTTGAACGGGTGAAGAGAAACTAAATTTAATTCATATCTCTAACTGTCCCACTTCGTTCATTAAAATGTCCTCGGTTTGTATATTTGTAGCAAGATAACTCTCGAATACCTTATCTGATTTCAATGAAGAATTAAGTTATTAGGCCACGCAGAGCGAAATGGCAATTATGTGAGTGAGGTCTGCAGTTCCAAGAACCAGTAGTTATTGAGGACTTATTGCAGAAAAAAAATGTCTCTAGAATCAGTATGTGAATAAGACTTGGGAAATTATTTTGGACACTATTGTGTGTACAATGTTTTATATTATTATTCTTTACTGTGTTTCAGAGGTTTCTTTAACCTCTGACACATTACAATATGGGATATCTATTACTCAGGGACGAGGGGGCAAAATCTGTAAAAGAAATATGTCATTAGGAGGTTCCTGAAAAAAAGAAGAAAAAAAATTGTTATTATTGTACTTTGGAAATAGTCATCCAGGCATTATTCACCCTCCCTTTAAAACCAATGATAAATGTTATAAAATATTAACTACCCTAATGTCAGTAAATAAGTAGGTAGGCATCTATAAACAATATGAAAATGTATTATTCTGTAGATTGATACCTTTTTATATTTTAGTTAATAAAACTGTATCCTGTTTTCACAAGGAATATGGCCCTGATTTTCTAAGGACCATGCATTGTTGCGTTAGCCATATCACCCTATCGGCAATTTTTCGTTTCAGATGTTCGAAGGTGTCATGTCATAATTGTCTTTAAAAATGCTTGACTGGGACAAACTCTAACTTGTTTTCCAGAGATTTTTCCTTCGAAGTTTTCAGAAAGTTTCTATATTTTCTGTTATATGTTTCATCAAATTTGGTAGAGGAGTGAACACTCACGTCTGCTAATACTTGAACATTTACTTTCTTCTCCGCCCAATTTGTCTTCGTTTACATTCAAATTTCTGATGCCTCTGGTCTCTTTCGTTCATAATGCGGGACACCAGACAGACACTATTAATTTTTTTCTGAGCAACTAACCTAACTTAAAATATGATTAATTGAAAATAGAAGGTCAATTTTCACGATTAAATGGTGGGAAATACGAGAAAACTCACTTTTAAATGTTTAATTCACAATTTTATTGCTTGAAAATCGACGAAACTTTGGAGAAATCAAATGTTTATTCGGATTTTTTTAAAATATGCAGAGATTTTTTTTT
>CM022878.1:30765056-30781518 GCA_012654025.1 Pachypsylla venusta | reverse complement strand
ATCTATTGGTATTTCGAGACGGGGATTTTACCCTCCATTCGCTGGAAACTTGCAAACCAGCTACCCACATTGACCTGACCCAGCCTGGGTTGGGCCAGAAAAATGAGCCAACAATACGTGGTGATCCCAAGCGGTCACCCATCCAAGTACTGACCACGCCCGACGTTGCTTAACTTCAGTGATCTGACGGGAGCTTGTGTATTCAACGTGGTATGATCGTTGGCTGTCTAATACCTATATCTTTAAATTGCCTCATGGAAAAACATTACAATTAAAAATTTTACAAACTTGACTTTTTGAGAGAAATCGAAAATTGTGTATTTACCTCAGAGAACTGAGTGTAAATACACAATTCTATGCAAAAAAAGTATCATTATCATTTTTCTTCCTTATAATAACACATGTCTGGATTTATGCAGATTATTTATTTTTTTCAAGATTTTATTACCTATATTGCTAAAAAACATCATTCTAAGACTAAGTAATGACACACTCCACGGGATAAAAGATGAAGGTCCATTTTTTAAAAAAAATGAGTTAAGGGTGTCATATAGTACCTACTATACCACCGAAAGTATCGAGTAAGTCAAAAATACCGAAAAGAATGAGGGTACAGAGCTAGAACGATTTGAAAAAACATTGCCAACGACAAAAAAGATGAATGTCGCTGAGTCACGGCAAGAAGGATGGGAATCCAAAAAACACGTGTTTTGTTTGTTCCTTCTTGTTTGTACCTTCTGGGCCCTAAAGATATTTCTCCCAACTTCCCCTCATGTCTTAAGGTAAAAAAAAACGATTTTTTTTTTTCATGAAACCAAAAAAAAAGGGATTTCCAAAGCAAAAAAGATGAAGGTCTAATTTTACCCCTGACTGTCATCTTTATTGCTATTGCTTTTTTTTTTTTTTTTTGAGTACAAATCGATTTTTTAAATTTTCTCTATAATTGCTTATTTCTCAATTCAACAAAAGATATATTTTTATAAAAAAAAAACATATGTCATCATCTTGCAAATGCGTTTTAAATTTTAAAAGGCGATTTTCTCAAAATGAAAAAAAGAATTATAATTTGTCTCGTGTAAGAAGAAATAAGCGTGTTCTTATAGAAGTTCGCAAATCGGACTCCCATAAGAACAGTTTTAATTGCAATAACGTAAGTAATAATGTAGCTGTCATAGATATATTTTGAATTATATATTCCCTTTGAGACGTTCGCTCATCAAGATGAGGGTCTGGGAAAAGTAAAGAAATCAATTTAAAATATGAAGAAGCTTTCAGTACAAAGATGGATTATTTTCATTAATTAATTTAAAATTAATATTATTTATACCTATATTGATTTTTTTTTTTTTTTTTTTGGAAGGATCCACTTGTTAACTGGACAGTCTGGAACCGGTTACAATCACACTGAATTCCATTTACATGTATCAATTTAAATCAAGTGATTTTCTACACAAGTTCCTTCCTACATCCTCTTCTTCTATGTAAAATATAAAAAGTAGTCTATGAAGCGGCTTATTTTATAAATACGTTTAAAATTATTTTCACTCAAAGAAACTGGAATGGTGGTAGGTAGGTATTTGAATAATAATTATTTTATTTCTGTAATAAATTTAATGTGAGCTCAAAATTAATAGAGTGAGCTCTTAACATGTTTAGCAATAAGTTATGTCATAACGGCGGACCTTCATAAATTTCAAATGTCAAAACGGCTTAATGTTATAAAACATAGCAGATTACATTTGTCTATATGACAAAAAAGTCGTACAATAAAACCTTGATATTTTCAGTAGTTTTTTTTGTTTGTTTATAACACCATTATATTTCACAACAACTATCTGCGAGTTAATTTTAAGCAATAGTTTATTATAAGGAAGCTTATAAAAAGTCCTGTCTTCCCTATACATCACAGTGATACATGTTACAAGATATATGTTCCGACTGAACCCCATTTCATCAATACTTATTGCTGAACTCAGTGCGATTTATAAAAAAAATCATTAAAATATGCAAATTCCGAAGAGACATCCTAATTGCAATAATTTTCTCTTTATTATTATTAGATTTTTTTTTTATCGAATAACTTGAGATCTAATTTTTACTCCATGATTTTTCTTTAATCGTCTGTTCGGTGAATGATAACTATGGAACGCTTGGTCCGATTTTGATGAAACTGTTCATAGAAATAACTAATAAGAAAATTAGTTACTGTATGTGAACTACGGAGTTCGATATTTGGCTCATCTAATTTCTTGTTCACCGAAGGAACAGAGGGTCTAGTTTTAACATCACGAATTTTCTTTTGTTTATCTGTTTGTTTTACGATAACTCTCGGACGCCTTGTCAGTTTTTGATGAAACTTGGAATGGACTTTAATTATAGGTATTCATATAAAAAGATGATTGCTTTTTGGGCCCTAATAGTCCATTGGTGTCCTCATTGAGGCCATTTTAAATAACAAAGATCTGCAGTTCAAATAACTACTTTTATGGCGAATTTTATTTGTGTTAATGTAAGAAACGTTAGCACAATTATTATTCAATTAACCATGTGGTCGAACCACTAACATTCGGCACGAAACCCAGCTGCTTAATCAACTGAGCTAATTGTGTCGTTCCGTACTACTAGTAGCTTTGGCGGAATACCACTTGATAGATCAGGGAAAATTCATCATTATTGTTTAAATACTCTTTCCTGTTAAGTTTTTCAAAAATTCTTCGGTTTAAGTTGTCTGGAGAGTAGTGAGTGAAAACCAGTTACCATTATAATCTATGGTTAAATCCGCTTACCTACATAGAAAATTTACTTCAGAGAATACTTTTGGGGAACTCACGATACTCATTATAATCTTTACAATTCCGTGTGGTTATTTAATTTCAGAGCCACCGAGTGGAGCAAGCCAACTTCATTAGGTGAAGGTCCTAAGTCCGTGTAAATACAGAAGGTTTGGTGTTAGGAAGGGCATCCACAGTCTTTAAAGAAAATCTGCTTAAAACCAATGAAGAGAGATCATCCGCAAAAAGCGATCTTCTACGCAGTTTCTATGAATACTCTTGAGAAGCAAGCTAGGATTACCGTGCTGGTATAGGATTACAGCTAGAGAGAATAGGCACCGAACAAAAGTTTGTGGCATGGTAAAATTAAGAAAGGCGGCGCCGAACCCAAAAAGAAGAAAGAGTGAAGTTAAAGAAGAAGTATAGATTTAATTTCTGAGTATCATGAAAATTTTTTCGAATCAGTCAACTCCTTTGTGCAAGCCGATTGTTAAGCACACTCTGCAACGGAGACGTTCAAGACAATCTTTTTAAATTTGTATTATATGTCAATTGCTTGTGAACAAATTTTAAAGACAATATTAGGAAAAATATTAAATATGTTTTCTGCAAAGTTTTTAGATTGTGTGTCTGTGAGAGTGTTCACTTTTCCTCTACCAAACCTTGGATTAAATATGCGACCCGTTTTTTGTCTGTATTCCTACTATTTCTCATTTACCATCATTACATTCCTGTTTTTTTTTTTAAAAAAAAAAGAAAGGTATTCTGTTTGTAAATATTTTATATTCAATTGCCAGACCCCCCCCCCTCATTTTTTCTTCTTGTTCCTGTAAATGCTGAGTTGCTAAGGGAGATTAGCCAAATATTACCCACTTCTTATTTTTATTATTTTTTCATGGATTATAAACTTTGTATGCTTCACACGGAATTCTTTATATTTTATTTTATATTAAAAACATATTTTAGGGTGTTCAAAGTAATAATAATAATTATTATTTCTGCAGAATTTTTTTCTTCTTCTAAATAATATTAAGGATGGTAAATATATTTTTTAAGGTTTCCTAACCAACGTATTCGAGGAACCCTCCTTCTTTACATTAAAAATACTCCTTAAATCTGAGAGCACATGAATTTATATACATTTGAATTACAACCTGATAAGTACTTTAAAGTGCATTCTTAAGAATACACCCCCTTTAAATCAACTGATGTGTTCTTTTGGAGCAAATTTAAAGGATCCAATGCAACAGCTGATAATATTAGTAGGTATTATAAATAGTTTTTTAGTTTCAGTGTATTTCCTGGTAGTTTACTTTTGGTTATTTCCCTTAATAGGAGCCTAGTTCACAATAAACTACAAGTAAATTATACTAGTCTCTTACTCTTCAAATTACAAGTACAAACCTCGTAATACTATGTAAACCATACTACTTATGTAAAAAAATATATTATAAATATTAATTTGTAGTTTGTTTTAAAATATGCCCCAGGTATAAAACATATAGCAGAATTAATTTCCTGACTGATTTCTAATAACTGAAAATGCATTGTCAACCATTTTTTTGGAAATATTCATCAATGCTCCAGCATTCACTAAAAGTTTTTGATTTTCAGTCTGTGATTGATATTATTTTTTTACAAATTAAATTAATTTCTCTGTGATAATATTAGGACCTGAAAAGTGAACTTTGTGACGTGAAGTAATATATCACTTGTGCAACGCTCATTGTATTTGACTTGGCGGGCGAAGCGCTGCCGTAATATTAATAAAACATTATATATTCCTGGTATTTTCTAATAATTAATTAATAATTATAATAATAAGAAAATGCTTTAATTATTTCACAAGATTATACAAAATATTTCAAAATTATTTAGAATATTGTTTTATTATTTAAGTTTTTATCTTTATAAAGTACGCTTAAATCAATTCTGACGAATATAATTTTGCTATGGTTGGGGATTTCATAGTATGGGTTCAAATTTATTCAATATTAGATAAAGATTACTAAGAATATGTTTCCAAAGCCAGGATAATTCCCTCACCATATTATGCAAATTCAATAATATATTTTTTAATATATTTATGAATGTCTTCGGAGATTTTATAGGTACCTAGTTAGTTTTCGGAAGGAAACATTTTTCAACTTAAATTTTCTTCTTCAAAAATTTCTCTCAAGTTCATTTCAAAAATTCTCTGAAGTGAAAAAGTCTAAATACTAAATATGTAAATTCTTAAAATTAATTTTATGACGTAACTTTTATAAGCAAAATAGATTGTTGTATTCTTAGAACTTATCTGAGGGGGTTATTTCCTCAGTCTGAATCCTCCAGAATATATACGGGAAACAAATTTTCAATTGAATTATTTTTATTTTTTGACCCAGTTCTTGGGGGTGGGGGCTATGTAAATTATGTAAAAGCCTCGAAGAATATTTTTTAAATTTTCGTGATACATCTATACATGTTTTTTCTGTATCCGGGGAGGATTAGATGGGTTTTGCTTTTCGATTTTTGACATAGTTTAACCCAACTAGACAAGTTAGGAAACAATTTTACGGCCATACCTCTGTTGCGTATGTACAACCGCCAAACATGGATCCATGACGGAAAATAAAAAAGCGAGTCTAAAAATAAAATTAAAAAAAACTTTTCATAGTTCCAATTTTTATGTTTAAATCGTGTGTGTTCCAAGAATTTATTACAATTTACTGCAAAAAATAATTGCATAATGCTTCATAAAGGCTTTAATAAAAAATTCAACTTAATTTTTTCAACTAAATCATTCAACTTAATGATTCATGGCATGAACGGTATCTCCAAGGTTGCATGGTTCATATATCAAAACCAAATTTCTTTCTTTAAACCAATTTTACGTATGGATGCACCAATGTAAAGTAAAAACTATATTTATCACTTTAAAGTTAGCCAGAATATTTATCCTGATGATATAAGAGCCGTGTACCTTGTTGCATCTATATTTAAATGCCTTTTGGTTTTTACACATTACACAGTGGGTTTCAACTATACATCCTTCTTATCTTTCCCTCGATTTTCCCAAGTTTAATTTCGGATCGCCGCATCTTATGAGGCGATTTAAGTTAAGGTAGTATTCAGCTCATCTGAACTGTATGACAGTTATTCTTTCTGCTAGATGGGAAGTGGGCTTGTGTCTCCTTTAGTTTCAAATGAAACAAGAAAAAGATATCCTATAACTAACATTTCTTCATAATCTAGTGAACAACACTGAAGGTATCTAGAATGTCCATTGATATATCTCTTTCCAGGCTCCATCTACAATACGTTTAAGCCTATACAACTAGGAAGACCTGACTGAATCTTTCCCAATATCAGAAACTGAGCTACTCTAAAGTAGATCAAAGGTAGTTGATGATAAAACTTTGCATCAAAACTAGTTGATAATAATTTAGACAGCAGTGAATTTTAATTCTCCTCAAAATATGATATTAATTATGAATTTTCTGTAATTCTTATTTCCGCCTTGCACAATCATGTTGACATTAATATGTTTCTAAATTTTGTTATTTATTTATTTTGTTCATTCGATTCTCTAATGATATAAAACTCGTATTTCTGTTCGTAATATTAAAATGAATAATCATTATTTTAATGACGATACACCCTGGCATGTAAATTTTTAAAATATGTTTGAAAAAAAAAGAACATATATTCATATAATATGGAATTTTTACATAAATTTCTATAGCTATTATACAATATTGGAGGTACAGCTATTATACAAGGTGTTCATTAATTGGATATGCATTTTATGAATGATTGAGTCAGTTGGATATAATGTCATGTATTGTTTGTTTTTTTCACGATCGATTCCCAAGATTCATGATTGAAAAATAGCATTGTGGGATACCAATTCGTTAAAATCTCTACAGTTACGAGGCCCCTTCATAAGATATTACCAATCACCACCGAAAAATATAGATTCTTCTTTAAAAAACACTACCGTTATTTATGATGAGGATTCACTTACTTTTCCATTTCCGACTCGAGTTTCGTCTACTTCGTAGACATTTTCAAGGAAACTGACTGTGTGCTGTTGTTGTTATTGTTGGGTGTCCGTTGGTAACTCAGGACCCACGTGATCAATCAGCTGATTTCTCTCAGACACAAAGTTTGGAACAGTGTCGACGATTGCGTTGATGCATTTACCTTTACGCATTGACGAATGGATGTAGATTTGTTCATAGAGTAGGATTTTCATTTGACGATTACCTCGGTGGAGCAGTGACACCTCAGTATTTCTCATATCATGATGGGTGTTAATAATATGTTCGGCGTGGTTTGACGTGTCAGGTTTGTTGTTGCGTACTGCCGCAAAATGTTCTTCTGTACGCGTTTTAATATTCCTCACCGTCATACCTACATACTCACCCGCACTCACATTTAATTAGGTATACTCCACTCCTTTCATCGTGGAGTATTTTATCTTTCCTGGAGAACAGAGACGTCAAAGGCTGAGTGTAGAAAGCTGGTCTGTATTTGTACTTTTTAAGTAGGTCTTGTAAGGAATACTCTAGACTTCGGATGCAGGGTAGTCTTAGGTATTTTACAATTTCTTTGTCTTTAGTGGAGTATATTAATTTATTCACTTTATTCAATTCCACTCTTAGAAACCAAACAGTCAGTTTCCTTGAAAATATCTACGGAGTAGACGAAACTCGAGTCGGAAGTGAAAAAGTAAGTGAATCCTCGTCATAAATAACGGTAGTGTTTTTTAAAGTTACCCATAGGATGTCTAATATAAATTTGTTAAATAATAATGACCTTACATTCTTCTTCTTTAATTTCACCTTTTCCCAATCTATTTTGGGTCGGCGCTGCTTTCCTTAATTCTACCATGCCACAATCTTTTGTTCGGTGCTACTCTCTTTAGCTGTAACCCTTTCCTGGCACGATAACTCTAGCTTGCTCCTCACAGTATCCATAGACACTCGGTATTTGCTGATGATCTCTCATCAATGGTTTTGAGCAGAGTTTTTTTAAAGGCTGGATGCCCTTCCTAACACCAAACTTTCTTTATTTACACGGGCTTATGAACGTCAACTAATGCAGTTGGCTCCCCTCGATGGCTACATTACCCAGAAAAAAAATACATTTCCCTATCATAATGGAATTGGATAAATTAGAATTAGGATCAGTAGATCTCGAGATATTTTGTTGGGAGAGAGGAGACCATGGGAATTGTAGAGAATGAAGCAATAATTGTTCGACAGTTATGGTCGACATACACTTCTCCAGCACTCATTCTCATTAGTGAGTGTAAAATCGATAGCTTGTAGTTCTGTCTATCTATTTCTGGGTTGTCCTAACTAGTTCTATGAATGTAATGATTGTCAATTTGTGTATACCAAATTTCATCAAAATATGACGAGGTTTTCGAGTTTAATAGTGGAACATTTGCTTTTCCTAACATAGATTTAATATTTATATTCTTATGATTGATCAGTTTTCAAAGCCGATGTCAATTTGGGCATATCCTGAAGAAAAAATAATAACAATTAGCCTGTGCGAGTATAAAGATGTGGGTGGCCTCCTGCAATTAGAATTGTAAATAATTTTGTCTGGCTCTTCGCCATTTTTCCATCCTTGCAAGACAATCTAATTTATTTATGCTTTTCTCTTTAACCTACATGTTTGATGATGTGCGCTTTGGTCTCCTTATGACTCCATTCTAGCACTGTTTGCATTAAATATACTTCCTTAATCACGTCCTGAACTTTGGAAAAAAAAAAATCAACCTAGATCTCTCCATTGCTCGTTGGCATCTTTCAGCTCTGTTGAATTTTCCAATTTCGTATCTACATACTAAAAGGGGCATACCAAATATCAAGACTCTAGTTTTAGCAATCGTTGGGTTTCGTTGATTATAAGTCATCAGTCAATAGGTATCCGCCCAAAAATCAGGGGAAATCACTCTTCAGAAACTTCTATTGCATTCATTTTAATTCTCAAAATGAAAAAGTCGAACGACCAAAATTTAAATACCTAATTAAAAAAATCTTTCCTTCAAGAAAAAATATCTTCAGAAACTTCATTAGTTTAGACCTGCTATGGTTGGTGTTAATAAAATAAATGGCCACCATTTGGTAGCTCAATCGTTCAGGCCCAAAAACTAATCAGTTAATTCTATTTTTTCCTTGGGCCACCCTGTACCATTGTACCATCGTACTTCATTTTTTTTTTTTCAATAATCTATTAATCCATATTTTTATTCTGTTAAGCAAACATTTATATTGGAAATGTTTTTCCATGGCAAATAATGATAATAATTAAATATAGATTACGGATTGCTCAATCAATCAATTTTATTATGTGCCTATATTCTATATACAATCATTCAGAACGGAATTTTTTATAGGAGAATATTTATTTATTTTTTCCTCGTTTTTTAAAGTAAAAATGAGGATTTAATCTGTAATGTGATTATTATTTTTACGAGGATTTATTGCGAATATAAAAAGATGTTTCAATGAAGATTATGTTCAGAGATTAATTTGACAAGAGATTTCTTTTCCTATGACATTCAATAAATTGAGTTTAGAGAATAATATAGTTCACATGTTTCAGGATGCGTCAAGAGTCGGTTACAATTATCGTTGACATTTTCATTTTTTAGTATACCTACATGCATAGGTATATAGGTTTCTGTATCCGAGGGAGGACAGCGAAATTCTATGAAAAAAACACAAATCTTTAAAAATGTAATTCGGCCTTGTATTTCACCTAGTGATGATCTTATCATAATAATTATCTGTGAATTATGGACGTTACTCCAATATTTGGCGGTCATGACGCCCTGAGTCTCCAGTGTGGTTTAAAAATTAATCTAGTGAATGTATACTGAAGCTGCGCTTGTGCAATGTGCATACCAATTTTCATAAAATTTTCATCAAATCGGTCAAGGCGTTCGAGATTTATTTTCTTTTTTTTAAAAAGAACGTTAAATTAGACTACTTTCAGATACAGGTCAAGCCCCTAAAGCCCTTACTAACTTCACTTAGGAAAAGAAAAATAGTCGCTTTAAAACTAGACCTCATGCTCGATTTTTTTGCTTGATATGCTTTATTAGCTACATGAAGTATTTTTGTGTTATCTTAGACTTACTCCATTCGTTCAGGTTGGACTTGGTCCATTAGGACGTACTCCTAAATAACTTCTCACAATTTTAAACATAATCAATTCTCCCCATACTTTATAATTAATATTTTAGACGTACAATATCCAGCAGCCATTTGTCCAAGCCCATTAGATGCCACGTTTAATCAATTTCTCTAACTAAACAGGGCAACTATTTTCCATCATACTTGAACATACATATTTCGTGTTCGCAACCTATAGAATTATAATCTACCATTCACACACAATACCCCCAATGGTAGAACGAAATTATACACCATTAAAATTCACAAATTAGATACAAACAGAATTTCAAATTTATTCTATTGAGGCATTATTTTTTCAGTTTTTTTTTTTTCAAAAATATGTTACACCATTAAAATTAACTACATGATAAACTACAGGGTGTGTTGGATCATAATTTTGAAGATAGTGTGAATCAATGGACCAATATTGGTAATATTCTGTGAGCCCAGTTGGTATAGTGACCGATAATCAACCTAGAGATTTATCTATACTTATAAAACGCAAAGCCCAGTTGGTATACTGATTCACTGGTAATCAACGTAGCTCCACGCTCGTTATGTATATGCTTTTTTAGAACAAACTCCTAAACTGCTGTATCCCAACTTACGTCGGATGAACTAGTTTATTCTAACGCTCTCCGTATGAACTAGTTTATACGAACGCTCTCCGTATGAACTAGATTATCCTAACGCTCTCCTTATGAACTAGTTTATACGAACGCTCTCCGTATGAACTAGTTTATACGAACGCTCTCCGTATGAACTAGATTATCCTAACGCTCTCCGTATGAACTAGTTTATACGAACGCTCTCCGTATGAACTAGATTATACTAACGCTCTCCGTATGAACTAGATTATCCGAACGCTCTCCCTATGAAATACTTTATCCTAACGCTCTCCGTATGAACTAGTTTAACCTAACGCTCTCCCTATGAACTAGATTATCCTAACGCTCTCCGTATGAAGTAGTTTATACGAACGCTCTCCGTATGAACTAGATTATCCTAACGCTCTCCGTATGTACTAGTTTATCCTAACGCTCTCCATATGTACTAGTTTATCCTAACGCTCTCCGTATGAACTAGTTTATCCTAACGCTCTCCGTATGTACTAGTTTATCCTAACGCTCTCCGTATGTACTAGTTTATCCTAACGCTCTCCGTATGTACTAGTTTATCCTAACGCTCTACGTATGAACTAGTTTATCCTAACGCTCTCCGTATGTACTAGTTTATCCTAACGCTCTCTCCGTATGTACTAGTTTATCCTAACGCTCTCCGTATGAACTAGTTTAAACTAACACTCTCCATATGGACTAGTTTATCCTAACATTTTCCGTATGAACTTGTGTAGATACATTCGAATTAATATTTTTTATCAACAAAAAAGAGTGGAAAGTAGCTTTTATTGACAGTGTTTGATGGTGATTGCAGATATAATAATGTGGTTACCGTTGATACTAAGTCATAATTTGCTTGATCTGAGGCAAAATTTAAGGACAAGAATATTTTCGATTCGAATCATTGAATCATGTCTGAAGCTGTGGCTGTAAATTTCCGGTTCATAGATTCTTCTATTAACCGTGTATAGAACAGTGGTTTTTAAATACAATGTAAAATAAATTCAACATGAAATCATCTCGTCTGATTAGTTCTCATTTTAAATACAACAAAGGCCCAATATCCAATAAACTTTTTTTGTGGGTAACACAGCATTACTTAGAGTCTCATTTTTTAATAATCTTTTCAATCTTCTACTATAATATATTTACTCCGTTAGTACCGCAGTTGGTACCTAGTCACAATAAAGTATAGCTAGTGAAATAAATTGTCCTNAACATGAAATCATCTCGTCTGATTAGTTCCCTTTTTAAATACAACTAATGCATGCGTATGTTAATGTAGAGTTTCTTGTTGTTAAGGCCCAATATCCACTAAACTTTTTTTGTGGGTAACACAGCATTACTTAGAGTCTCATTTTTCAATAATCTTTTCAATCTTCTACTATAATATATTTACTCCGTTAGTACCGCAGTTGGTACCTAGTCACAATAAAGTATAGCTAGTGAAATAAATTGTCCTTACGAGGTTGAGTGTTCACACCTATTCAAAAGCACTTAGTCTAAAAATTTCCGGCACCACCGGGAATTGAACATGATTCTCTCGCGTGCAATGCTTACAACAAATTATCTCACGAGAAAGTTCTATTTTAAAGAATAAATTGCTCTGTAAAAGCTAAACAAATCCGTTTAATACTCGTGCTATAACAAATGCTCTCAAACTGTTGAGCAGTTGCTAGGAAGTATGGTGACTTTACATCAAAACTTATCCATGCAAATCCAAGCATATTCTCATAATACCTACGAAGCATTTGTTTCGTTTTAAGCATACTGCTTTGATTCCTTGATTCAACTTTGAAGTCGTTACTTTATAATTCATAATATTCATAGGCACCCTATATTGATAATTTATTATTTTCTAAATTGGGGCTTAAAAATATGGTAACAAATAAATGGATCTACGAGTATAGTTTTACCCATTAATTATTGTGGTCTTACAATTTCCATCGTAAATACTGTTGCACGAAATATCATTCAAATAGTATCAATATTAATTTTGCGCCATTAATTTGAAAAAAAAAAAACAAACAATTTTACACATGTGCACGCTATTCTGTTTTAATATGAACTCAAGGTATGGCATATAAAATTGATGAAAAAAAAGGTTAAAAATAAATATTTTTTACCAATTTTTAAATAATATTCATTTTTTGTCCGTAATATTGTATATCCTTTAACAATGCATTGTTCTGTATGAGAAAAAAGAGAAAATGTATAAATAATTATATAAAAAATGTTAAAAATTAATAAAAAAAATATAAATGTGCCCTTGTTGCTATTATTATTATTTTTTTTTTTTTTTTTTCGTTTTTAAAGAATTTTCGAATGGGAGAGTTAGTTAGTCAGACAGTTGTATTCTGTCCGGTTCATTGGTGCGTTGAAATTAATGTCTCTCTAGATTTTGTTCTGACGTTCTGCATCACTTCTTTTGAAAACATGGTGTTGTTTTTATGGAAAAGTAAAATATGGAAATTTAATTTTCATTTCATTTCAATTCTTCTTCTTTTTTCATGAAAAACATCCCTTAATTAATGAGTCTTTATTGGAAATAATAATTTGATTGTTTCTCAAAAGTTATCTACCTATCTAACATTTATTGAATTTTATTTTAGCCATCTTTTTGATCTTCTGAGATAAGTAGATACTTAATTGATTATGTGCGCACCAATGAACAAGATTTTAAAAGGAAAACCTACCTGATCGATCAACAAATAATTATTAATTTTATTTGTGTGGAATTAAAATACACCTCTCTCGATTACCTCTGACAGCCCACGAACCTTTTAATAGCTTAGAAAAATTTAAAGGAATATTATTATTTGACATACCCAAATAACCATTGTTGAAAACAATGGCTGACGCCAGTTCTCGTCAGATCACCGAGGTAAATCAACGTCGAGTCCCTTTAATAATCGGGTTATTGCCTATTTTGGTATGCATTAAACACATTTGACTAACTGTTTTTGATTCATTGAAACGGCACTGTAGGTCCTATTTGGGGCGGTCGTCCTTTGGAAGAAACTACGAGCGACTAAGACCTCTCGATTGACTTCAAGTGACAAATCAAAGTCCAGATGTGAAGCCTGTAACGTGAAGTCGCTTGTGGAAGTGAGCTTCATTTGCGCGTGGTCGCTTCCAAAGGACAGCCGCTATTAGTCAAACCTAGTTGGAAAATAAGGTTCCCGCCTGAAACGGCCCCCGTGTTGTGGGTAAATGTTGGTTTAATTTTATTGTATTTGTAACCGGTTACCATTTATGTCGAGTAATTCCAGTCTAAGGGGTTTCCTCGTCCATACGATTCTCCTCGCTATCCAGGCGTGAGTTTTGGTTTAATTGCCAAATATGGATAATGTGGAATGTAGATGGGGTTTTTATCTCCTTCTATTTTTAATCCCCGTTGATTTTATGCAGATGGTGCAGCTTGTACAATTTCCCATTCTCTTCAATAATTATTATTATTTTTCACCATAAAATAACTATTTATCAATTGAGAATAGATAGATAATTTGAATGATTGATACAGGTCCTGATAGCGCAATATATCAAGTGACTTGAGACATTCCGTACCATTATTCCGTCATGTTGATTGATTAATGAATGGGATTGGTCAAGACAAGAAAGAAGAAGAAAGAAATATATTGCTCGTTGTATTATGAACTAACCAAGAACATGAAGAAGAAAAAAACTGCAACTACGACCGATCATTGCTTGACATTCAAGTATGAAATATGTGCGCGGCATTCCGAGACGAAGCCGAATAATAATTATAGTTTGAAAATGTCGAAACACCGGGGATACTGTTTTATAATTATTATCAACTAATTGCCCTTTTCTCGTGTGTTTGAATTGAAATTTCTAAAATTAGAACTGGAGTAAAAAAAATGCTTTATTGTAATTATCGGCAGGGACGTTTCGTGTGTAAAATATTTTGGGGGTTGTATTAAGGTACTACATTTGATTACCGAAATAAAGGAGTCAACTAATAAAGCAGATAAAATATAGCTCTGATTAAAATAATTAGAAGAATCGTAAGATATAGATATATAAATGATTGACAATATCGATTCAGAGTTTAATTAATTAAATTAGAAATTAAAATAAGAAAATTAAAATTAAAACTAAAATTGGAAAATTAAAAGCCAAAAATTAAAACATTCAAATTAAAACTAATAACTTAACTTGGTGAGCTTTCAACAGTACTCAGACTGTCATCATCAGACCAGAGTTATGATAGAACGATGTGGACACTATCACAACTTGACACGAAGTGAGGAGGTTTGGAAAATTCAGGTATCAAGTAGGTTTTGGTAAACCTTGAGGGTGTTATTTACGTCACTCTTGTAGTTCACTGTGGAAGAATTTTTATTAATATGGAGAGCTTCTAGAAATTTACGTTTTTTGTAATTATGTTCGTTACCCATGATTTTTATTTCTTCAAAATTAAAGCTCTGATGATGTACTCCGAAGAGTATGGAACTAGTCAGCTCTAATTGACATCCTTTTAATTTTTATAGTCAACTGAAGATAATAAGGCAGATAAAATATTATATTTATATACAAGTATATAGGCCAGCATCTAATGTCTATGGCACGTTGAATACACCAATTCCGTTGGATCACTGAAGTTAAGCAACGTCCAGCGAGGTTGTACCATGTGGGTGTAACGTGGGTTCGCGCCCTCGTGATGCTGGCTATTTTTCTGGCCCATCAACCCAGTCTGAGTGAGGTCGACGTGGGTAGCCGGCTTGCAAGTTTCCAGCGAATGGAGGGTAAAACCCCGTCTCGAATGACTAATAGATGTTAAAGAAACGTTAAGCCAAGAAAAATATATTATATTTTAATATTTTATATGGCTTATTATGGTTTTATTTGACATAGTATCCCAATTCAACCAAAAAAAGACAGCCGTTTGCGTACTTAATGATAAAAAGAAGAAGAAGAAACACAATTAAATATTATGTTTTCAACACAGGGCCACAGGCTCCTTCAATCAGCACTCTCCAGCTTGTTCGATTTTGGGCTAGCTAGGTCAGGTTGGTCTGATTCTTACACTAACACTGCGTTTAATTGTCGACCCACTTTTTAAGGTCTCCTCCTTCTTTCAAATTATTTTGATGATAGTGCCTAACTATCATCCTCCAAAAAAATATTTCCTTTAAATATTGAATGAAGATTGACACAAGCCGTCCCCGATTAATTGAAAACATCAAAAGCCACCGTCCCTATCTTAAAATTGCATACTATCATCGTTTTCAAACAATTTGTTCTCTTCAAATACTGAAATCGACAAAAAATAAACATTAAAAACACACCCAAGGGGTGTATCAGAAAGATTATTTATTTTTATAGTACATACCTACCTCTATACAAAGCGATATATTTATAAGAATCCTCTAATACAGCCGTTCTCAACATTTTATGTACACAGTTCCATAATCCTATTTTAGAAAATTATTATAACATCCCCTTGACTCTAGAGCCAAACCTCCAAGGATGATGTGAGTAATATTGTCATTACTCACGTAGGACATATTGAAAAAACTGTGTTTGCCAAAAACCTTGATCAAACATGGAGAATTGGAGAATTAATACATGCAAATCTTCAAAAATGATCATAATGTAAATATGGCCGTTTCTGGAGACTGCCTTTCATTTTCGCGTACATAAGACACATCACAATTTAACGTATGGCCCATGGGCGTAGGAAGGGGGGGCAGCTGCCCCCCCCCTAGAAATTCTCGAGAGTATGCAGCACGGAAGGGGCAACTTAAATTTACACTAGATAAAATGATTTTTGGAAGCAAAAAAGTCATCAAGTACCGAAATACGATAAATGCCACATTTTGTCCCTAATCCAACAGCCCCACTGTGAACAATCAAATGTAACTGT
>CM022878.1:30738239-30764945 GCA_012654025.1 Pachypsylla venusta | reverse complement strand
CCCCCCCTCCCGACATGAAAATCTCAGCTCCCCCCCCTAGGCCAGATGCTGGCTACGCCCTTGGTATGGCCCTTCAATTACAGTTCAATAAATTAAAAGAAGTCTCCAGTCTCCATATCTTAAATCAACTTCTTCGTTTGTTTCCAAGAACTTATGACATTGCCAAAAAATGAACTGGAAAAACGATATGAATGCATTTGGAACATGAACAAAAATAGAAACTGGAAAAACTCAAAACAAAATGCAGACTAATATTAATTTATTATGGATATAAGGACGAGTATTCACATAGTATTAGAGTTTCTTGTTGATAAGGCCCAATCTCCGGGGATACGTTCAATGCAAATGTGTGGTATAGATGTCGGACCACGAGTAAGATCGGTGGATAATATTATGATTTGAGAATAAATAACAGCTTTATATAGAAGATGGCATTTGCCAAATTAGGAAAGAATTTCTGTAATTTATGTGTCTAAAAGTTACAGTACAATACTCGAGAAATGTATGGAGACTTTATGACTGTAGAGGAATCTAAAGCCACCAAGGTTTGTAGTGTTATTTAGTTGACATACCTAGGTATGTTGCGTAAAATTACAAAAAAGGTAAATTGCAATCTGCTGTGACTGTGAGAAGCTGGATAGAAAAAAGATAACGTTTTTTTACTCTGAATCGAAATACGTAGTGATGGAAATAAAAACCTGGATACGGATCTGTACGTAGTTATCTTTGACCAACTTGCCAGATTGAATTATTTATTTACGCAGTGTTGACACAGCTTGCGGTTCAAGCAAAATTTTGTCTGTTTAGTTCCAATATCACGTCATGATAGCTACTGCTATCATCAAAGAAAGCAATGTCCTGAACTGAAAAATAAAGAAAATACAAAAAATAATAAATTTCTTGTACGCGTTTGATTTGGAAAAAACAGTCTGTTAGTTATTAAACTATAATAAAGATTACTTTACTAAATTAATGCTATAAAAAGAAAATTGTGCCGAAATTTCCATTGTCGAGTTTTCATCGCGGAGCTGAAACTTGAGATTTGGGCTCTAGGTACCTCAAAACGTACCTCGAAAATTTCAACCCACATTTGTTTACCTACACCAGATATTTAAAATCTTTCTTTTAAAATATATTTTCGTGTTCCTCGCAAACCATCAAACTGGGCTCCGCATATCCCCAAGTTGAGAATCTCTGTTCAATATTCTAAAAGAACATTATTTTGTATATCTTACACTTGAACTATTTTTTGAGTTTTCTGTTAATGATGAGAGAGTTTGGAGAAGAAAAAATAATCAAAAACTCCATTGGGAAATTATTATACAAAATACTTTAAACTGCTCTGTTAATTATTTTGGATTAACCATTTCGTGTCCAAGGTTCTTTCCGGAGGATATAAATTTTATAATTTTAGTTTCTGAGTCACTCAATAATTATTGCGCTGTGTTTTGTTCAAAGATTATAATTTAATAAATTCTCAAATAAATCATGAACTTTATTAATTGTCTGATAGTTATCTAAAAATTGTTCAATTTCGAGATAATAAAATAATAATAATAAAAAAAAGCGTTTAAGGCAAGTTGAGTACAACAAAACCCGTTAGACCACTGAAGTTAAGTAACGTCCTGTGAGATTTTATGAAGTGGGTGACCTGGTAGTTTCGCGCCATCATGATACTATTCCGTTTGTATTTTTCCAGCAAATGGAGGGTGAAACCCCCATCTCGAATGACCTATAGATGTTAAAGAGACGTTGAACAAAAAAAATCTATAGCTTCAAATGTTCATTAACATGATATTTTGATTGATTAAATATATTCTCAATAATGACCCTTTAGATATGGCATAATAGTAAAATCAATAATTCTAACAAAAGCGGTGAATATATTTTGGCCGCCATATATGATAATTCTGCTAGCCGAAATTACTGATATTTAGTATTACATACATACTGTATGTCAGGGTTCAACTCATCCTCATTTAGCGTTCCTTTTGGTTATAACAAATGGAAGAAAAAAGGTTATTTATAAATTTACATGCAAAACAGATCAAATCAGACGCTACTGTCGACATTAAAATATTCCTGATCCAGACATGTGATATTGTTCTGTTTATTGTAATGTCTGTATGGTTTGGTTTCGTTTATAGGATCATGCCTTAATTGGCGGATATGTTACCAAACAGGTGCCGCTACCTATAAACAGGCTACTGTCAAACTAGCCGAAGCAAATCGCAATGAGTCTTTATTGATCGAACGATGTAAGGGCGAAAATCTTCGCCTTTCAACTCTACGCTTTTTCTTTCAACGTCCCTTTTCACAATAACTCTCGAACGTATGGTTCAATTTTGATGAACTTTGGTATGACCTTTCATTATGAATTAGCTGGTTAGATTTTTTGTCACAAATTACGGTCAAAATTTGACAAATAACCTAAATTCAATGTGAGCAAATAGCCCGCGTCTATGGCACGTTGAATACACAAGTTTCTGTTGGATACCTGAAGTTAAGCAACATCCAGCGAGGTTCTACCATGCATGTCCACGTGGGTTCGCGACCTCGTGATGCTGGTCAATGTGGGTAGCTGGTTTGCAAGTTTCCAGCGAATGGAAGGTAAAACCCCCGTCTCGAATGAACAATAGATGTAAGAGACGTTAAGCCAAAAAAAAAANAAAAAAAAAAAAAAAAAAAAAAAAAAAAAAAAAAAAAAAAAAAAAAAATGTGAGCATGAATTTCTTCATGCTCACATTTCATGGCCACAGTGGAACGTATTCCGAACATCAAATCAAATCCAATTGTTGCATCTACTGTTTTACAGAAATCATCAAAGACGGCAACAACATCCTTGTTGTTCTACGTCTGTTCTTTGTTCTATCGTATTCCATTTTACAGCTCATTTAACGCAGAATATTAAATTCAAATAATGTTTTTGGGCATGCATGTGTGCTTTCCACATCTTCCTCTTCTAGAATGTGTGCCTGGACTTCTGGTAAACATCAAATTAGGTCTGAGGCGGCTGGTGCTGAATCATTTTCCAAATTGAGGTCTATTTAGAGTTTAGAGCTTGATGCTACACTTTTATAGTTTTTTTTTATGATATGACATTGTACTTTACATTAAAGAGATCATAAAGTATGAAATGAGAATGTGTGCATCATTGGTTTGTTTTATTTTGTTTGTGTGATTGTGGTTGATCAGGGCTTACTCCTGGTTTGATGAAAGGCTATCCAAGATTTTCAGGTCGCCTGAAGTGTTAGTTCTTTAGTATTACCCTGGGTACATCGTACATCACATGGAGGCAGTAAAACTTCTTCTTGGAATGTCGAAACTTTTTTAATTACCGATCAAGGTATTTTCAGTAATAATCAATTTATTTTCCATTTTATTCTTACCTAATATGAATTTATTACTGTAAAGATTTACAATTACAGATCTACCTATATTAGGTACGCAAGGAAATATTTCTGTTTATTTTGTAATAAAAAAAATAACTTGTAATTTATATTAAGAAAATTTATTTGTTCACATAATCACGCTATTGTCATATTAAGTAAGTCTGATTTGAAGAACCAGCTTATAAGAAATGCCTTGGTAAGGGGAACTAGGAAATTTCTAGTTTCAAAATGTATTAAATTACTTGCTTTATGTTGAAACATGATGCTTTGTTAGAATTAAAAAATAGTTTTATTAATCATAACACGAACAAGAAATCGGATCAGAGAAAGAATAGAACATTTAAAACTTGCTCACTTGTCATAATTTTAAGCTTATTGTTATGATGCACAACTTGCACAATGCATTAAATTCTCGGTGCATTCATATCGCTCGTCGTTGAACGTCACAAGTACGAGGGACCACCTAGAGAGCTTCGCACTATCTTTAATGCCACCCGAAGTCTCTTTTTTTGTCTCAATGTGAGAGATTATTTTTTTACTGTTCATTAATTTTAAATACGCTTATCATTATTATTCTCATCTACTAAAAGCGACGCCTTGATTAGGATGTCTTTGAATAGCGACGGGACCTTCAAGTAGAGGCAATTTTGTTTTACTTGAACAAAGACTTGAACTAAATTTATTTGTTCCTCTTTGTTCAGAAGGATTGTAATTTTCTTGTTAGGCTTAGGTGTGACATAGAGGATATTTTTTATACCGATATACAGTATGTCCCAGAATGAACTATAACCCCCCCCCCCCNCCCCTGCCTTAACATTTGAATGGCTTCGAATTTTTGAATTTTCAAAAACTCTAGAGGTAGGTACCTACCTGGATTTTTAATAGATTTTCTCTAAATTTATTTACGAGTATGTAGCTACATTATCTTTATTTACAAGACGTGATATTTAAGTTTAATTTATTTCTGGTATCTCTCTCGATTAATCTCCTTCTTATTTCAAGGTGTCTAATTCGTAAAACCAGAAGTGCTTGCTATCCAAAACATAAATACATAATTGAAGGATAGAAAAATTATAGCCTTTGTAAATCCACCGGATGAACTAATTCCTAAACAATTTATTTTGCCTGGGTTAAAACAAATATTATCTTATTCATAAAAAACCTTCTAATAATATTCTCGATTAAAGACTTAACAGGGAAGTTAAAGATACTTTCAAAAAACCGAAAAAGAACACAAAAACAATAATCATAAAATGAAATTGAATTGTTTGTGTGTTTTTTTAAAAGAATAAACAAGGTTTACAAATATAGCGGTATGATTGAAAGAAGGCAATAACATGAATATAAAAAAATAAACTAAAATAAAATGATCAAAAGGAATTTGTTCCAAAGAGGATGTGATGCTGAAGTATAAGAGAGAGAATAATGGATAAGTCCTTGAATGGTGCCTTTTTATTATTAACTAACAACTACCCATGACTTGTAAATTGCTCGACAATTTAGATTCTTTTTATTGAATCAAATGGATACCACGATAATTGAGTTGGCTCACGGTTTATGTACTTAGGTAGAGATTTGTTAGATTTCGTGTTAGTCACATTCGTATACGAGCTGTTCATATTATGCGCAATGTGCGTTAAACTCCAAAATGAAACACGGGTTAGATTCGAGTTCGACAGAAATTAAAAATGTGTTCCTGTTATGCAGGAACATAATCCCAAATGAGCTAATTGCAATGACTGCAAAATGGAAGTATTGTATATAAAAAATCTGAAGCAGTCGTGGCCTGTTTGTGAAAAATAATGGATCACATCAATAACAGATCTCGATTTTCAGGTTTCGTATAGATTTTGATGGCTCATGGCTGAAAACATGTTTTGGTACGCGTTCCAGGCTGTCCCTGTACATAGAACCAACCATCGCATCGTGAGGACGATGTCAATTAAATAAAACTTTATTATTCATGTCGTTGATTATAATGATGATATTTTTGTTGTTTTTGTTTCTGATAATGTCGCTGTTGATGAAGTTTTATGTTTTTGTACTCTCAACAGCTATTCTTTAAATTACTTCTAAAAAGAAATACAAGCATGATTATAAATAGTAATTAACTTCCTGTGAGTTAGGAAATATGAATTATTACAATTATTATATTTGCAATTTATTTAGTCTATTTATAATGTAATTTAATATTATTCGCAACATGAACGGGGAAGTCATCAACTTTCTATTCTATAACGAGACGAAAGGTGATTTGTGATGCAAGTCTTCTCAGAAAGGTGATTTGTGATGGACTAGGGACAACAATGCTGTCACCTTTTAACAGAGCATTTTCGATATTCCGAAATATCCTGATTGGAGGTAGCTCAACTCTAAAAGGATCCTTGAGTTATTGGGGCCGGAGGAATCATATAATCCTACGGTCAGGGCTGAATTTCCATACCAAGTTTCTTAGAATGATACCAGACGTTTGGAACGTCGAGTTTCTTAGAATGAAACCAGAGGTGAACAAATAAATTTTCCACCTATCGCGCTAAAAAAAGACAAACTGAAATACAAAAAAATAAAAATACAAGAAAAATAAAAAAAAATGTGTAGTTTGTCCTTATTTTGCTTCCTATCAAATGACCCACTTCATTTTTTTTTTTTTTTTGCAAAGAATTTGTTTATAGCAGTCCCTGCCTGTAAGGAAAAGCTTAGTGGCCTTTTTGGTTTGGTCTTTCTTTCACACAGCAATGTGTTTTAGAAAGACCCGGAAAATGATAAAGAATGAGACTAATTTTTATCCCATTTGGAAATACCATTTCACGAAGGCGTCTGGCAAAGTAGACAGATCCTAATAGTTTTATATAAATTCAACTGATCTTTAAGTTAAAACAAAACGGACATTAATATTAAATTTCTATACACGCCTAAATTAACATTACAAGCAAGAAACCATGTTTGAGTACATGCTGGTAGTCTATGGATAAAAAAAAACATATTGAATGCCAAAGAGTATAAGGACATGCCTAGTGGTCTATGCCAACAACTTATGGACATACATGCACTAATACCAATCCTTTATATTGAATACAATCATTCTTATAAGTGCCAAACAGTAAACAATGTAAAAGGAAATTCAATTAATATTATTACAGTTGGAGAGAAGAATTATAAAGTAGATTTGTCATCGTCTTTAAATGGGATAAGACAAGTTGAATAATGACTTAGTAACTACCTACCTAGAGAAAGATAATGAGAGAAAATCACGAGATAGAAGGAAGAGTGGTAGAGGAAAGAAAAAAAAAAACTCATAAAGCCAACTGAAGCGAGACAGAAGTAAAGCGAAGGGAATAACAGAAAATAGTGCCGAAAGAAGGAAAAGAGGAAAACGAAGAGTCAAAAATGAAAGAGGAAAAAAGAGAGACATGAAGGATATAATGAGAGAAATCACAAAGTCGAAATAGGCGAAAAGTAAATGCGTTAATAATATTGGATGAAAGAAAGAATAGAAAATGGGAAAAGAATGAAATAGACGAGAAATGTGATGGTAGAAAACCGGGGAGAAATGTTTTGGAATAGAGGGAAATAAGCAGACTATATTAGGAAAGACTGAAAAGATGAATAATGCAAGACGGAGTCATTTCCACTCATTTTAGCTGCCAATAATTATCAAAAGAAGCTGAATTACGTCCAAACGCGCAGTGTTTCAAATTTATGGAACAAATGAGACATACGAGTATTACATAGACATATGCTCGGAACATTAACATAACTGCTAAAATCTTATTTATCTCCGATATACAATGCTACTATAATAACGCGTGTAATATAGTACAAAATTAAAGAGTTGAAACAGTTCATTTCTCAAAAAAAAAAAAAAAAAAAAAAAAATGTACATGATGATTGCGCATTCACATGTAAAGAAAGGCAACGTTTCCTCTCCTCCTGCCCATATTTGTAAACAAAGCGAATTTCTCCTGTGTCTAAACTCTCGCAACTAAAAGCCGTATACTTACTGATGCTCTAATCTCTAATAGCACACATCTTTGCACATATGTAAGGAAAAACAAATGGACATGTTCTTATTGGAATTCGCAGATATTCAGATGGCTATGAGCCCCATAAAATTATACACACCCTTTTCATTTATATTAAAAATATATATTTCTCCATTTCTATAACTTATTGTATTAAAGAGAAAGGTTACCAAGAATTTTATAAACTCTCTATGAGAGTACTTTTAGGTTATAATTAAATTTAACAGTAGCTTGCTGTGTTATGTTACACCTTCAACTCAGGTACACTCTACTCATAACCCAACTGAACTCATTGCCTATATTCTTCTCAATTATGCACAATCATTATTCATCCACATAAATGGCACCATCTTACGTTTTTGGAAATACCCAGTATAAAAAAACAACCTTATATCGAAGTAATTTTAATCTCTTTCTAAAGGTGATTAATAAAAAAGTCCCCAGGGTCTGACATCGAATCCTAATAACACCCAACGTGGTAATGGAATTAAATATATTTTATTTTTTTAAAAAGGAACTATGCTAAAGACCTATCTATAAGGTATCAGAGAAGAGGAAAAAAATCATGACAACACAGGATTTGAAAAGCAAAAGACAGAAACTTTTATGGATTCTTTACATGCGATGAAATTTTTTTTTCTTCTAAAATACCTATATTTACGTATAAAGTAAATGAGTATGAAAATGACGAGGAATCAAACTTGACTAATATTATAGAAACCTTAGGTACGGAGTTACATTATTATAATGGGCAATACCAAATTAGACCTGTAAGCCAGAGAAACCTAATAGGAATACACGAGCGTGATGTTATGGGTAGGTAATAGATACTTAAATTAGCTCAGTGACAGATAAAAACCCATATAGTTGATTTGGACGTATAGTGGCGTTGTCTCAACGTCAGCAAATAATGAGAACATTGCTACTAATCTATCAGAGGTTCAGACATCTGCCAGAAAAAAAAACAAAAAAAAACAATGCGGAATCTTACAATTATGTGAACATAAAGACAGTTTGTACTCTATCATAGTCTATCGGTACTAAACTATTTTATGATTGTGAGCATGCTGGAAACACAAGAACAGCCATGCTTCTAAGGCGCGAACCAAAGTGGGCGAAGCCCGCCATAGATAGGTAAGTTTTACATTGTGAGATAAATCATGGTGATCGAACATTATGAAAAATTAATTCAAAATTATGAATGTTGTCCAATCCCAGTGAAATCTTTGATCATATTTGGGATACAGTTCCTATTTGGTGTCTAATTGGTCCTAAAGGCTTGACGTTACTAATATCAAAGACCTTGTAATAGAAATTGAAAAAAAAAAAAAAATTAAACTTAGAAATATCCGTCATTTGGTTAATTTGGTTTAAATTTTGGAAAGAATAACAATCCCATGTATTTTCTACAGGGAGGCGGTCACCTATATTGAAAATTCAAATCATTCTATCTACCTGATTAAGTAGATAGAAATGCTTTATATTGTTATTTCCCTACCAAGACCTAAACTTTTATTATCAATAATACCTACTATACTAGTATTATTTCTTGTAAAAGTAACCCAATACTATAATATCCAGTAAAACTAACATGTTAACTTAGGTTTTAGTTAGCACACGAATGTAATAATTATTCTGAGAATGGTACTATTGGATTGCCAAGAACATCAGATACCAAACAACTTGCTATTATCTTCATTAGAGCTAACTACAATGTCTTTAAATGATAATATAACTATTATAATATAAGCAACTAAACAATGAATCACACGTTTGATAGGAATCATGAAATACAAGTATGACGTCATGAGCGTAGTGATAAGTATTTACAAGACCATTTATTACTTATACAGGGTGCCCATAAATAATGGGAGCATTGAATCACAAACACACTCCACATTTGATAGGAATCATGAAATACAAGTATGACGTCATGATCGAAGTGATAAGTATTTACAAGACAATTAATTACTTGTACAGGGTGTCCAAAGAAATATGTGCAGATGCACAAGCTGCACATAAGCCAAATCCAATGACCAACAGCCGGTTCTCAAGTGCAACACTAAATTGTACAACTCGTTTGTAGTGTTCAAACAAAAGTTTGAACACTGTACAGCAAGATTACTTTGGTCCACCTTTCAAAGTGATTGTCGTATATCAGACAATTTGTTGTATGCATATGTGAAATAACCCTGAGATTTGTAAATGTCTTTTGTCAATTTATCGGCTTGTATTCTTGACATACAGGGGAATGTCAAAATGTAAACTTATAGTTTCTTTATAATAAGCCCAACTTCCTCTTCACAATTATTCTGGTGTGACAGCATTACTAAGAGCTTCATGTACTCATAATCTTTTAAATCTACAACCAATCCAAATATTTCTACTCTGTTAATGGCGCTATAGTTCATTCTATACATAAAAGGAGCTACTCAATCGTCCTTACGAGTCTCAGTGCACTCCGACCCAACCGAGCGGGTCCCCCGCGAGCAATGTCAGTGTGATACTCATTAGACCCGTAGGAATGCTCTCTTGGCATGCACTGTTCCATGTTGAGGAATTTCTTTTTAGACACCGTTTAGTTCCAAGTCCATGTATTGCATGTATACACATAACTTGTGTGTCACGAACTTTTCCTCTTTGTTTATTTAATCACAATAAATATAAATAATAATCACTCACCATTCAAACTAAGTAGTTTACAAAATGAAATAGGCAATAAAATAAAATTAAGTGTAGAAACCTTGAACAACACTAGCATGACGTTTAGAATGGAGCAAGTATTATCAAGCTGATAGAACAATCTGGTGGGGTTGTTGGGATCGTATGAAACAAGTTCTGAGTATTTAGGAGCACTGGGACAATATCTGGAATGGGGCACATTGCAAAAGTTTTGTTTTCAGAAAATGATGATCAAAGGTTTCAAATTACTAAGAGATTATATTCAGTCCCAACCTGAGCTGAGTAAGGTTACAGAGGGTAGCTGAATTGTAAGCCGTTTCGAATGATGTAAGGAGACGTTATCAAAAAAAAGAACGGTAAAATCTTATAATATATTATTATGCCTTCATTGACTCATCATAACTTTTCTGGGACATACGAGTGGGGACCCAAAAGTAATGCAATGAGGCTGCGTCGGGGGGTAGAGTGGGGATGCCTAGTTTTCGTTAGGCAGGAGGGGAGACATTCCCCTCCTGCCTGAGTCAGTGCGAGAAGTTTCTTCTCTGTGAGTGCATTGGATCGACCGTGAATTTTTTTTTAGGAGCGCTAGGTTTTAAAATTTTGTTCTTTCAACTGTTAAAAATGACCACTGTATCTGCCCCAATAAAAATACTTGTCAAAGACTGGTTTTCAGAGGAAAATTTATTGGTTCTTTCATGAGAATGCACCTGCCCACACCGTTGGAGCTTTCTTTTAAAAAAAAGAAAAACGACATGATGCCGATTGCTCCCCGCCCCTTATACACCTAGATAACCGCTGAGATTTCTTTTTTCCCCCCACACTCAAAATGGGCATGAAATGGTAGAGGAGGTGACACAAAATTCGCTGAAAGTCAATTAGTAAATTTTAAAGAATGGAAGAACGTTTCCCTTCTCCTAAAAGTGTGCACCTCAGTCAAAAAAAAAAAAAAAAAATCTTTTATTTTGGTGTAAAAATATTGACAAATAAAAAAGTTTTAGGTAACAAATTTCTCTATACTTTTGTGTCCCCCCTCGTATGAACTTAAGATTTGATAAAAACAAACATTTTCCATTTTGCAAATCATTGTCCCCACACTCCTTGAACACAGCGCGGCCCTGAATGTCAACTGTAAAACTTCCCATGGATAAAAATAATATTAAAGTAAACATCTGGAAGCCAAATCAAACAACACAATTTACAATTTTCAAATATTTTTCCTTTGCATTTTCTTTCCTAAAAAATGATTACAAACAACAATTTTATTATTCCTGAGGCAGAAATAAATTTGTTTTTATTTACCAACGATGTTTTTAGATTCGTTTGACGTAGGTACGATTTAGACTGGTAAAATAAATAGACATATTATGCTCGTACGCGTATATCATGCGGATCGTCTGACAGGTTAAACTATTGAAATCTATTGGATGGGTATTTATTATTGCTTCCTCAAAAATTAGAACTTTGTATTAATGCGTTAAAATTGAAAATTACGTTTGAGACATTAGAAAAATACGTTTGAGACACTAGAAAAATTACGTTTGACCATTAGAAAAGTACGTTTGAGACATTAGAAAAAAAGAAGATATCTATTTGAAATCATATGATGGTAATGGACCTTATTTCGAAACTATAGAGAGAATTCACGTGATATAAAATAATTGATTCAATAAAATAGCGGAATTCAGCGAAATTTGACATCCATTATTTAATTGAGATTTGATTAAAAATGTTCTCGGCTTCTTATCCTGTTATATGTCTTTTAAAATAATTGTCTTTTAGATTTAGATTAACGAATGTTTTCAAATTCTCTCTACAGTTTCGGTCAAATATCACACATGTTTAAGGTCTTCTTTATAGAAACATACGTTTGCTCTGTTTGTTGACAATGAAAAATCACCTCTTGATATCCTGGTCCACTATCGGCATATCATATTATATTTTACTCTCTTTGATGTATAGTAAAAACCCTGCGCTAAATAAATACAGTATGTATATGAATTTAAGCGTAAAATTCCAATACTACGACAAAAATGAAATAAAAAACTTTAGAAAACTGAAGTTAGGTACAAAATTTGCAACTCAGGATATAAATGTTGAATTCACACAATAGTTGTTTACTAAAATTTACGATGAACGCTTTCTGTTGCATCTTAAAATTCCATTCTGTTCTTGAGATATTTGAATGGATTGCAAATTCGAAAACACTCTCTTATCAAACTTGCAGGTCACTTGTAACTCACTGTGATAAATTGTGTGGCTCCTGAAGTTCCCTGCTAACTGCCAGTAGAACCTGCACTTTACCCATACGTCTTTAATTCGCCACTGAAAATGTCAAATTGATTGAAGATAGAGATACATAATTGGATGACATCGGTGGACCAATCCCAGACTAGGACATTTAACTATTTGCATATCATCTAGATTGCCATCTGACTTTAATTCAGAATAAGTTTACCGAGAATGGAGAAGATTAATATTGAGTGACACACAAAACATTATTTCCTTATTCTAGATTCAAAATGGCGTGGCGGTTTTAATAAATAATCCATGAAAGGGTACTATTCATTTCATTTGAACAGACGCAGACGGTGTAAATATTGTTTCCAAACTCTTTTATAAAAATAAATAAATATAAGATTGTTAGTTCCGAGTAAACATTATGAGAAGCGTTTAGAACATCAAACGATTTTTTTTTCCAAAGGCGTTTATGGACCCCTTTTTTTAAAAAAAATTAAATGATTGACGGTAGGTCTTCCGCAAGTATATTCTAACACTGTCAAGATGTTGGTGTCCAGAGATCTCAATGAATGCTTCACCTAAATTATTCATTTCCACAAACATTTGCTATGATCTCATTATCTCTCTTCATGTTGGTATTTCCTGTCTTCGTAGTATCTTTTCTTGATATGGATTGAAAGGATCCATATCTCGAGAGTGATTAAGTGTTAGAGTTTTCTCTTATAGCAGTGAACATTTTATAAGGAGGTTCTAAAGGTTTAAACCTTACATACTTAATTTTCCTCTAAATCAAAGAAATAAGGAAATTTTTTGCGTTCACATTTATGTTAAAAATGTTCAATGCTGTAAGGGAAATACCTTTGTATCGATCATTAAAGGTCAGGCGTTGTCATACATTTGTCAGGAGGAATTCAAAACTTAATCACTCCCTGGAGTCTTGCCGTGTAAAGCATGTACATTCAAATACTTTGGGGAATTTGTCGTCGGCTCATGACGTTCTATACTATCATCCTTATCTGAGTGAGAAACCAATATGGGAATTTGACAGTGTTTTTACCTTTTCTGGCAGTAGCACCACATTTCCACTTTTGGCAGTAACACCTATGTTTCATTGGTATTCACCAAAACTACTAAATCAATATCCAGTAAAGCCAATGTTGGGCTTTGTGTTGGGTGCAATGATTTGCTACCAGATAATAATATTGTGCGGTGAAGATATCTTGTGCAGATTTTTTTTTCTTTCAAATCAGATATAACATACATAGGAATGGGTGAAGTACCTATTTATAAAAATAAAAAAAAAGTTCATGTAGAAATCAAAAACTCTTGATTCTTACATAAACTTTAAACATTTTGAGCCAGCGTCTATGGCACGTTGAATACACCAGTTCCCGTTAGATCAATGAAGTTAAGCAATGTCCAGCGAGGTTGTACCATGTATGTGTCCACGTGGGTTCGCGCCCTCGTTATGCTGGCTTTTTTTCCGTCCCAACCCAGGCTGGGTGAGGTCAATGTGGATAGCTGGTTTGCTAGTTTCCAGCGAATGGAGGGTAAAACCCCTGTATTGAATGACCAATAGATGTTAAAGAGACGTTAAGCCAAAAAAAAAAAAAAAAAAAAAANAAAAAAAAAAAAAAAAGTAGTCATTACGCACATTACAGGTTAAGGTAGACTACGCTCAAATATTTATATGTCAAATTAAAGAACATATTCACACTGGGGCATGGAAGGGTTAAGCGGAATTTTAATTTTATTATGTCAATGTCGTGAGATTTCTTGATTCAACACTCATCATAAAACATTTGATAGGAATGAGTGGCCGCATAATGTAAAACTGTTTACGTTTCAAGAAATCATCAATGACGAATTGAATGTAAACAATCAATCCTTTCATTTAACCGACTGATTCATTGAATGAGTCAGCTGGAATTGTGCATTGTTTAAATAGAATTTGAATCATCAGTCTAGAAATTGGATTTGATTGATTTTTTGAGCAGCTTTGTGATATTAATATTAAGTAAATTTTTCAAAAAACAAACTAAAAATAAAGGAAATATTTTCTCATTTTGGTTATTTATTACATTTTGTCCTAAATTACCACCTTACTTCAGACTTTCTACCCGAAAATGGCCAGAAATCGTCATTTTTTATGGCCAGAAAAAAATGAGATTTAACTTTGTCATAATAAGACCCTGATGAAAATGAATATATACGCTTCTGATGATTTGAGTAGAAGCATTTTATGGAAATCATTATTTTTTTTTACATAATTTTTTTTAAAATTACATGAAAGCTCCGTACAGGGATAGTTATACAGGGTGTAACAAAATCAAACATTTGCCGCCCCCCCCTTCTAAACCCCTGATTACTTTTATGATAAAATGAAAAGACGTGTTAGTCTTTAAATTATTTTGACTTTTATTTTAGCAGAAATATTTGTACCATTCCATTTAAATTTCTTATCGACACGCTTGGTCAATAAAAGTCACTTCCAAGAGTCGAACCTGAATCTGCACACCATTCAATGGGCCATAGTCCCCTTCCTATCCCTAGAGTTTTTAAAATTTCAAAAATTCTAAGCCGATCAAAAGTTTAGGGTGGTGAGCGGTCATTCTGAGGCATTCTGTATATTATATTACATTTTATTACATAACTCCAAATCAGTTTATTGCAGTAATCCCTTATACAATTTGATCTGCCTAGTCTCCATAGTAGGTACAATCAAGACGATCATATCCACAATAATATAGAAAGTAATTTCAACTGTACACAAACATGTTGGTTGTATTTTGTGTGACTTTATGACGAGCGGAGATTTTATTAATTTATGAGTGGATGTTTGTTTTGTATTGCAATGAAGCTTAAACTGTCTCATTTCCTGATAACAGAACAAGACAACTGATAACGAGTATAAACTGACATTCCTAAGTATGTACAAAACGCTAGGAACAAAGCTAGGTATAAAATAAAGCTCAATGAAATGGAAGATGTTGCTGTATGTATGCATTACTACAAAATGTCTTGCAATTAAGATTAAACTGTCTCATTTCCTGATAACAGAGCAAGGCAACTGATAACGAGTATAAACTGACATTCCTAGGTATGTACAAAACGCTAGGAACAAAGCTAGGTATAAAGTAAAGCTCAATGAAATGGAATACGAGTATGTTGTTGAATGTATGCTGCATCACTATAAAATGTCTTGCTATCAGTTCTTTACTGATTTGCAAATTCAAATCTAGACTGACAAGCCTAATGAAAAGAATTCATCTGAACTTCAAAACCTGTAACACATTACAGGTTAACATAAATACCCATAAATCATAAATCCCCAAGCAACCAACTACATGTGGACTGTGGAGGTATGTCCATATTATATTTAGCAGTAATTTTACCTAAGAAGAAATCTAGGACACAGTGGAGATTTGACTCGATGGATCCCTGAAATCAAATTGACTGGAATGTCAATGATAAGTATATGTAAGTACATTGACGAACCCATTGCATTGGTTTGATCATAAATGAAGGAAAGAAATGGGCTGAAAATTTCAGCCCATTTCTTTTTTTCCTACATCGGCATCGTAAGAGCTTCTGTAAGCAAGCGTTTGTGGCACGTTGAATACATCGGTTACCGTCAGATCACTGAAGTTAAGCAACGTCCAACGAGGTTGTACTATGTGGGTGTCCACGTCGGTTCGCGCCCTCGTTATCCTGTCTATTTTTCCGGCCCAAAGCAGGCTGGGTGAGGCCAATGTGGGTAGCTGGTTTTCAAGTTTCCAGCGAAATAAACCGTCTCGAATTTAAAAAAATTCTCGAAAAAGAACCTGTACAATTTTGCTATGTTTAATGCTGAATTTCGTTTTATGAATACAGATTTACAATACTACTTGTAAACTTTCTGAAAGTTTGATTTCCGTTTTTTTAGCTTCATATTGCAGTGAAATATATGAGTACGTTCTAGAAGACGAAAAAGTAACAAATTATTATCACACATAACAAAATAAATTTATGAAATATAAAAAAATAACAAAAAAATCATTTTAGTAGAATACCTACAAACGATAAAACATTATAGGGGAAAAAATAATAAAAGATAAAATTCATGCCGAAATAGTAAAAAAAATGATGAGAGAGAGAGAGAGAGAAAGAGAATAATGTTCTAAAAACATTCAAAAACCATAAAAAATGTTGTTTTTTCTGTTGGTTATAAAAAAGTTTTTTTTTTCAGAGTTTAGTGTTAATGGCAAAAAAAGTATTTTTAAAATGTCTGTTCAAACAATCCATTTAATTTTCAAAATAATATTACCTATCCTCATTGTGTTTCAAATACCAATAAGCTTTATTGTTCAACTGCTCACATAATTAAACTAAGAGCACCGTGTTATTCCGATACGTTAAATTTTACTCCCCTGAAGCATGGCATACAGACCGACTCGTTTGTGATTTTTAATTTATTGTGGTACATTCCCGTGGATGTAGAAATAATGTTGTCCAAAATAGGTAATTACTGGAAGCCGAATAAGATCTGATACACGCCAAAATATTTAAAAACTTGGATTTCCCAGGCAAAACTGATTCTAAAATGAATTTCTTATTGAAAAGGCAGTAAAAACATTTCCTAAACTCTCATTCAAATATAAGATGCAGTACAGTACAATCGAAAGAAATAGAACAAAATATCCACTCCCCCTTAACCAGAGAGCTTAGGAGACGTTCTAGGCCAAGTCTGGCCTAAAAAACCTTATAATAGGGAAAGTTCTATGTTTGCATCAAGAATTTGCATTCATCTTGGTGCTTAGAACAAACATCATGCAGTTAAATTGATACATGATGAGTGAGACGGATAGCGTATGGACTGAGATGGATGATATTTGAACAAAGATATCTAGTTCCTTTACATTATAGAACAAACAAATTACAGGTAAATACATTAAACATGTTGATTTTCTGGCAATGTTTAGCATAATTCAGAGTGTTCCCCTTGGAGTAAAGGAACGGCAAAGGATATATATATATATATACACATAACTGACAGAAAATTTAAAATGTAACCTAAAACTAAAATCATTCCCTTTTGAAAATTAAATATCAGCTTAATGTAAATGTATATTTCTTTGTGTTATTATGTCATAATTTTTGTGGACATCATAGCATTACACGGTATTCTCAACAATCACCCAATATCACTAAGCCTAAGTTACACTTTTACCAATTTCCTTATAATGCTACCACTTGTCGCTATTACCAAAGCTACTCAATTGTCCTCAGGAGGCTAAGTTAACCCCAATCACAACCAGACCAAGTAGAAAATTTGAAAAAACTTTTATCAAATTTTCGACCCGTCCAGGAATCGAACCCGGAACCTCCATGGTGCAAGCCAAGTGTGATGCGCACTCTGCAACGGAGATGTCTAAATCAGGTTGTTGGGCAAAGTCAAGATAATTTTAGTTGATATTTAAAATGTTAATAGATATTTTTAAACAGTATTTAGTGAGTCATCTTGTGTAAACACTAAACACATTCCTTCATATATGATCAATATAATAATTTTAGTTGATATTTGAAATGTTAATAGATAATTATTTCTAAAACAGTATTTTGTGATATTTGAAATGTTAATAGATATTTCCAAAACAATATTTAGTGAGTCATATTGTGGAAACACTAAACAAATTCCTTCATATATGATCAATATAATAATTTTAGTTGATATTTGAAATGTTAATAGATATTTCCAAAACAGTATTTAGTGAGTCACCTTGTGTAAACACTAAACACATTCCTTCATCAATATAATATTTTCAAAAATAAACATCAAAGATAGTAAATATTTAATAAACTTGTTTGCTTTACAAATTCTATTTAGTTACTATTGTTTTTTTTCTCCATTTTTTCCTCGTTCATTTTTTCAGACAAATCACAGAATAAATATAATTCCGAGTGTTTGTTTCTCAAAAATGTACCTTGAACCTGTTAACTAAAGAATACATATTTATCAAGTCAATAATGTCATAGGAAAATCAAATCTAGAGTACCTACTTGAGCAACCTATCTAATGGTTGCTCAAGGCTAAAGTATTTGGATTATAAGGTAGCTTATGGTTGAACAGATAGAATAATTCCATTTTCACGGAAAAAATCATTATAGATACTGCTCTTACGTGATTTTGACTGGTAGGGGATTAGGGAGCAATATAATCAGGGGGGATATTTTATCAATTAAGGAGGAAGAGATTGGGTTACTTATATACAACGAAAAAACCTCCACTGAGTTTTTAGGCATATAATTTTTTTATAATATTAAAATCTTTTTTATTATAGTAAGCACAGATTTTCAATATCTTGCACTGTTCAATCATTCGATACATAAAAGGCCGCAGTAGGAATGCAGATTCTACCTTGCTAATTAGATTAGACGTATTCTACAGTTAATTGCCATATTACCAGAAAAAAATCTAAATGACATACAAAACGGTAAACTAGGAAACAACACCATAATGATTGGCACAACACTTATTGGTCACTCGAGACCGGGGTTTAACCTTCATTCGCTGAAAACTTACAAACTAGTTAGTCACATTGACCTCACCCAGCTTGGATTGGGTCGATGTCAATTGACAGAATACCTCATCACTAATAAATTCCACCCAGTATATCTATCTTACTAATAATGATAATAATATTTTAAACACTCTTCCATTTTCTCCTTATTCATCACAATTTAAGTACTAAGTACGTACTTAGTGGAACGTCTATTTCAGTACTTGTATGATATCTTTCACAAGTAATCGCTTTACTTTCAAATTCTTATTGTTGTGTACGTACCTTATCTCTTGTTTTTTAAGATCATTTTGTGTTTTATTCTTTCACATTGTTGTATGTGTGTTTCTTATTTCTATTTTAGATTGTGTTGATGTGTCTTAGGAAGATGACAATCACATTGTTGTTTTGCTTATATTGTATGTTGGACAAATCTTATACACCTAATGATTTTAATACAAGAGACCAAATATATGAACGTCTATACCAAGTAGTTTCCTTATAATTGGACGACGCCTTCATGAGTTATCACTCATTCAATGCAATCATCGTTTTCTTTCTTAGTGTTATGTATGAGAATTTGTATTTTTTTTTTTTTTAATTTGATATCATACATTTGATCTACGTCAGTAACATAATAATATTCCAGAGCTACATTCTATATTACTTTACACCATCAGATCAGGTGGACTCGGTGCGTGAAGATGTTAGTAATATCATACAATCTCAAGTATCACCTATTTTCAAAAAGATAATTAGCAAGTCGTATTGGATTATTAGTGATTTATGGTTGTATAAAAAGGCAGATCCAATCATTAAAAAAATAAATGAAAGTCTCAGTAAGGAATCCCTCGGAGACAATACCTAAAATTAAGCGCAGCGCAAATTCTTACCGATATTAATAGCATGGAGTATATAGTATTTGCGTTAAGATAAGAATTATTTAGGCGATAACTCGCTTCCACTTGATCTCCCAACTTTTTACATTTAACTCTCTTTGAATTAATTGAAGCAATATTGAGGTTTGAAATTGTTATTAGGTATTGTTATTTTGAAGGAACTATGTGCATGCGCGCTACAGTCAAGAAAATAATGTCCACAAGAGCAGGTCTTTCTCCCACTAAATATCCTGTAGATTATAGAATCCTGATAATGATAAACCCCCTGGAGAACGTGGCAAAAGCACGCTTTGTATGTATAAATTATATAATTATTAGCAGGAATTACCCAATTACTGTAGTCCGAAGTGTAAGGCGGTCGTATTTTGGCATCGGGACTTCAAATCACACTACTACAAGCTCTTGGAGTTGGATTTGTCGCTTGAAGCTAAGTTGAGTAGTTATTTTTTTCCATGCTTTAACGTTAATGGAGATTCTCATTTCGAATAATAAAATTAAAAAAAAAATACTGAACCAAAATATAAACCTACTTTTAATCAACACGTTCAATCCAAATGATATTCAACATGCCTAGCACACCACAATATAATATGTTTCGACATGGTTCATTATATCTCAAGAATTTCTTATCGAATCATACCATCATCAAGATGTTTTAAGAAATTTTCGAATAACTAATACCGACCAATGTAAAGATTTTTTGATACAAAATAGACAATGGCATAAAGAACAAACCGAAAAAAGATGTTTTGTATATGAACATAAATGTAATCTGACATTATCTTTCCTCTTTGCTTAGAAAACACATTATGGATACAATCTGTCGTTTGGTCTTGCTAGCATACGATATATTATTTTACCCCATGCTGAAATCTGAGATTATATTTCCTTTTTATATAAACCTATTTTACATTGTCCATTTCTTTCATATAATATAGAAGGATGATAAATCTCCAATGTTTAATGAAATGACATTTTTAACGCTGCTTTTGCCATCCAATATTATTTTCAGTTTTTGATGGATTTCTAATGCTTCATGGATAAATGCCAGACTTTGTCTTTTGTATTATTCGTATTCGATGATCCAAAATGTAAAGATATCCCGATCCCCAATGATTTAAAGGACTTGATTTCATTGTTCAGTTCTAGAAAATATAACAGGACTTCATAGGAGATTGGTTCTACGTAAAAGCACAAAGGAGATTTTTTCGACCAAAGATCGACTAGCTTTCTTGTCAACGACAATATCCATATCATGTATGCTACAATTGTGGAGTGGATTATGTCAAATGGTTTACCATTAGAGCAAGGATCAAACAGGCAATATACAAATGTTGTGCGTTATGCGGATAACATGAAAATCTTTTATTTGAATGCAGAACGTATCAACCTCGAGCAAGTTATAATACTCTGGAGTGATCCTCTTAGGACTGTGGACGTCCTTGTTCTTAAAAGTGTGTGAAAGTCGAGTACCCTTATGTTTTGTCGTTAACAACAACAAAACACAAGGGTACTCGCAGTCAGCCGCATACTTACAGATCTCATTGCATAGCACATAATATCTTCACATATATGCAAGGACAAAAAAATACACAGGTTCTATTCCGAGAATGCAAACTCCTAGATTTATGAACTCTCATAACAACATAAACATATATATGAGAAGATATTATGTGCTATGCAATATGATACTACTGGCACCCTAACAGTGACAGCAAGAATGAACTACCAGGAGTTTCGTTTAATCAACATCATATAGCATCATCGATGTCGATGGTTGCCAGGTTTGTAAACTGTCATAAGATTATGCCCTATATCGATTTCAATCTTGATTGTGATGTTTAACCAATTTTAAACATCAGACAGTCACAATCTTCTGGGTCAATCTTTTGTTCTGCGTTGATCCACACTGCTCTCCATGACATTCATCAAAATCTCCCCACTTGAACCTTCCATAAAATTTGGTTAATAGTTTAGAATTTTTCACAGTAGGTATTGAAAATAGAATGTCTTAGATTTTCTAAGAAATCGACTAAACTTAAGTCTCGACGAAAATTAGACGAACGGTCTTACAACCAAAATACTAAACCGGAAATAACTTGATGAGAATTGAAGAACACGGCAGCTCTCCGATTCAATGCCCGCCGATTCAATGAGCGTTGCACAAGTGATATATTACTTCACGTCACAAAGTGCACTTTTTAGGTCTCTCCACAGCCACGAGAAAAATATGTGGAGTCACTTTTTTTACATATTTGATAATAGGATAGGTAGATGAAGAGATAATATCAACAGTTTGAAAAAAAAGTTACGGTAAGAATTACTTTAAAATGTTTCCTCATGAGATACTTGATTTTTTTAAGGAACTTTATTTAAGGAGGAGGCTTATCAGTCAGACTCCTTGCTCAGATACTTGATTTAATGATTTTCATAAAAGTTACAGGCATCGTAAATATCAACCTCAGTGACGAAGGTACAAAATGAATTTCACCTTCGACCGAGAGCCCTTATTAGGGTTCCGCTGGGACACCACGGGTTCTCGGTTACGCAACTCTAAAAGCGAATCGACTGGACTTTTTGTATTATTTCCCAAATTAATAATTTCTTCTTTCGATGTTAATAAAAACAAGAAATGAAACTTAATACAAAACGTTTTCCTCACTTTTCACAAAGTTTGTTCACTTCACAACTTTTAATTATTTGCAGTCTTGATTTCAACTAGAACTTTTTTTTAAACAAAACTTTGAACTTCTGTAGAAAAATCTCGACTACTTATTATTTTGTTCAGGATGTTTCAGAATTTGGTTTTGTACGTCGCGTTATGCTATTAACAATTTGAAGTACCCAGTTACTTAGATAATCGCTACATGTGGGTATCACACTGGGTTTGCACGCGGGATACCCCCGTTCGAATCCTGGTGGAACCAAATTAGTTTTGTAACTGTGTGTGAGTAGCGACCAGTAGGGCGTATTACAAGACCAATAAAAAAGTGTAGTTTCTCTTGCAATGCCGCGTTACCTACAAATAAAAATTGTGATAATGCAGTATTATGCATTGTATTATATTGTTTGTCTTTTTGTACCATGATAATTCTCCATGATTGTACCATGATAATTTTGTACCACGATGCTTCTCCAACATGTTGTTCCACACGGAGCCATATGGTAGCCATCTAATCAAAGTTTAGAGTTCATCGGACAACCAGTGATACCTAGGTATGAATTTCAACAATCTACATTTTCCGAAGATGTGCACACACCAATTATTCCGGAGACATTAGGAATAATTAAACTAGAAATATAAAGTACCAGCTGTGTCTGAGTGTATCACCCTGTATAGATCTCGCGGTAAACCAATATAAAAATAAACTACAGCCGGCTCTGTGTGAATCACTCTGTATAGGTCTCATGAAAGAAAACTTTTAAGTTTCGTATGAGAGCGCATGATGGATTTGCTTTTCAAAGTATGATGTTTTCAGTTGAAATACTTTTGAACAATATTGTAGGGCTTCCATATTGTGATGATTTATGCAATGTTCAGCACATTTTACTTGTGTTGAGAGGCTTTCATTGGGTTCTAGAGCTTTTCAATATTTTTTGTATACCTACCATATATTTAATTGAATTGGATTTTGGATTACTTCACGAGTGAAGTTTTAGAATCTGCTACTACAGGGTAGTGGTTTTCAACATTGCTCCATACACGAACGACTTCAAGCGAGTGCATACCACCAGGAGGTAAATGGAGTTTGTCGATTGAAGTCGCTGGCAGTAGCGGTTATTTTCTGCAGTGCAGTACAGAACCTATATTGTAAGCGTACCTCTCTTTCCCATTGGTTTGGTCATCATCCAGTTAACATTTAACTTTAGCATTGGGGGGGGGGGTACAAAGTACCCGCGTTTTAGCAAAAAGCTTGTAGTAATCAAATTATGATACTTATTTTAATGAGACCTTCAATAATTGTCACAAACAATATTTTTCATCTTAGAATATAAAAATTATTGAAGCCAAACTTTGGGCGCGGGCACTTTATACCAATGCATGTAACCAATACATTGATTGTCTAAAGCTACAATTGAAAGCTACCATAAATTGTCTAAAGTGTCTAATTATGTACCACCTGCAAGAAATAAGTGTGTGTAAACACTGTCAAAAGACATTTGTCTGTGTGGGATGTCAGGAAGGACAAAGTTCTGGTTCAGAATAGATTTCCTAGGGTCTAGCGATTTTTTTTTTATTTTCATTTACATTATTTTATTCCTGGGATTTAATTTTATTTTTATGTAAGATAATAATTGATTTAGTTTATATATATATATTTTTTTTTTAATAAAGTAATAGCGACTTATTGTAATAAAAAAAAATCATTTTATCCTTTATTTTGTTTGCGGGTACTTTGTACCACCCTTGGCAATGCACGTAATTGAATAGAGCTTGGCAATGCTAGGGTTAATTTATAAATGTTAACTGGAATTCTCCTAACTTTTCAATATATTGGTAAAATTCCATTGCGCAGATCGTTGTCTAAGGAAATAGATGTTGTATGGGATGGTTTCCTGTTGCCTTCCCTATTTTTTTTCCAGCACTGAACACCTTGCATGATCTTTTGCTATGCATGATGTGTTAATAGCGGAGCGTAGCTTATAGATTTACATCATCAGCTCAGGTGGACTCGGTCCGTGTCTCAAAAAAATGTATCACATGCAAAAAACCCTTCGTTATGAGAAGACTTAATAATATAAAACACAAGCTGTGGAGAAATCATTGTCTCTCAGTACTGGTTGGATTTTTCAATTCTCTTTTTGCTAAGCGAAAACTGACAATGTAAATTATTTAATTGAATTAAAAATGTCTTCTTTTTCAATTTTAACCTTTGGAATGGGAAAACAATTAAATAGGTATTTTCATTTTTAATTTTTAAATAGGTATTTTCATTTTCATAAATTTTTCTTATCATGTGGGTAGTTCTACCTCTTTCATAAATTTTTTCTTGTATTTTTTTTTGATTTCCCACGTTAATAGAAGTAATTTTTTTATGATTTCTAGGTCACTTCTCAGTGTCATTTTAAATTCAAACGAGTAGCATTAAACGGGGAGAACGGGGTTTAAATTTCGACCCACATTTCCATCAATGAATGGAACAACCCTAACATAAAATAATATTTTTAAATAAAAACCTTCTCATTTGATTTTCTCGAGATTTTCCCTATTTTTTTTAAAAAAAAATACCTTTCTGAGATTTAAACCTTAATCTAGACCTAATCGGCGCATAAATAAATTCACTAATTCAAATAGAAATAATAATTCGCAATGGTTCTTTTTTTTTCCTATTAGGCGCTTTAACAACTGTATTGTACAGGTCGTTCGCGCCTACACCTAAACTATTAGATTTTGTCCATTATTTTGATAGACTTCAAAAAAACAAAAAGGGAATCAACGCTCTCGGCCTTTTCAGTTAAGACCGGAGAAGAGATTGACGGATATAGAATAGTCCAATTGGCTACACGGGAGAAATCTTCAAGTACCTAATATAAAACAATTTCGTCTTTAAAATTGAACCAAGAGAACCCATCAGTAGTATTAAAGGAGTCGTATTATTTAGATTTTAAAATGTTCTTCATAATTATTACTGCCCAGGGTATCAATAATTAAAAAGTAATATTTATCAACTTTTAAATAAAATGGTTTTGTATTTAAATTGATATGCTTTCAGATTTAAGGAGCATTTTTAAAGTAAATGAGGAGCGTTCCTTCGAGCAACGTTTTCATTTGTGTAAGAGCTGTAAGACTTCTGGACAATACTGTATACTCATATACAAACAAAAAATTCCTCGTGCAATTTCTAATGTAGGTAATTTATATCTTTTAAATTACCATGCAAACTGATAAGAAACGAAATATTATAAATGTAAAATATTGTTAAAGAGTTCATGAGAATTTTGTTAAAATATTATGAAAGGGGAATATATATTATAAACAACATGTTTCAAACATTGTTAAACCATATGGTAAGTATATGTGCAACATCATTGTAATTAAAATTTATTATTTTCAAAAAATTAATATGTAACAACAAGACGCAAAAGAACATGAGCGTGTTAAAGAATATGAAATGTCATTTTTTATATAAATATATATTTGAACAAGAAGTTAAAAAACAACTACTACCATTGTGAACATTTTCAAGATCCAAGAAATGGAAATGATTAAGAAATAATTGCCTTTAAGTTCTACAATTTTAATATATTATTCGATACGCGTATTTCGGATTTTACTCCATTATCAAGAATGAACATTATATTCTTAAGGACTAACTTATATATAAAAGACTCAAAAAGGAAAATCTGATACCCACCCAATTAAAAAGAGGAAGGAGATTTACAATCAACACATAGATAAAATAATGGAATTAGTATACCTAAAACAATTGCGGTAGGTCTTTAAAGATGATTTTTTTCTTTCTTACAAATTTAATCTCTCAAACAATGGTGTATACCACCCAGCAAAGACCTTATCTCAAAGTGTACAATTTTATAGTGTTTTCCCCCTTTTATCATAAATAAATAAAAGCTATACAAATTTAGATGTGTACCTTATCATAAAACCTAAAAAAATGACAAAACAAAGAAAATTATATAAAAAAGGTTACTTTGTACAGAATATGTCTATAAATATCCTAAAGGTTTTCTCTCTTTGATTAACAAGATATTAATTATCAAAGAAAATAACAAAAATAAGTATCTACGGGGATCGGTTGATCAGTTCGTGGTTTCGATAGGAAGGCATCATTATAACGGTTTACATACCATTGCACAAACCTAAAATACTGACACAAAATATGAAGTTATTCAACTAGACCATATTATTATTCATGCGTTTTGAAGTATCGCACATCTACTGTAAAGAACCCATGTCTATTAACCCCCCCCCCCC
>CM022878.1:30712224-30737309 GCA_012654025.1 Pachypsylla venusta | reverse complement strand
CTTATTGAAGTTCCTCTCTATCTATTTCTTCAAACTGAATATTGTTCAGCAATCAATTTCCAGGTCTATCAGTAGTCTTATTGAATTGAAACTTATTAAAGTTCCTCTCTATCTATTTCTTCAAACTGAATATTGTTCAGCAATCAATTTCTAGGTCTCTCTATCAGTAGTTTTATTAGATTTAAACTTATTGAAGTTCCTCTCTATCTATTTCTTCAACTGAAGATTGTTCAGCAATCAATTTCCAGGTCTCTCTATCAGTAGCCTTATTGAAGTGAAACTTATTGAAGTTCCTCTCTATCTATTTCTTCAAACTGAAGATTGTTCAGCAATCAATTTCCAGGTCTATCAGTAGCCTTATTGAATTGAAACTTATTAAAGTTCCTCTCTATCTATTTCTTCAAACTGAAGATTGTTCAGAAATCAATTTCCAGGTCTATCAGTAGTCTTATTGATGTGAAACTTATTGAAGTTCCTCTCTATCTATTTCTTCAAACACAAGATTGTTCAGCAATCAATTTCCAGGTCTATCAGTAGTCTTATTGATGTGAAACTTATTGAAGTTCCTCTCTATCTATTTCTTCAAAATGAAGATTGTTCAGCAATCAATTTCCAGGTCTATCAGTAGTCTTATTGATGTGAAACTTATTGAAGTTCCTCTCTATCTATTTCTTCAAACTGAAGATTGTTCAGCAATCAATTTGCAGGTCTCTCTATCAGTAGTGCACTTTTCATCTCCTAGTCCTAATGATTTTATCCTAATACTTCATCACCTGCTTGGCTTCCCTCACTTCTTGCTTCAATCATGTTATCAAGGAAGGCGCTAGATCTATGTAAGTGTCCTATCCATCTGTGTCTTTTTTCCTGTATTACCCACATTCAATATTTGTCTCCCCTCATTCACTCTCTCGTTGTTTACTCAAAAGGTACACCTAATACTCTTCATGTCATAATCCTCCAGCACCACATCTCAAACGCTTTCATCCCTTTAAGATCACTCTCGTTATTCGTCCAAGTCTCCGATTCGTATAAATTTACATTCCAGACCAAATTATATTGATGTTGTTGTACACTCTCTCTCTCTTTACTCACTGTATTTGTCTGCTACCATTACTCTCATGCGGCCATGTTACTCTCTATTTACTCACGATCTATGTCCCCTCACGTTATTCTCACTCGATCATTATACTATCTCTCTCCCTTCACTCTTTATGTCACTTAGTATTACTCTCACTCGACAATTGTACTCTCTCTCTATTTACTCACTGTCTATGTCTCCTCGCGTTATTCTCACTCGATTATATTACTTTCTATTTACTCACTGTCTATGTCTCCTCACGTTATTCTCACTCGATTATATTACTTTCTATTTACTCACTGTCTATGTCTCCTCGCGTTATTCTCGATCGATTATATTACTTTCTATTTACTCACTGCCTATGTCTCCTCGCATTACTCTCACTAGATCATGTTACTCTCGTTACTCACTATATCCCCTCGCATTACTCTCACTGGATCATGTTACTCTCGTTACTCACTATATCTCCTCGCATTACTCTCACTGGATCATGTTACTCTCGCTACTCACTATATCTCCTCGCATTACTCTCACTAGATCACGTTACTCTCGTTACTCACTATATCTCCTCGCATTACTCTCAGATCACGTTACTCTCGTTACTCATTGTCTACTTGATCTTTATTCACACCCATTGACTACTAGTTAGTTTCCTATCACATGGAATCATATTTCATTTTCTACACATAGTTGACATTATTTTATATTTTTTATGACAAATTATTTGAAAACAGTAAAGTGCATTCATAAAATATTACAGTTGCAATTGCATATGTAATTTATTATAATATGAAACTTGTAAAAGTTTAATGGATAAGTACCTATATATAATATAGGAATAGTGTGACTCAAAAGTTAAAGGATTAAATTGTGTACCAAAATTAATATGTTTTAAAAAACATAAAATTGAAATATAATATTTAATAGGGGAAGCTAAGATAAGAAGAAATTATTATTTCTTAGCCCTCATAAGAAATAACAATAAAACTTGAATATATTTAAATGTGGGATGACATAAGTTTCACTTTTATATAAAGTATGGACAAGAAGTTCGTAAACTGATTTTTCTTCTTGAAACGTGGCAACGCTGTAGTCAATGACTTTATTGGGTGTCTCACGTACAACTGTTGTGAGAATTCAGTAAAAATTTGGGCGCAATCGGATCAGTGCGTTTTATGTTTTTTGTAATTGCATTTTTCGTCAGCGGTACCAAATGGAGCGATCCGATTTAATCGAGCAACGGACGAACATCAAATTTCTTGTCAGACTTGGAAAAAGTGGACTAGAAATGTTAAATATTGTGTATGGTGCGTCAACTATGAAACATGCGCCAGTTTTTAATTGGGCGAACCGGTTTCTTGCAGGTCGGGAGTGTATGGAAGACGACGAGAGAGATGGAGATGGGCGCCCGAAATCCTCCCGCGTTGAAGAGAACTTAGAACTGACGAAATTGTGCGCCAAGATTGTTCCAAAAGTTTTTCCAAAAGGCTCATACAGCCCTGATTGTGAAGTGGATTTTGACGGAGAAAAATATCGCAACCATGGAACACCCTCCCTTTTCCCCGGATTTGCCTCCCTGCGAATTTTTTCTCTTTCTTAAAATGAAAATGACGATACATTAATTTGAGTGTTTGAGCACATAAAAATAGAGCTCTCAGGGTGAGGTGGTAGAAAATGTCCCAGGCATTAAGCTCACCTATTGATAACTTTTCATTCCAGAGTGTATTTTTTGTATAATTAAAATAATGACCTATTTGGTAAAATTTGAGAAATGTTATTATTATTTTTATTGATACCATACTTTGTAATATGAATTGTTATTATTATTTTTATTGATACCACGCTTTGTAATATGAGCATTTCAAATAATGCAGCTGGATATAAAGCTTACTGATTCGTTCTTTAGGAGTATATTTAAAAGAATAAAAGATATCCGACTTGGAATGCAATATACTCGATTACTTGATATTATAAGGAATTTTTTTCGAGTTATCTATAGAGAGTTTAAAAGTCTTTTTAATGTGCTGAAGCGATTTTGGTAAATGGAAACTATTTTGATTCAATTAGTTCTGTTGATAAAGCAGAGCGTTCTTTTCTAATGATTGCTAGTTCGAGGTCACTAATGACAGATTTATCATATTGATTGAAGATTGATTATTTCAATCTTCACGACAGCTTCTTTAGCACAAAATACAATTCATTATTATTAAATATAAAATATGCAGAGCGAAGGTTCTTTTCTTTTGAAAAAATGAATTTTGATTTGGGCGTTGCTATTTCTTTCATGACGCGGTGTTCCATTGTTCACTATCTCAGCAAGCAGTCTTATAGAATGAGAGTATTCTAGGCTATCCTATGTATCGTCGTCATTCATCATTGCATCTCTAGCATGGCCTTCATTTTCAATTGTCAGCATTTCACTTTCATTGCCAAAAATATCATCAAGAGAGTTTGTGTTCTCATATTTTCTTCTTCTTTTACCATTCTTCACGGCTAACATAACATTTTCTGATTCCATGCTGAAAGAAATACATTTTGTTTATTAACATTACATAGATATTCTCTAATGGTGTCTGTTATGCTAATGTATGAAAAAGTAAATAGAACGGAAACACGTACGAACTTTATCGTTCAACATCTAAATTGATTGTTTAGTATAATGCATATAAATTATTCTGTCAACTCATAACTCAGCACTTTATATTGTTGTTGGTGTTTGGAAATATTAAATTGTTTACTAAATTTTTGTTGCATATTTCCTGTAATACTATTCCTGCGTACAAGTGGTGTGTGAAGTGAAATTTTGAGAAATGCTGACGTGTGGTACTGGTGTTGTTCCTTATTGATGTTCATGCTTCTGGTGACTTGATAATGAAGATGTTTTTATTGTTGTTCTTAGGGCCTTTGGCCAATGGCATGTTCCTTCCTTTGAACTACTCGAGTGATATTTCATCGTGAGTAAAACCGGGTTCCTATGGATAGGGAGACTTAAAAAGAATACTTCCAAGTCCATGCCGGTCGTAAAAAACGAAGCACAGAAGCACAACCAAAGGACAAACCGTATGGTGTAGTCAACGTCTCATACATCAAAATTGCGGGTGATCGAGAACAGTGTGTGTGTCGAAACACCTAAAAGTGTTACCTCTGCCGTGATCTTTCCATCTATGTTGAATCATTAATTAATCTTCATCAATTATTTATTTAATCTTTCGAATCAATCAATGAAATACAACATAACAGTAAAGGAAGAAACTCTACGAGGATCACACTTTACATAGCCAACCTGGAAAACATTGAACCGACTGAGTATAGGAGTATATCTTTGTGAAAGAAATTTGGTAAAATGGGGGTGCTCAGAACCAGAAGAAACAATGTGTGGCTGTGGGAGGGACAAGATAAGGCACACCTACTTGTCTGCAGCGAAATTGGAGCAACTTGATACATAAACTGATCACCAAGCTTGCATACTCATAGCCATTACAGTAGTAGAGTTCTGGAAGCACACCTTTGATGTTCGTGAGACACGGATCAGAATGTTATCAGTGTCTCACGAACATGACACTGATAAGAATAGGTATATTTATTTTCGATATGGTATTTTTGTAACCTTTTTACTTTTACTTCAAAATATCGAACTATATTTATAACTAGCTGTTTCACTCGCGCTACGGCCTATAGCTTGGCGCCTTAGAGGCATTGCCGTTCCCGTGCTAATAATATTCTATGATTTCCTTTTCAAAAATTGGAAGCTAATAGTATTCTATGATTCCCCTTACAAAAATAGGAAAAACAATCTTAACTCGAAAACGGTTGTACGGTTTATAGCAAACTTATTCCATATTAAATTTTAAAAGGCTACCTAAAACTTTCTTGTTAAATTTGGTCAAAAATCGGCCGTAACTCAAAAACAATTTGACATTTTTGAAATCTGATAATTTTTCTGGAGTTTCGGCCTATGATTCTTTTTTTTGGGGGGGGTCCATTCTCATAAATTTTTCGAAAACTCTTACCGTTTTGGATAAATAATTATACACACACACATTTAAACTAGATTGAGTTTTATTATTATATATTGGTGTCAGTTGGTGTACAATACATAGGTACTTTCGTTTAATTAAAGGTTGCTTCTATATAGGTATCAAAGGATGTAAATTTGCTCAAGGGCTGATTTCTGATTATCCCACAAAGATCTTGTACCTACCTACTTCTATATGAAGGTAAGACTTGTCAAGGGTAATAATTTCAAAGAAGATCATAAAACTTTTTTTTAATAGTCCATCTATTAAGATCAATGTTAAACACCAAACTGAATTTCGTGTTCATCTTTTGTTGATATTTAGTTGTTAGAAAAGGAAAATGAAATTTGATATGAGTACTTGCTTTAAAATTGATTTAAAGTAAACTTGAGGTCACATCCTGTAATAAAACACAAAAAAAATCCTCTTCAAATCAATTACACTTCCTTATTAAAAATCTAAATTAGAAGTTCTTTAATTTTAATAAAAAATGTCTATAGCAATGTTATATTTACATCATGACTTGTCCGCAGGCACTCTCTTGAGGCAGTGTGCTCAGAATTGAGGCAACGTTTCCCTTTTGAATTTCGAAACTAAGGTCCCCCGCTTGAGATCGAGTTGGAGTGATCATTATCACTTGAATGTCTTTTTTTAACATCTATTGGTAATTCAAGACGGGGGTTTCACCCTCCTTTCGCTGAAAATTTGCAAACCAGCTACCCACATTGACCTCACTCACCTAGCCTGGGTTGGTCCAGAAAAATAGCCAACATCATGAGGGAGGCGAACTCACGTGGACACCCACATGGTACAACCTCGCTGGACGTTGCTTAACTTCATTGATCTAACGGGAACTGGTGTATTGAACGTGCCATAGACGCTGACTTAATATATTGCCCTATTTTTTTCTAATCAATTTCATGTGTAAGGAGACATCATACTATTACACAGTAATCAATTACATGTGTAAGGAGACATCATACTATTACACAGTAATCAATTTAATGCGTAGGGAGACATCATACTATTACACAGTAATCAAATACATGTGTAAGGAGACATCATGTCATTACATAGTAATCAATTACATGTGTAAGAAGACATCATACTATTACACAGTAATCAATTACATGTGTAAGGAGACATCATACTATTACACAGTAATCAATTACATTTATAAGGAGACATCATGCTATTACATAGTAATCAATTACATGTGTAAGGAGACATCATACTATTACACAGTAATCAATTACATGTCTAAGGAGACATCATGCCATTACATAGTAATCAATTACATGTATAAGGAGACATCATGCTATTACATAGTAATCAATTTAATGCGTAGGGAGACATCATACTATTACACAGTAATCAAATACATGTGTAAGGAGACATCATGCCATTACATAGTAATCAATTACATTTGTAAGGAGAAAGCATACTATTACACAGTAATCAAATACATGTGTAAGGAGACAGCATGCCATTACATAGTAATCAATTACATGTGTAAGAAGACATCATACTATTACACAGTAATCAATTACATGTGTAAGGAGACATCATACCATTACATAGTAATCAATTACATGTGTAAGGACACAATCATACTATTACACACGGGATTGACTTGAATAAAATTGTTCTATGTTAAAACCTATTGTTCCATGTTAACCCAGTTAAATATAAATTAAATTTAACAAAACGTTTCCAAAGACCACAGCTTATGTACAAGTGAGGCCAGACCATCATGAAAAGGTTAATCTATTTTCTTCACGATGAATGTACTTTCTCATTGAATTCCATAATGTTTTGGTTACAGATGATGGTAATGTTAAAAAACTCAATCCCATCACGAATTTCAATTTTTCATGCAACTCTAACATTACATTACATTGGAGTGGAGTTTGTTCAATGCTCAATTTCGATTATAAAGATAGATGAGATAGCAAGTCTGTGTTGGTACTTTTTCAAATTATACACAACAACCATTTTGAATTATCTTCACTGTTCATGCTACAAGAACAACAAAATCTATTGGAATTTTATTCTGTTCATTAGAGTTGTTGTTATAAATATGGATAGGGAGGTACACTTGCAATTTATCCAATTCTGAAAATTGCTTTGGTTATAGATCAAACTTCCGTAAATCTAAACTATCAAAATGTTTAAAGAATAAGCATTATTTATTATCTTTACCTCAATCTTCTCAATATCAAGATTGTTTATCCGTCGATTGGGTACAATGTTAGTTTTTCTCCAGAATCCAAGTCCTGTATCAGGATCTCCAGAGTAATGCTAAAGAACTAATACAAAAATCAGTTTAACACACCAATCTACAGTGGCGGCGCTTTTTTTTAACAATGCCCGTAAAAATAGCTACATGTGAACGCAGCTTCAGCAAACTGGAGCTCATAAGAAATTATTTAAGATCAACTATGGGTCAGGAAAAATTGACAAATTTGGCAATTCTGTCTATCGAATACGAGGTCGCGAAAGAAATTGAATTTGACGATGTCATTGATGAGTTTGCAGCCATAAAATCTCGACGAATCACATTATAACTCTGACAATTGCTTTGTATGATTCAAACAAATCGATATGGAAGATTTTTGATTTTGTATTTGTAGGTTTCATTAAGAATAAAGGCATGATTGTTTTAATACGTTTTGCTGTTGAATAATTAATATGAGATTTTTTTAGCGGGTTGGGACGCTAATTTCAGAATTTGCCTCGGGCGCCAGTAAAACTCGCTACGGCTCTACAAACGTGATAAAGGTTTCAATCAATACGATTATATCAAAGTGTTTATTTGACATGTGAATGTTTACCTACTTGTATACATGCCACATTGAAAAGTTCCACAGCATCAATTTGCAAACTGTTCCATGTCTTTCAAGTTGTTGAGATATTCCGGCACGAGAATAATGCTAGTGATTAGTAATGCTTAAATTTAAAACTTTTTGGTGAAAGGAATTCCAACAAGAAGGGCTGATGTTAAATAACTTTTAAAAGTGAAATGATATTTGTCTTCTGTTTTCAGGTATTGTGAGTTTACTCTTTGGCAAATTTAGTTATAGAAAGATTGACACGTGAACTACATGTAATAATGTTGCTGCGAACACCCGAAATGATAAATAACCATTTGACAATTCCTGCGCTCAATGACGAATCGAGATGCCAAGATTATTTCTCATACACTGTACGGAATTTATGAGCACGTAGTTTTCAAATCTTCTGCAGACACGTTTTTTTTTGTTTTTTTTTTTTAATTTGCAATAATTATTTTCTCACTAACCGTTCTCTTAAATTAATAATAATAGTCCTTATTTATACTGCCCGAATAGGACTGAAGAGTCCCTTGACCCCGTCAGATTTTTGGGTGCTATTATTATAAATGGTAAATATCTCAAATTCATGAGGATAAAATTTCATGGGTTTGAACCCAAGTCCTACTGTTTACCAGACAGAGTGTCGTGTCACTGCACCACCAAACCATAATAAAGAACATGTTCACTACCAAAGATTTAGTTTTATTTATAAATGAAAGTTATTTACAAAATACAAAAGTAAAATATAAAAAGAAGGAAAAGTACAATAAATATTAAAAGCAGCTTTTTCGTCTTATTCTTTTTTTTAGTCTGTTATGTTGTCCAAAATAATTCAGAATAGAACGATAAGCATTTTTATTTGAACAACAATGTCGGTAGCAAGCTAAAAACATTCTTTTACGAGTTGTTCACGAGGTAATATTTCTAGATCAAAAATTGCTAAAGAGTTATCTCACTAAATTTCGCGTTAAAATGTTATACGCATTAAATATTGGCCCTTGTTGTTGGAACACCCTTAAAGTTTATTTTCTTCTTTAACCATATTTTCCACCAGCTACTAAGAACTCCATATTTTTTTTTTCTTCGCATCCTCTCGAATTATTTTACATACTTCTAAAATACATGAACAGAAATATTAATGAAGATGAATGAAAAACAATGGGGGATCCTAACATCCTAGCACATGACAGATACAACGCAACATAATACCTCGTATTTTACACAAGACATACGATTCAGATAACACTGTCGATCTAAATAAACCCTTTCATAGTAAAAGAATAGAATTGATAATTATTATGCATTATAGCAAAAAGGAAAGAAGCGATATCCGCAACACAATGCGAGTACAGAGCGGCTCTAAGAACGATAATAATACCAAATGAGGGTCACCTATTCACATTCTAAACAAGGTATGTGTTGTTCAACATCCGACAAGAATTAATGGATTCGCTTTGTCACATAATTGGTTGGTGCATGCTGGTACCTCTCTACACTAAGGGCTCCCAGACACTAACTTTATTTGTTAATTTAATTCATACAGTGTGTTCCAAAAGTACTTTTCCTTGTCATTTTCCTTTAGGAGACAAAAGGCCTAGTAAATTATTTTAGAATAGAAAGCTATAGGAGTTCACAACGAACATCTCTTCAAACCTTATCCATATCGAAAAACGGCAATACTGAGGCCGCCGCGGTCTGCTGATTGATGATCTTTTGGCTCCTGAATTCTTCTTGTGTGGCTACCTAAAGTAGAAAGCCTACATTAAAAAACAACGGACTTTTGAAGATTTAAGAGACAACATTTTAACGGAAATTGCAAAAATTAAATTAGCAACACTTAAAATTGTAAAATCTTATTAGAAAGAGGCATGACTACTAAGGGTGACCATTTGACCGACATAATTTTTTAGCTGAAATGTACTGTCATTTGAAATTATTTTATTAACTCCCTTTTTTCCGTCAATTTAATTCAATATTTTCCTTTAAAATTTATAGCAGATTTATTATTTAGCACTACCTACTCGTGATCGTATTTTTGCTTCCTCCTGTCATTCAAATTTGCATCTAATAGATAAATTGCAGTGTACGCATAGACACTGCGAGAATCAAGCGAGTGTTTCCGTGCCATGAAAAGTATAGCTAAAGAGAGAAGTTTGGTAGAATTAAGGCAAGCAACGCCGACCCAAATAGATTTTTTATGGACATAAGTACCTATGATATTATGTAGATCAGAGGTTCCCAAACTGGGGGCGCGCCCCCTTAGGGGCGCGTGCAGACAAGCCAAGGGGGGCGCGAGACCAGTTGAATTATTATCATTTAGGTAAAATATATGTGCACAATTTTTTTACAAATGTAATTTCATTGAACATGATGTTTAGGAAATTTGAAATGAGACAGCAACACATTAGCGTTTTGAATGAGATAGCATTCAGCAACACATTAGCTTTTTGAATGAGATAGCATTCAGCAACACATCAGCGTTTTGATTGAGATAGAATTCAGCAAACATTAGCGTTTTGAACGGGATAGTATTCAGCAACATCCATACCCATTCATAATTTAGAATGTACAGGGGAGGGGGACGTGGGAGACTTTCATTTCAAGAAAAGGGGGCGCGGTACCAAAAAGTTTGGGAACCCCTGATGTAGACAGAGATGGTGTTCATATCAGCCCCCCGTCGACAGGTCTATGGGACAAGATCCCCCCTTTTTTTTTACCAATTCACAATGAAATGCCATTCTCATTTCATTTATAATAAACATTTGACGATTATAATTTCTAGAGAAATGCTTTCTTTCTTTTTTATTGTGATGCAACAAAATGTTTAATGCATTTCTATGCATATTAAATGGTACCTATATGTTTAGGATCTGCATGTGTTATGTTAAGCCTGTTCACTTCATGGCAGAGTAAATGTTATCATTCCTTCCATACTAAGATAGATTGCAGATAGCATCTCCTAACATACATCTGACATAGCTTAATACCCACGCCATGCCACAGCATTGTTCTTCTCAGATAGAATCTGGGGTGGTCATAATACGTTATAAATGTATTATTATACAGGGTGACATAGAGGACAATCTTTGAAACAAACTTGTACATCAAGCTCACTTCTAACATTCAGCTTTCTAAACTAACTCCGGGACACAGTTGCATGATTCAATGTGGCTTAAAATTCCAGAATTAGCTTCAATTTCAGCCATCGCGTTAGTAGAATTTTGGGGAAAAGAGGGTGGTTTGATTTTCTTTGCCCAAGATGATTTTGATGGAAATTTTCTTCACCAACAATGATGTTGATCTTAGCTGTTGATTCTTAGATGGCTAGGACTTATCCGAGTGTCCTTTTGAAGCGCTAGGACTTTTCCGAATGTACTTTTAAGCGTTAAAAAAAGGTTAAAACTGTTTATTATGGAAGTAACCCGACAAAATGATTGACTGACCATACATTACATTACGTCGCAGCCGTCGTTAAGGTTGTAAGGTACTTAGTGAATTAACTGAGATACACTATGGTCCAGCAGAACCAATACTGTACTTTACAACTGAATTCCTAAAGGCATGACGGAGATTTTCGTTCATGAGGCTGCACTCTTAATAGAGGCTTACATTTATTTACAGTTCGCATGGAATCTTACACATATACCCGGTTTGTGTACGAGTATAATCAATTTTCTCTTTTGGTAAAGGACAATTTCACATTTTCATTATTTTTTTTACAGCTTTTATCACCTAATAGGGCTTGCTTTTAACCCTGTGGGAAAAGAAAATATTGTGATCATATTAATGTCAAACACAGCCTGTATGTGTATACGAATCCTCTCTGGGTATGGAGCACCTAATAGAGCTTCCTTTTAACCCTGTGGGAAAAGAAAATATTGCGATCATATTAATGCCAAACACAGCCTGTATGTGTATACGAATCCTCTCTGGGTATGGAGCACCCAATAGGGCTTCCTTTTAACCCTGTGGGAAAAGAAAACATTGGAACCATATTAATCTCAACCACAGCCTGTATGTGTATATGAATCCTCTCTAGCCATGGAGCACCAAATAGGGCTTCCTTTTAACCCTGTGGGAAAAGAAAACATTGTGACCATATTAATCTCAACCACAGCCTGTATGTGTATATGAATCCTCTCTAGCCATGGAGCACCTAATAGGGCTTCCTTTTAACCCTGTGGGAAAAGAAAACATTTTGACCATATTAATCTCAACCACAGCCTGTATGTGCATATGAATCCTCTCTGGCTATGGAGCACCCAATAGGGTTTCCTTTTAACCCTGTGGGAAAAGAAAACATTTTGACCATATTAATCTCAACCACAGCCTGTATGTGTATATGAATCCTCTCTGGCCATGGAGCACCTAATAGGGTTTCCTTTTAACCCTGTGGGAAAAGAAAACATTGTGACCATATTAATCTCAACCACAGCCTGTATGTGCATATGAATCCTCTCTGGCTATGGAGCTGGAATACTATCTCGTCTTGGATATATACAATAATTATTATGTTATAAAACCTCTAATTAATTATTGCTATCAGTAATGCGTGAGAGAGATAAACCGACAGATATTAATTAAGGAAAGAAAAACTGTGAGTTTGAATTAACCCAGTTCTTTATCTTGAACAAAACCCACAAGAGAAGACAGACCATTCGGAAAGTTAGGGAACACTCTGATTGTTTAGACAGTCCGATTTTGTGGGCATCATATCATTAGAAGTTGTTCTTTTAACAATCTCTCCAATATTACTAAGCCTAAGCTAATACTTGCCGCTATTTCTATAGCTACTCATATGTCTTCAGGAGTTACCCTCGAACTCAACCGGACCAAGTAGAAAAATCGAAAAAACATTTTTAAAATTTTCGCCCCGAACCCGGTACTTCCCTGATGCAAGCCGAGTGCGATGCACACTCTGCCACGGAGACTACCAATTCCCGACGAGATCGGATAATTTTCGACTTAATGCGAATGATTTCGAGATGCCTTTCCTGGTGAGGATGTTTGAATAGATATACTTTAATATGAGAAGCAACCAGGGTCGGCATTCCCAGAGTAAAAAGATTTGTTTTGGCAGATAATTTAAGAGATTATCTACTACAATATTGTTATTTATTTTTATTTTTTTCTTTTTATATATATATATATTATAGCTTAACGTCCCTTTAACATCTATTGGTCATTCAAGACGGGGGTTTTAATCACCTCCATTCGCTGGAAGCTTGCATACCAGCTACCCACACTGGCCTTAGCATCAACGTAATTCCATGGTGGCTAAATAAAGAGACTTGAAATTTATAATACAGTTTCCTGTTAGTATTTAGTTTACGTAATATGATTATATTTGAGTAAATTACGACGAAGGTTATTTTATTGACATAAATATAATCTTCTATCCAAATTGATTTTCCCAAATAGGTGCCGTTATTAAATAGGAAGGAAAAAAACGTAAAATATCAAATTTTGGGGGGATATTTTTTTCCCGTACGATTCCAAAAGTTCACTATTCAAAATAATAAATAAAAATGAAATATACCATTTCGGTAATACCTCGATGGCTAAAATTCGATAATTTTTAATCTCAAAATTGTTCTTGATTTCGCAACCGTAGCGAAACTCTGGTAAGCAGCTAATTGCTATACGTATATAGGAACATATAATTCTCTAAAAAATTAAATGTATATTTTACTTATTTCACAATTTTGTGGGTATCATATACCTTGCCGTCTTTTCAACAATTTCTTTAATATCACTAGGACTAAGATACAATTAACTATTGCGTTATAATGCTACCACTTGCCGCTATTACCATAGCTACTCAATTATACTCAGGAGGCTGAGTTTGAGTTACCTCCAAAACAAAACCAGACCAATTAGAAAATTCGAAAAAAACCTATTTCAAATTTTCGACTCCACCAAAAATGTCCCTGGTGTAAGCCGAGATTTTACAAACACACTACTGATGCTCATAAAATGTTGTACATTTGGATTAAAGAACTGATAAATTAATAAATTAGGAAACTAGCTACATAGGTGTATTGTACTTTGTAAAATAATACTAAAAGAACAGAATGTTTGTTAATGCTATAAAAATAATGAATTATACTACTTGCCCACGGTATACAATGAAACATAAATCATGTTTTACATGCTCTCTCGTACAATGTTCGAGCATAATTATTATTCCTTGAACAAGTTAGTAATAAAAACAAAGCTTAATTATTGTTGTTTTTCATACAATTTTAGAACTAAATATCACGCATGTTGTAGATTATTCATTAACCCAAAACAAAAAATAATAATTTAATTTGACGCCTCGTATTGGCAAATCAATAACCTTTGTACAGTGGACTCTCGATAGCTCGAAGTTGAAGGGACCTGAATTTTTTTTTTAAATTATCGAGATGTTCGAATTAGCGGGGGAGAAAATACTCGTATGTTGGAATAAATAAAATGTTGGAATAATTGAGAGATTTGCTACATTATTATTTTTGTCACCTTTCTGTAATGAGGATTTTTTTTTTTTTTTTTTTGTGATAATCGGTTAGTATTTACGGAGGTCACAAAGGATTTCAGTTTGTAGAAGTATAGCTCTACGCTTCGCTCAAATGAAAGACCACACTGACTTCTGGATAATCCGGTTCTGTCAATAATAGTAAACAATTACTATAAGATGTAGAAAATATTATGTTTTATAAACCTAAATAAACGGATTTCCTCTGCGTGCACCCATGATAAGCCCACCCATCTTTTTAATCTTAATTATAATAATATGCACCTCTGTACAATGATGACTAAGGCATGGGTACCTACCTATCTATCTAATAACAATAATAATTTGAAGTTATCAATGAATTACTATAATGTTATAGGCGGACTGCGGAGGTCTCAGGGACTGGAAAACAGAACTTTAGACAATAGACTTTGGAATTGAAATATGAAATCAATAATTGATAGAGAATTTTCGGACTCCCTTTGGAGTACGCTCGATGTTGTTTAAATGTAGGTATCAGCCCCGCATATATATCTGACAAAAACTAGTTTATTAAAGGGACTTGTTCCCTTTAATACAGCTCTCCGGCTCCCACCACTACTTTTATAAAAATGATTTATTATAATATTGATTGGAGCCAGGAGCGGATCCAAAGCAGATTTTTTGTGGGGCGGAAAACCAAGAAAATAAATTTTCTTAAATTTATTATTTATATGTCAATAAGAAATGATTTCATTCTCAATGCGAATATAAACGGCAATTTTCGCCATTAAAAGTAATGCGATGTTTTCCAGTTTTAGATAATCTCTCAAAAACTCAGGAATTCCTGCGTTCTTTTATTCCTCCTGGATTCCTATTTTCGGAAGAGGGACTACTATCCCTCCAGTTCACCTCCCGTGGACTCTCTACTGCTTTGAACTGATATAACATTTAACCATTGGTCCAGACAACATTCATTGTTATAGTGACCACACGTCTTCTTTTGTAACTGGGGTGGTTAATTAATTTAGCTTTACAGAATAGGACTTTACTTAGTTTCCTAAACGTTCCTTTGGGTTGGTGCAAGTCCTAGGAAAAGGTTTAAATCGAAGAAAAGACGAAGTCTTCTATTTAACCCATGATGTTGAAAAAAGAAAAAGTTATAAGTTCGAGTCAGTGTTATAAGGATGGGATAGAACATCCCAGGAGAAATTTTAGACTCCAATGTTCCAACGATCATTCTCCCTTACCGCCATTGTTTATAATCGAATTCTGATAATCTGATGTAGATAACTAAATCAATGTAGCCATCCAGGGGAGCAAGGATCAAATATAACTCGAAGAGCTTTCATTAGGTGACGGTCCTAAGCCCGTGTAAATAAAGAAAGTCTGGTGTAAGGAAGGACATTTAGCCTTTAAAAAAACTAATGATGAGAGATCATCAGCAAAAAGCGAGTTTCTATAGATACTGTGAGATAGAAGCTGCAGCTAACGTGTCTGGAACGAGTTACATCTAAAGAGAGTAGGCACCAAACATGGTAGAAAAAGGAAAGCGGCACTGAACGTAAATATAATTGGGAAAGGGTGAAGTTAAGGAATAAGATCTACATCAGTAAATTATCGTTCTCGGGCGGCTCATCGAGTTATATTTGATCCACCCCTGCTCAATTCTAAATAATCAACTATTTTTTTTATACCAGAAGTCTATAGTTATATCCGCTAGAGCTAGGAGTATAATTTAAAATGAATTGAACTATCTCCCATTAATAAATAAATTCAAATTTTAATGTCCCTTCTAGCATTTAGTCTATTATGAAATTGTGTTCCGTGAATCATGCCATCATGGAACTTTTAATAATAGATCATTACAAATAGTATTCAATAATTCTAGGTAGATTTTCTTTTCAAATATATACAGGGTAGCTCATTGTATATTAGATGTAGTTATTGCCCTACGAACTCCTAGAAACTATGTTGCTTGTAGTTCTGACAACGATAGTGCTTACTCATTTAGAAACTTTACAATACCTATACAGGATGTCTCAGAAAGGAACCGGAAATACCTTCGAAACAGAATCTTGAGAATACTAAATCTTTTTTTATTATTCCGAAGGTGTTTTTTCTAATGGTTTGCCGACATTCTGGCACTTTCAGGGGAGATCCCGCAGAGTTAAACTTTGAAATAGGACTACCCTTTTTGTATCCATTAATTGTGAAAGGGTTTTTTCAAAANGTTGTTATTGTCAAGTCAATAACAATGTTTTTGCTATATTATCTGTTATCATTGGGTTTTTTGTTCACACAGTATTCACCCATATCAAACAATTTTTATTATTCCGTTTTTCTTACACTTTTATTTTTCTTCAAAGATAATTCTGATGGTTTTCATTTCCATGACAGGGTCGGAAATTAGATTTATTTTTGCTTTTATGGATTAGGAAGATTTGGCTGAATTGCTATACTAGTCAAGTAAAACCATAATAAGGCAGATAAAATACTATATCTTCACTTCACTCTAAAAATGATTAAGATGCTCTTAGAGCTGACCAGCTTTATACCCTCCTAAGTTCATCATCAGAGCTAGGTTGCTCGAAGACTTTGATCGACCTGCTTAGCTCTGATATAAATTTTATAGTCAAGTGAAGACACTGTATTGTTGTAGAGTTAGGGTTCAAGGATTCACTATTATACATATAATATTATTTATTAAGAAGAATGTCAATTTATGGAGTATGGTGTTTTTGCAGTCATTTTTGTTTTCAAAAGACTTGACCAGGAATCGAACCCTAATTTCAAGCCAAATGCTATATTTACATTCTGGCACAGTGTACATGACATACAGAGGCTGATTCATGGAGGGCGAAGATCCGATCGCCCCCCCTTCCAGCGGACTAATTTTTTCTTCATTGAAAAAAAAAAAATCACATTCTGGTATCATGTTCTTAATAATTTGTGTATAAAATTGTACGAAAATGCATAAATATCCTATAAACCACATACAAACTATTAGCAAAATGGTGGTCGACCGTAATCGCACCCCCCTCCCTGCATACACACTACCACGGAAACGGGGACGTGTAACAAAAAATCTCCACGAAATTTATTAAAATTTCTTGGGGTAATTTGGTCCCCAGAAGAATCCTCTGGCTAAGTCATTAGGCAAATGTTATGTATAAACAGTTTGACTACTCGTATGATAGTGCATGTGTATTGCTAATATATTACAACGTAGTGTACATAATATATGTATGAGCGTCCATTAGGAATTTCCAATAATAATTATCGGTAAATCAGTTTGGCAAGTCTGGTCTAATATTGGCAATTGTGTATTGTTACACTTCATTAGTTCTTCAAACATACCTCATTTCTCATTGAATTTACTTTTGCTATTTCATCAAACAAAGTGAGATCTACATATTATTTTCTGAACAAACTGTGGAACCCCGCCCTTTAAATTAACTTCCTTCCTCTCTCTCTCTCTCTCTCTCTCTCTCTTTACTTTAATTCCCCTTTTTTCTCTCTTTCCTTTCATTCTATCTTTATTTATGAAGTCAATTCAATAAAGAGTTAAATAATTATAATAATAACTCTTAGTGTCCAGTCCTGACTCCCCGATTTTTCTTTAAATGTTTAAAGTAAATGTGATTAGCTGATTCATTTTTTGCACCTATTGGGCCAACAAGGGATAACTGGTAGCCCATTATTTGGTAAGGACAATTATTATGTTTATAGAATTTCCTAACAATTTTTGGAGACTTGTGTGGTCACCAAGTGCCTCATAGTGGTTTTCAACTAAATAAGATCTACAGTTCACAGGTGTAACTATAGCAGATTTAAGTCTTACATAATAATACATTTTTAGTAGCTCATTTTCACCCCACCCTCCCTCAACAAATGCAGATATGTTACAGTTCAGAGCAACTCTTGAGTTGATTTTTATTTACAACATCTCTTGGTATGCATATTTTTCACTCATCCCCGAAGGTCAAACCATTGCATTGGTGTAAAAGTTACAGTTCTCATTTCATTTTATGAACCTTCACGAAGTTACAGATTCATAATTTATGAACTAAACATCTTAATTAACAATTAATAATAATAAATATAATAATGACGATAATGATTGATTTCACTCAAAATAATAATAATGGTAATGACTCATTTGACTCAAAATAATAATGACGATAATGACTCATTTGACCCATAATAATAATAATAATAATGACGATAATGATTGATTTCACTCAAAATATTAATCATGGTAATGACTCGTTTGACTCAAAATAATAATGACTCATTCGACACAAAATAATAATGACGGTAATGACCCATTTCACCAAATTAATAATCATGGTAATGACTCATTTGACTTTAAAAATAATCATGGTGATGACTAGTTTCACCCATAACAATAATAATGACGATAATGACTCATTTGACTCAAAATAATGATGACGGTAAAAATGCTGGAATTCAACCAAAAAAAATTATTAAAAAATTACCAATAAAAAAAAGATAAATTCTGCTCGTACACAATCATCGTATACCTAATTTATAATGACTGCGTCTCCGTTTTTGAAACATCAATTTTTTTTCCATGATTTGTATTTTTTAATAGCAATTTTTATAAGTAATTATTGGATTGATATTTTGAAAAATAAATTTATTGGTCATAATTTATTGTTTTTTATATATTTTATTGCTAAAAAAATGAAATATTTTGTTTCTTGTAAGTATGGTGTAAATGGTAATGGTTTTGAAAATGATGTTGTTGATATTGATCAAATGGAGGTGGTGGTGATCAAGATGTTGTTGTATGTTTTGACACTGATGATTATGCTTTTGTTGTTGTTATTGTAGACAAAGTTCTTGCTTCTGATGATAATATCACTGAGAATTCTACCGAAGATGACAAAATCATGTTTTGTACAGTATTAGATTATCACTTCTTGAATTCTTTTGACATTTTGTTCTGAATTTGAGAATGAGGCTAGAAAAATGACAGCCTGAGCTAACTTTTTTCCAGTGAGACTTGTTGAGAAACTTTTTCACAATGATGCGTCGTTTGGATGAGGAAAAAGCTGAAAATAGCACTGAATTCCTGACAGGAGTCAGGAATTCTGGAGTTAAATGTCAAAAAGCATTTCAACCAAATCTTCCTAGCCCATGAAATCTGCTGTGATTGGTACTTTTGCACTTTACTTTAACCGATTTTGATGATATATGTTAAGTATTTCATATTTAGGTTCTAAGGGTTTCTTAAAGCACTTATAATACTCTCAAAAGAATTCCATGCAAGAAATCAAGGACTATTAAATTAATTTAATAGTACCCAACGAGTCGAGGTAACCAAAATGATATTTATATCTAAATTAATACACACGATATTTGATGGTAAAAAAAAAATAAAAAAAAATAAAAAAATACAGAGATGGCACATTTTTTACAAATTTTCGAAGATAATTTTAAGGGACGGTGCCCAAATTATTTCAAAGAGTTTTTTTCTCACATATTTTAGATATCCCCATTTTTCCGAACTTTCTTTAGTTTAACAATTCTTTTAAATTACAAAAATAGATCATTAAACGCAAAGCAATCAAGAAGATAGTAACATGCAGAAAAAAATGTTCCTTGTTGATGACGCCATCAATAAATTATAAATGACAAAAGTTGTCATGCTATTTTTTTACACAACTTTTACATTTTTTTTTCAGTTCCCTTGGAATTTCACATTTTGTGCATTAAAATTAATATCCATGACTGTCATAAAAATAGTTTTTTGTCATAAATTCAACAAACTGTCATTAATGACATGACGATAATTACTGTTATCAATCTGTCTGAACTACAAGTGGAACAAAGTAACCATGGGGTAGAAGTCTTTCTGGACTCAGCACCGGAAGGAATTTCCTATACAATAATAATAATTACATTAGGTATACGGGGTATATTACTAAATAGAAGGTAGAAATGTACATAAACTGGGTGTTATTACATTAGGTATACGGGGTATATTACTAAATAGATGGTAGAAATGTACTGGGTGTTGTTACAATAGGTATATACGGGGTATATTACTAAATAGAAGGTAGAAATGTACTGGGTGTTGTTACATTGGGTATACCGGGTATATTACTAAATAGAAGGTAGAAATGTACTGGGTGTTATTACATTAGGTATATACGGGGTATATTACTAAATAGAAGGTAGAAATNAGGTTATTATTGTATAATACTACTAGTACATATATTAATTACCACAAGCTCTGGATTTGAAGCAAAAGAAGCCCCAGAGGCATAACGGACAAACATGGACATTGCCTAGGGAAACCCGAGTCAGGATGAACAAATGGGTGAATGGGACGCCTGAGGCATTTTGAAGTTTAAACGAAAATAGCAAAGAAACAATTCTGCCAATCAATCTGGGCTGAAGGCGTAAAATAAGTCTGACAGACATATAATCATATTTATGGTATCAAAATGTTGTGCTACTATTTGGTAACAACAGGGGAAAATGATTCTTATGCCACTTGTATATTTTTTAATTAGAATGTAACCAACAATATGTCGGTCTTACGGGTACAATAATCAGGTTAAGAAGAAGAATTAATGGCATGATATAAAATAAGAACTCTTAACAAACCTTGACTAGCACATGCCGCTAATTATATCAAATTGAATAACGACGTAAGAAATACTTCTGAGCCAACCATATCAAGAAAGTTAAATTAAATACACATGCAAGAATTACAAAGTTGGTTAACACATCTATATGAAAGACCAGAAATCCTGAAAAAAATAACGCTAAAAAATACGTAAAGTACAAGAATTCATAGGTATCCAAATATCTAAATTTGGACAATCTGAAATTCAATCTTCAAATTTCATTTCATTAAATAAATATTCTGAAAGAGTCTTAAGATTAAAATAAAGATATTTATAAAAATCCTTCAATCAAATTTATCATAGAAAAGGACCGTGAAACAGAACGTATTGTTAGTTATATATAGCACGATGGTTTTGTTTTTTTTTGGCCCCACAAACAAGTCAATTATTGCAATCAAGCAAAACTGGCGTTTAAAGGCCTAGAAGACAAGAAAAAATAACGCTAAAAAATACGTAAACTACAAGGATTCATAGGTATCCAAATATCTAAATTTGGACAATCTGAAATTCAAATTTCATTTCATTAAATAAATATTCTGAAAGAGTCTTAAGATGAAAATAAAGATATTTGTAAAAATTCTTCAATCAAATTATTATTATATACAAGGACCGTGAAACAGAACGTATTGTTAGTTATATATAGCACGTTGGTTTTGTTTTTTTTTGCCCCAGAAACAAGTCAATTAAAACTGGCGTTTTGCTTGATTGCAATAATTGACTTGTTTCTGCGGCCCATATCAATTTTTAACCTCCAAGATTGGAATAATGATGACAATTTAATAAAACTTTAGTACCAAGCAGTATCTTATCTAGGCAGCGTCTATGGGCCGTTGAATACACCAGTTCCCGTTAAATCGCTGAAGTTAAGCATCATCCAGTGAGATTGTACAAAGTGGGTGTTCACAGGAAAACAATGATGGTCTTATTGAATGACTCTGTTTCAGTGGTTTCTTCCCTCTGGTACAAAAATGGCGGTTACCTACAATGTACATGTGACCCTCTAATACAATTAAGATAATAATAGGTATTTTTAATACTTCACCAACCACAAACATCAATGTGGGATATCATTCTCAAAGGAATCCTGTATTAAAATATTTGAAAAATAAGGATTTCAAGTCATTTCGAATAGTGACTAACACCATCCCCTAAAATTCCACTTATCAAAAAAAACAAAAAAAAAAAATACAGTATTAGTTGTCATACTAAATTGAATGAACCATCCTGTACATAGCCAAACAGCAGCTATACGAACTATAGGTGTATAATTTAGTTGTAAAATGTAGTTCTCCATAACATTTAATAGATACTTAATTGATTTTACTTTCTTCAAGATATGTTCAGTTAAACTTAAATATATAATATCTAATAATAAAAATGTAGGTAAATGTTAAAAACACAAAATAGCTAAAGGGAAATCGTTGTCACACTTTATACAGAGTGTGAAAGTTTTTTTGTTTGAAGCATTATCTTAGGTATTTTAATTTTCGTCTTCCGACTTTTTTCAGGATAATTCCTTCACACAAAAAACTTTATGGATTCATCGAAGACATAAGACAAAACAAATTATCTAAAAGTTATGCGGAGTGTGTTTGAAATAAGTATGCAAGGAGATTACTATGTTTGTAAAATATAATTTGCAGACCATTCGTTGAGTATTCCTGTATATTCTATTCAACGAGATTTAAGCTACTATCAAAATTGCATGCAAATAAGCAAGAATTTTTTTTAAATTTTTTGAGAAGACTCACAATATCGAAGGAAAAGTGAAGGAAATGGGGAATAGTTAGACCGTACTAAAAGTGATGGACCACCGTGATCATACAAAGAACTTAAAAAATATACCTTTTATATGTGTAGTTGATGATGATCTTTGTATAGCGGTGTTTATGTTGCTTCCTGTCAAACATCTATAATCTATATCCTTTGTTTCTTCGTTGGATTCAGAAATTCTATTTCTTCCATAGAATCCATCATGGGGTCTTAGGGTGTGTAGACTCCCCCTGATGTGCACGAGGGCCGCTTCACTAATTTTGGAGATTTATCATTTTCCTATTATGAGTTGATGGTTCCTATCGCAAAAAGAGTAAATTTACAGGTCATTGGATATAAAACTTCTGGCATGTTTTTGTGTGCTGGCAATTCATACATTAGTTACTTATTCTATACGAAATTTTGTTCTTTGAATTTGAAAAAAAAATCTTTGAATTTTCAAAATATATTTGCCATTTGTATTTATAATACACTCTTGACATTTTGAATTTTTGACATGTTATTTGTATATGTACAACTCTCCTAACACATTATTTGAATTTTCATATCCCTCTTGCCATGTTTATTTGAATTTGTAACCTCACGATTCATGTTGAAAGATATTCTAACAGTGATACGTTAATGAGGATGTGTGACGAATGAAGCTACACACAAAATAATAATTGGAGACCAAGTTCAAACACTCATCAGAAATGAACATTTTGTTTATGTTCTTGGAAATGTTCGTGCTTAATTAGTAAATTGTATATGTGTGACTTGTGAACATCAATATTTTTATGTACTTTACAATTTAACCACAGTAGAGCAAATATATTATTTATTTATGTTTTTTTTTTTGCTTTTACAAATCCATTGTTATTTCAAAACCATTTTAAGCAATCGTCAAAGGCACGTTGTATACACAGTTCCCTTATGATCACTGAAGTTGAGCAACATACAGCGAGGTTTTACATGGTGAGTGATTACGTAAGTCCTCGTGATGCTAACTATTCTTGAATCAAACAATGATGTATAAGGTCAAAGTGGGTTGGTGGTTTGTAAGTTTTCAGCCATTGGGAGGTAAAGCCCCCGTCTCCAATCGCCAAAGTTGTTAATAAGATGTNAAAAAAAAAAAAAAAAAAAAAAAAAAAAAAAAAAAAAAAAATGTGTGACCTTTCTTGTTTAAAGAGAAAATTGCATAATATAATCGTTCGTAACTTGTAAACGTTGATTAATCAACAGATAATCCTTCGATCATATTTTTCACAAAAAATAATTTTCCCTTAGTTCTGGTTACATTCCAATGATATCCTTTCAAAACTTCCATTATTAAACAAAGAGTTTAATTATTTCACTTTTATAGATCTTTCGGTCGTTCTCAGGTCGCTTTCATTCTTTCTGGTGGTATCCAGTTTTATTGCTGGAAGTATATGGCTATTGATCACTTGATGTCCGGTAAAACGTTGAAGGACTGAATGATGTTTATTTTTAGAATCTAATTTGATTGTAGCTGCTTGTATCAAACATTTTCAAGTAGGTACTAATAATAACTAGGATCTTACAAATAAAAGTTTGTTAAATGATTTTAGAAGTAAGGTTATGTCCCAGGAGACTATATATGCGATTACCATGTCTGCAATGTTCCTTTGTTTCTTGAATAGTAAACTTTAGTGAAATTTCAACGGATTGCGTTTTTTAGTGTGGCCCAAATAATTTATACACAAATAATAAAACCTTAATGACACCTCAGCATCGCCAAAGTCTGCTAGATGTATCCAGCTATAGGGCGGTTGAAATGTTGTAGCGACTATAACCTGACGATACTACTAGCCATTGGTCAAAATAATTGCAGGTTCCAATAAACTACCATTTGTATCGGTCGCTCGCAGTGGCGAGAGCTTGTAATCTTCCGGAAGTACATCTCTTTCCACCATTTCCATATTCCAAAGTGACCCCTAAATATCATCATTTAGTGTTAATCGAACCATATTATGGCAAGTTTGAAACTGAAACGTGTACTTACATTGAAACGGTGAAACATGAAATTCTCTATTTAGTATGCAAGAGTGTATAACTTGTGTAAGATATGAGACTGTATGCATACGCCAAACCCTTTTATTTGATGTGAACTCTATTGTTCGTTCTTTGAATAGGTTTGAGATGTCTTGCTTGCTTGAAATAATGATATTTGAAGAGGTAATTAGAGAGGACAAAGTGTCAAATCATGATCCTATTCATCTCGGAACACTCGAGAGCAGAAAAAAT
>CM022878.1:30667771-30698802 GCA_012654025.1 Pachypsylla venusta | reverse complement strand
TATGTGAGCTAACTTCTAGTCATCACGGGTTAAAAAAGATAGGGCATTTTTTCATAGTTGGTAGGAAACCCAATTAAAAAAAAAGTACACGATTAGAATTATTACCTACCTAACAACTTATCTTCTAAAATATAAAAATAGGGTTGAAGAAAATTAAAAGATTGTAGCTGAAATTAAATCAGATTAGATTTAATACCCAAAAGAATTAGCCTGTAGATGAAGAATGAAGGGAGCTTGATAATAATTGGGCTTCCAGGTAGATGGAAACTAATGATAGAGGTGGGTAGAACAAAATTAGGTGGAATCTGAAAGAGAACCTAAATCAATTTATAAGTATAATTAGGATGGCAAAAGTTAAGTTCTATCTCCTTACAGATAGCGCTAAACAGAGTACTTATTAAATAGTCCAATATTTTTTTAAAAATAATATGGCATAAGCAGGTTTACTACCACAACAGTTATCGTTAAACTACCTCGGTAGATCAGCAGTTAAGTGTTGGCCTGGTAAACAGGAGAGCGTGGGTTCAATCCTTAGAAGAGGCAGGATTTTTTTTCTAATTCATTTGACTATTTGACCACATAAAAATTGAGCATATGCTTCGAGCAGTGACCTCGCCTAATAGTTATCCACTCAAAAGTCCATTTTTTCCACTGAAGATAGGTATATTGGTTTTATTAATAGCTAGGCATGACTTTAATATTCATATGGGATTTCCTATTTTTCCAAAATTCAATTGAAGAATGAAACTTTCCACCTCGTCTGGTACACAGGAGGCCGTGGGTTAAAATAAAGCAGAAACAGGATTTTTTTACTCAAAAATTTGAGTATTTGACCACAAAAAACAAGGGCTCTCACTGTGAGGGTGGATTGGTAGCTGACGGGGTTGTTAGCCTCACAGTGAGATCAACCTAACTATTTATCAGTTCTATTTACCCGTTCAAGTTTCAATCCGATCGCCGCAAATAATCAACTTTAGTACTTAATGTAAATTAACAATAAACACCGATAGCTCCGGTGGACTAACTAGAAGTGACTATGAGGTTATTACAGCTCCGGTGAACTAACCGCAGCTAAAATTTCAACCCCCATATATTTCGCTAAGAAGGATCAACTCTTATTTTACAAGAGGTAACAAAATTTTGTTCAAGTTTGAGGAAACCCCTATAGAAGATAAATACCCCTTGCGGACTATTTTTTAATGACATAAATTTGAATAGTTTTTGAACATCAATCATTTAGCGGCTAAGATTCAGACAAAATATCGATAATGGACCTACATCCCATATAAGGTTCAACAGTATCTTTTTCACCATAGGCTACACCTCAGGTTGGAACAACGTACCTAGCATCCTATAATGAGAATGTATATGAATGGTGGTAATAAGTAAGATTGATAAGAATTTTTAATATAATTTCCTGTAGCAATAAATAACATAATGTTACTAATAATATTTCTGAATGTAATTTCCTGTGGTTTCATATAACGCGATCAGACGTCAGTCAATCAGATGGAAGCTTTGAATTGATAATATTAGGTTTTTATATATCATTCTGCTGTTGAATGATATTATGATTTTTATAAAACGAGCCTGTGTGTGACAGAGAGACTTTGTCATCGTCAGTTTGTGGCGTCATTTTGTCCAATGCAATGAATTGTATGGTTAGGATTGATAATGAAATTTGTTTTTGTTTAATGTTCTGATTTGATAAATATGGAGATGTGATATAATTCTGTTCAGTCTGCATCGCCAGATGATTTAGATGATCTGTGTGTGACACAAAGTGGCTTATGTTAAAATCGAGTAGGGATAAGATTTTCGACTCACTTGGGTGAGTCGAAATGATCGATCGACTCACAAATATGAGTCGACTCAATGAGTTGACTTTCGATCTCGACTAGCATCGAGTGACAATTTTTAAAAACGCCTTATTTGATCAGAAACACATAATAAAACTAATTGACAAAAGGGGCATCTACCAAATAAACGTCCCCAACTTCGGCGAACACATTAAAAAGACATCACAATCAATCGTCAACAGAACAAAAGAACATATTTCTCCCTTTATTATCTTTATCAGTCAACAAAAAAAAGCTACTCGTAAGTCGACTCTTTGAAGAGTCGACTGATTTTTGAAAGATAATTCGACTCATGAGTCGACTCGTGGATAACTAGCCCATCCCTAAAATCGACTATATTCATAAAGGATTAATCGCTGGGGATAGAATCAATAATGTTCTATCCCTAGCAGAGTCAAGATTTTTCCATTTATTTTGAGTTTTCAACCCTAAAAAATTAAATTTTCTAGCAACTAATGGGTTAGGTGGTAGTAAAATGCCTCGGATATTAACCTCGTCTAGTGATAAAATTCCACTAATAAGGAAAAATGTCCCATAATCTCCAGATACGAATTACCCACTTTATGAACGAACCTCACTAAGATATTATCAGGTCAGGTTATACCACATGAAAAACCAAATAATCACAGGAAAACCTTGAAAAAATATATCATTATGGAATTGAGGTAATGGATAGTGGTTGGGCTCTAATAGAACATTAAGTAGCTAGATATACTTTAAACCAGAACTAATAGTTACTCGGTAAGATTATAATAGGTAGGTATTAGATACCTGCCAGATTACAAGAAATACTACCGTGCAACGGAAGAGTCGATGCATTGGCACAACATCCTTGTTGAAAAAGAACTGAGCTATTCATCAGGATGCCAAATGTTGGCCTATACCTCCGGTGATTTCCATAAGTGACCAAATTTCAATTAGCCGCTTTAAACTTGGTCATAAACAATCTGTAACGTCTATTTTTGTAAAATTTCTAATAAACATACGTAGCATTACGAACGACCTCTCTCAAGGTTTCAAACTAATTCATTGATTAAATTTGATCATAATTTATCGCACATTCGAACATCTTGTCCGATTTTGATGGAACTTGGCATATATGGACATTTATTATGTTCATAGAATAAAATTTCCGGGTTTAGAACCACCCTTATGGTGGGAGATGTCTGATATTATTCATAATTTTTCCCAAGTTCTTTGGGGTCACCCATTTCACTCCATTGAACTTNACATTCGAACATCTTGTCCGATTTTGATGGAACTTGGCATATATAGACATGTATTATGTTCATAGAATAAAATTTCCGGGTTTAGGACCACCCAGGCCCTTATTGTGGGAGATGTCTAACATTATTCATAATTTTTCCCAAGTTCTTTGGAGTCACCCATTTCATTCCATTGAACTTCACACCCTAAGATTTGGAATTCTTACACCTCAGCCTCATGGACTTTTTGTATTTTAGGATTAAGCCTGGTTATCTAGCAAAGCTTTAACTGCACAGAGAGTTTGAATAGGGCCACCCAGTTATTTTACAAACTTGGCGCCCCTTGTATTACGTCTGCCTCGTTAATTCTTGGTGGTTTATTCATTTCTTCAAATCTATTAAATTCCCGTGGATGTTCAAAAACATTCGTCTCCCCCATTTAGAGATAATGCATCTGCCTTAGATTGGCTTTTTGTTGTAGTTTTAGCATTTAAAGTTAACTAATGATTATTTTTTTGTACTTTGTTTTTATTTCCAGTCTCATTTACTTAAATATTCATTACTCAACCAGTGAGCAAGCGAGGGGAATTAGAGAAGTTGTAGAGTACGAGCAGCTTAATGAACCAACTAGACAAGTTTAAGAGATAAAGTAGTAGCATCAGGCAAACAGGTGACATTTCATGAAACCCTTCGTCATTATAGTTTGGATAAGAAGACTATTCTGAACACAGAGGACCAGTTCACACTTGACGGTGTTGATCATCATTAGGTGACATTTCATGAAACCCTTCGTCATTATAGTTTGGATAAGAAGACTATTCTGAACACAGAGGACCAGTTCACACTTAATTATCATTAGGTGACATGATTCTATAAATCTCTCCGCGTCTGAACAAGGGATGAAGGGACGCTTCTTGGGGAATGTACCATAAGAAACATTTCATTCTTATTTTGTAATGTATTTATGATTGTCATGGCAATACCTCAATTTAGAAAGCAGGATCGCCTTTCAGCATGACCATATTACTTTTTTTTTAACATTCAACAATATTTTTTTTTTACTTCCGAACTACTGACGCGTCCAGAGTTTGAATTATTACTGACGATCCAGAGTTTGAATAATTCAAATTTCTGGTTCAATGTATGCCTGTAGTCAATTTCTTGTATTTAATACAATTCAGCCAATTTCGTTGAACTGTATCCGAGAAAGTAAAGTTAGGTCTCCAGAGGGCCCAATTACAAATTTATCCTAGAACTTTCGCGCGCACGTGTTTATCTTTATAAATTTATATCTTTAAAAGTCTGTTTCTATTTGGACCAAATTTGGAAGACAATAAAATTTCAGAAAAGCTATCATATTGAAAACAATATTTTTTTCAAAATTTTGTCTACTCTTGAATGGAAGTTTACCACTAGGCGAGGTAAATGCCTAATACATTCTCTACGGCCTGAACTGTAGAGCTCCATTTTTATGTGGCCAAATACTCAAATTAATGAGGAAAAATTCCTGCTCTTATGGGAATTGAACCCACACGCGTCGGTTTACAGAGATAGCTACACTACATTGAATTACACTACATCTGCGTTGTCCATTTGGCCTCTGCAGACAAATTTATTTTAGAAACTTGAAAGATGTTTTCTTTTCTCAAAAAAAACTTGTCTGCTTCGTCAATATTGCTTTTGTCATGGCCCAATGTGAATCAGAATTCTACAAAAACACTAATGATCTGTCATGGCAGATTGTTAACACACTAAATGACTTCCCAAAAAACTAAAATTATCAAACGAATTGATGTTTAGCTTGACACTTACAATTTAGAAAAAAGAACTTCAATTAGTTGTTTCATGTTCCGAATTCTTAATTCACTTTTAATGTTGACTTTGAATTTAAATAACTCAACATTGTTGATGTCTTCCTTCTTGTCGTGGTATGTTGAAACATTCAGCATGGGTTTACTATCGAATGTCATGAGTTTCCCTAATGGCATTTCTGTAGTTGAAGGTTGTTTAGTAGTTTATGTTTTTGTAACAATGTCAACAAAGTAATTATTCTCCTCCACATTTTTCTTCTTGTGCTAAAGTTCATCAATAAGGTGCAACATATACTCGTACAGTTCTTAAGGTGGTATAATTTCTTTGTAGGACACTCTTGTGTGTTTTATCGCGGTTTACAAAGAGTAAGAGTCAGGGCCGTATCCAAAAAATTTTTCGGGGGGTCCGAAGGATTGACAACCAAGCCAGACTAACCCCTGAAAATGATGATCATGGAAGGTGCTGTTTTTGTTGTTGATTTGGTTGTTGTTGTTCTTGTGGTTGCTGTTGTTGTTTTTGTTGTTGTTCTTGTGGTTGCTGTTGTTATTTTTATTGTTGTTGTTGTTCTTGTTGTTGTATTTGTTGTTCAAAACTAACAACAACAACGTTGTTAGTTTTGGTGGTGATGATGAGTTACACCTTACAACTTATAATATTACATAAGTCATGCATAAAAAAATAATTTCGGGGGGAGGCCGGACCCCATGGACCAGGGGGGGGGTCTGGACCCACTTGGNAAAAAAATAATTTCGGGGGGAGGTTGGACCCCATGGACCAGGGGGGGGTCTGGACCCCCTTGGTACGGCCTTGGTAAGGGTGTTAGCAGGCAACTGTAGAATTACTTACCTAATGCATAGCACACAATTTTACATTCATAAAGCAAAAACAAATACAGAAAGATGATCTTATAGTAGTCTGCTGATCGAGCAAACCGTCGACTTCCATAATAACTTCGATAAGATAAAAAGGTTTGTGGTTGTATGCGCATACTCTTACAAAAGGTTCATTATTGACTTCGAGATCCTCCACGAAAATAGAAAGACAGAAAAAAATACAGTCCCTCATAATTTCATACTCTATCTTAGCAGTCATGTCCAAAGGATAAAAAAAGGTTGAAGCTGACTATGTTTTTGGTTTTGTGGAATTTGGGGGTTTCTTCTTTTTATGATATTTGATGTAATGTAGAGATGAATAACTGCAAGTAATTTTGCTCCAGAATAAAGTCAAGATGTGAGATAGATTTTATGGCATTTTAAAATATCTTTTAAAGACAAGATCCTCATGGTCCATGGCCATCAAAGTACCTAGGTATATTTTGATCAGTCCCGTGTGTGTGTATAATACAACCACAAAATGTGTTTACCTACATGGGACAATTCCGTCACAATCTCGTATTTCAGTTCACGATGGGAGATTTGTTCATAAAATCAAATAGAGTATTATCCTTTGTGATCCCAACAAGCTTATCTCTTGAAATTAAAATACAATACTTATTATTTATTCACATTTTATTGACGTTTCCGATAGATACTTACCTACATAAAGTGATAGGCCATGATACAAAAATCTAATCCATCTATCTTAAGTTTAAATGGAAAAAAAATTAATATCTGATATCAGATCTAGGATTTGTTTCATATGGCATATACAGGGTGTACTTACCACAAATTCTATCCTCGTTTAACTTTTGAACACATTGAGCTATCAGCTCGATTAGAGAATCATCTTTATCGATGAGTCTATTGGGAACATTAAATTCTATTGCTTAATTTTAAAGCACATACCGAGCTCAGTTTGCATTTTTTTAGTATTCTCGCTATTTAAATCAAACTAATGTATCATATCGTATGAAAGGTTTGCTAGAGAAATGTTCCTTTGTTTCTTCCTAGAAGCCATACCGTCAATTTGAAATTTTTTTACCTAAAAAATTCTCGTGTCACAGTGTTTGTTACCATACTCCTCCAAGAAGGCTGAACCGATTTTAATGAAATTGTATGTACATTCGGTAGGTCTGCGAATTGGTTTTTATCTATAATTTAATAGAATTGAACACCAAGTTTGTTGGGTTGGGAGTAGTATTGGATTAGGTTCCAAAAAAAAAAAAAAAAAAAAAATGCGTGTTGAAGTCTGCAAAAAACAGCAACATCAAAAACAAAAATTATTTTCTTTTCTGCTGTCAATATTTGTGTCATAGTTAATTTGTATTCATTATTTCCTGGTTGCTTAAAAATGTAAAAAAAAAAAAAATACAGTAATAAAATTCTTGCAAATAGTAAAATTTGAAATACCTCACAAAAGGAAATCAGATAAATTCCAGAATTTTTACACTCTCTCTCTACGCTTGTAATATTTAAATTATCAATTTTATTTTACTGTTAATTACTGTCATTGATAAACAGTGCACTCTGTATCAATATCAATTTCATTTTACTGCTAATTGATGTCATTCATAAACAGTGCACTCTGTATTAATATCAATTTCATTTTACTGCTAATTGATGTCATTCATAAACAGTGCACTCTGTATTAATATCAATTTCATTTTACTGATAATTGCTGTCATTGATAAACAGTTCACACTGTATAATATTTTTTAATATCTAACAGAAAAGGATTTGATAATTGAATATTTTTCTATAAAGAAGGGGTTCAGTTTAAGTCTAATATTCACATTTGCCCTTGAGCAGAGTTTTATTTTCTCTCTTAATCTAATGGAAATGTATAATTGCACATTATGTATAATTTATAATTACTGGGTGGTAATCGCGCCTCGGTGGATGGTTGGATGGGTGCATTGCACACAAGGTCTCGGTCTCTAGTATGATGGATGAAATTTGTCCATAAGAAATAATCAAACATCATGCATGACATGTGTTCGGTGCGACTAGACAAGTCTACATTAAAAATGGTGACGCCACTTCTATCGTCGGTGACGTCATGAATCTTGCACCTTTGACTGACAATCTTCAACCATTTCGTGTCAGTCATCAGTATCAAATTTAGAAGCGTCCGGGTGAGACATCTTTTTTGTGGTCAGTGTTATTAAATTAAACTGTTTTTAAAACTTCGGGTGAAAGTTTGTGTATCACTTTTTATTAAAAACTATAATGTGAAATTGAACCAGCGCATTAACGAATAACATGAATGATAATTCTTACTCCACACTGAACAGCTTTCACAGATATCGGAGGTTTATTATATTTAGGTTAGAATAACTGATTGCTGATTGTCGCTTCCGACCACGGGCCACTTTGTCGCACTAATCTAGTACTCACACTGGCAGAGTAGTCATACGAATTACAATAGTCACTTTAGTTTCTCTCCTTTGTTATCATTCATTTAGAAAATTGTACAGAAAAAGGTCGTACGAATGAATGCACAAAATCCCTACAAGTTTCGATCGATACGAGTACGAATCATTGGACCTGGGTACAATTTCACATCTCGGGATCAATGTTCTTCCAACTTTCAATTTGCACAGCACTCAATTTTGAATTATTGTATGATTTCATTAATTTAATTTTCCCATATTATCTTTTATATGGGTAAATTAAAAGATAATATGGGAAAATCCAAAGGGTAATCACTTCTCGTAAAACATACTGAGTATGAGGTGATTTTTTTCTTTCATTTTAGTCATGCATTCCTTGTGTACCGTCTATCCTAACGTATGGCACTGGAACATGGTCCTTAACAAAAAAACGAAAATTAATGGTGTGCCAAAGAAGAATACTGAGAGTCAAACTGAAAGATTTGATTAGGTTTGAAGGAATAGGACACAAAAAGCAGAGATGTTCATAAAGAATGTATAAGAAGAAATGGATGTAGGCTGGTTATGAGATCAGAATGTCGACTCGACAATAAACAAGAATAGCTCAAAATATAATTGTATTGGTGTATCCTGTAGATAGGAAAAGAAATTCAAGTCATCCGCCTGAAATATGGCAATATTCAATCTAGAAACAGATGTCGACCAGGATGGATGTGACAGTGGTAAATGGTGATTGAATGGGCCGTTGGTGATGACGATGAAAATCATTCAAGCCCTACCCATTCCGGCGAGTCCATTGAACGATTTTTGTTTTGTTTGAACATATAATTTAGTATTATTAATTGTGGCATCCTTTCCTTTCGGAATTCTAGAGCTGCGTCCACTAGAGTTCCTTGTTATTTTTAATCCTCTATTGTTTTAGATCTTGAATTCTAGATTGAATGACGAAAAAATGTATTTCCATTTTCTATTCTATATCCTTTGAGAGTAAAAGAAACTAAATAAACACTGAACCCTGCACAAAATGTTCAACTTAGGCGGAATATTTTTTATTTGTTATTGAAATTTAATATTTATTTATAATCTCACTTCCTTCTCATAAAAATAATAATAATGAGTGTTTATTTATTTTGTTCTTTGAAATATTTTTTTGACATTCTTTCCAAAGAATAATACAGAAGGGTCACCCTCCCTTCAGGCTCCAGGAAAGAAAAAGATGGATGTAACATTTGGCAAGCATTAATTTGAAATAATTTTTGAATAAATAAATAATGTGTGTGCATGTATAAAATGAATGAAGATTGAATGGCGTTCTGAATGAATGCATAATGTAGATTGAAATCTGTGTGCATTGGATTGTAGAATTGAAAGAGATAATAATGGCACCAGGAGAGACATGGACCACCATACAGGACACATTGAGGACATGCATCCTCATGTCTTGGAACTAACAAAATTATTTGAAATAATATATTCCAATATACCTAGGATAGTGGATATACTAGGTTTATTAGGAAATACCAACCATTTCGCTATTGGTATTGCAAATCAGATGTAAAAATTAAATATGTGCTACATTGCTAACTAGTGGATCAAGATGATCAGGTGTTCACGTTATGTTGTAGTCATTCATGGAAAAAATATCTTAATCAAATTATAATTTTTTAAAAACAAAATATTGGGCCGTCAGGGCTTCCAAAATTTTCAAAATCAAAAATCCCTTAACACCAGCCATAACATATCAACATTTTTAAGTTTCTACAACAAACCGATAAAAAGATAAAAATCGTAAATCGTTTTTAAAAAACGCAGTATTGGGACCCCCAAAAACTATACAGCAAATTTCCTTCATGTCCTAAACATATATACCAAATTTCTTCAAAATCGGATGAAAATTTTGGATTGTATCGCGTAACTAACATACATACAAGTGAATTTCGGGATGTATACCGGGGTCAAAAGTGGAGTTCACAACAAAAATAAATCAATTGAGAGTTCATATTGCCGAATATCTGCAGTTTATGTGGAACACTGAAAATATAATATATATACGTATAGTTTTTGCGGTAGGGGCTTTAACTGATAGCAATCGAGCATTTTAAGGTGTCTTAGCACGGGGGTCACATCTTGTTCATCGGAAGAAAAAAGAATGAAGAGTCCGTATATAGAAACAATTTATATTCAAAGCGCACAAAGATACCTCATGATTAACTCGCACAAGTTCAGAAGACCCACATCGACCTGGTATAACGTGATGGAACCAATGGAGAAAATCAGGAACGCGGAGAAACTCCATGATTGCTGATGCTACTAGATCCGAATGAAGAGCACTCTGCCATCCTGTACAAGAGACTAATGCGGCTTTGTATCTTTTGATGAGGAATATCAGTTTTTCTGATATTCCTAATCAAAAGATCGGGACTTATTTTTATGATTTAGATTAGAATTTTATATGTAGGTAGGCTTCAGCTTCTGAGGAAAAGTGTTATTAATTTATATAACAATGAGGTAGACACTTATATTTACCACAAATTCCGAAAACCCGCGACATAACCACGAGCAAGCAGACATAATCCGACAATCCAATTTATTTTATTCATTTCATTATTATTTAACAAATTTATACCAGACATTCTATTGGTAACTTTAAAAACTCTACAGCGAATACCAGTCAGTTTCCTCGAAAATGTCTGCGAAGCAGGCGAAACTCAAGTTGGAAATGAAAATTAAGTGAATCCTCGTCATTATTATTTAACAAATTTATATTAGACATCCTATTGGTAACTTTAAAAAACACTACCGTTATTTATGACGAGTGAATCCTCGTCGTTCAGTAAGTGAATCCTCGTCATAAATAACGGTAGTGTTTTTTTAAATGAATCCTCGTCATAAATATTGGTAGTGTTTTTATAATTCCATTTCGGTACGAGTATATATTCATTTTCGTAACAAGAACACATTGCCGAATCAGCATTCTTCCAAACCACCAGACTCACCGTAATTACAATCAAAAAAATAATTATTATAGCATAATATAAATTAAACCAAAATATAAATAATTGAATAAAATACTCCTACCAAGAACACTAAATTTAGATTGTGGACAGACATTGAAACATTTTCCCCAACAAACCTTCTATGTTGTCAATTTGGATCAATATGGCCTGGGGGTAAACTTACCTTAATCATAGCGATCAGCAAAAACCATACCTCAAGGTAACAGTTTATTTCCAAAGCACCCTTCACATCCTATTTTACCCTTTTCTTTTCAATTCATCCCCTCTCTAAATATTCTCTTTTTATTTATGGGTCTTCTTCTTTTCAACATGAACAACTAAAGCATCTTATAAATAATCTTTACATTCAGCTAGTAACTGCCCATGCTTTGTACTTCTCAAAATGACCTCTAGCCCTTCGCTTATGTTATATCCATCAAATATATTTCAGTAGAGATATTTTATTTCGTTTTTCAATAGAATGAAAAAAAAAATACATATTTGATATTTCATAATGCGTGATGATAGGATTTCTGAGAACGTTCTCCATTTACAAAGATCTAAATATATAAAGTGAAATATGACGTATATGTCTGTGTGTATGAAACATATTGAACAAATGCATGCTCAGATGGGCTGAACATCTGACTAGGATGAAAGAGAAGAAAATACTCCATCAAATTGGTTTGATTAGCTGTCTACAGACAAATCACTCCAGGTTGTTCCGAAAAAACGCTCGTCAAAAGGTTCAAAAGAAAACTTGAAAACCTGCCAGAGAATTATGGGTGATTTTTCTCCATTTGGTAAACGCTAAAAAACGACGAGAAAAAAGACACCAAGAAGGAGAAGAATGTAGATTGGGGATACCCCCCCTCACTCCTTAATAAGGTATGTAACCTTACGAGGAATCGAAAAACTGGGCCACGATATGATCAGTCACATATCACACAGGCTCATCATTAACAATCAACTACAGCCAGTCATCCCAAAGCATCCAACGGCTGATACATTTGTAGTTTCAAGTGTACGTTCCCAAATATGACCTATGACCGTTGAAGATTGAACTTAACAACTCAACTTAGCGCGGATATTTGACATAATACCAAATATCCGTACCAAGTAAATTGCTGTTCGATGACTCGATGCGGCGACTTATCGTATAAGGAAAAAAAAAAAAAAAAAAAAAAAAAAAAAAAAAAAAAAAAAAAAAAAAAAANAAAAAAAAAAAAAAAAAAAAAAAAAAAAAAAACAGACCATTTCGTTCCATTTCGTTTAGTCTAATATAACATTCTCAAGATTTTTGATAGCTCAAACACCAAACTTCTCCAGAAACCAATGTTCTTATAGAAGAAATTTTCTTATATAGGTATGTGCCACCACCCTTTATTCCTTCCCTCTTCCAATAAACCCTGTATATTTATAACCTATGATTTGCTCTTTTTTTCGAATCTCCTCAGGGGGCTATTTTTAATAAGTTTGAAACCCAATATAGATTCTGACTTGAAAGAAGAGATGGTGGCTGTAATGAATAATATAAAAACGAAAAATAAATCCATCAGAGAGGGAGATTGGTTAACTTTAGGGGTCCATTGAGACATGAAACATCGGATTCCATGTCACATGTTCATTAGGAGTGGGAGCTATATTTGACTCGTTTTATTTTCTTTTACATTTTGATTGGTGAGGTTTATATTTTTTTTTTTTTCTTATTCGCTGAAAATAAATTGAACACCAAAAAGTTTAACATTGAGGATAGTATCGTGGTTTTATTTCCTGTCGTTTGACCTTTTTATGTGGTCAGAATATTGCTTTTATTTTTGTCTTCAAAAATAACGCTTTTGTCAATATAATGTGACCAATTGATTTTTAACAATTGAGGTACCTAGGTTAATTTTATTATTATGTAGCATTGTAGACTTATAACCCTCGTGATGCTGGCTATTTTTAGGACTAACCCAGACTGGGTGAGGTCAATGTGGGTAGCTGGTTTGAAAGTTTCCGGCGAATGGAGGGTCAAACCACCGTCTCGAATGACCAATAGATGTTAAGGAGACATTAAGCCAAGTTAAAAAAAACTTATATTTATTTATAGTATGGTACATTATGTTGTATTGTAGGTCTTGAATGGCAAATAGATGATAAACGTATAGCCAAAATTAACTTATTCGGGACGAATATGGTCCCTTTTAATACAGCCTCCGTGATATGGAATTTATTTGAAAGTTCAAGCGAATCGTGTTCAATTTCCGGCTAGATCGGAATTTTAAAACTTTACAATTACATCGAATAATCCGATTTCGTTTTAGATGTATCATGGGGTGCTCACAGTCTATTGAGTTTTATAGCCAAAGTAAAGGGCGAAAATAGGAGGTAGCGCTACAGCTTAAACTTTATAGAACTCGAGATAATACTGAAGTCTATAGTATAAGGAAACTTGTGATATTTTGGTGCATATTTACATCAATTTTATGCATTGAATGGACAACGACACTTTTTGTTGAAAACAAATTTTACAAATCCTGCCCAGAGAGGGAACGGCACGAGCAATTTGAAATTTTGTTTATGTGTTATGTATACATATAGGAATAATAATTGGATTACGGCAAATCCTACATTTCATGAAAAATATTGTTCACAAACACACACGGACGAATGGCTAGAGTGTTCTGGTGACCTCAAAACGTGTTTTGCTACTGAAAACCCGACAGTGAAAATTTCAGCCTAATATAGCTAACAAATACTTTTTATAGATAAGGAAACTCGTGTGTTGCACAAACCAAATTTTTTAGTGACAGGTTACCTAGGAGTTCTATATTTTATTCCTGATTGTAATGATGAACATGCCATAGCTAGTTTATAGAAAAGGAAACTGAAATTCTATTATAAAGATATATTAGACGAGAATAGGAAACAAAGCAAGAAGAAGAAACTAAACTTTAAAACGAGGACAATAAATCATGTATCTTGAAAACTGTTCTCGACAACAGTCGAACTTAATTATCAGACAAGAGCGAGAGAGAGGAAATATTGTAACAATAAATTTCATTTGAACCGAAAAGTTTCAAATTTCTCTTTAAAACTTCCTTTCGCCGTTTTAATATTATTTTATGAAAAAGAAATTAAAAAATAAAATGTACCCATAAAGTCCTCAGGCAAAGCTTCATTTGAAATTGGAATTCACGTTTAAAACGCAAGCTGCATAGAAATTATAACGACGGGGGATGGAGTGACTTGAAGGAGGGGAGGGGATGTATGGATAAGAGGTGGTAGTGGGGGTAGAGGGAGAGATATCTTATAATTTAGTAGTTTATTTTATTTTGATCTTCTTCATTCTTGTGGTAAAGTTGTTTCCATAATGTCTTAATACTAAAGGGATTCAATCTTTGGTTAGACAGACTTATTGTAGTTTTAGTTTGTTATTTTCTGTTACAATTTAACCCCCCTGGACTTATTTTTGTTAAATTCCTTGCAAGGAGGGGTATTTGCATTCACATTCACGGTTTGAAGGTTGATAAGTTCATTCGTGGCAACGACATGATAATCTATCAAACATTGTTTTTACCAACATTTTGTGTAAATAAGTTGCTCAAAAGAAATAATAAATTGATCATTTTTAAAAGACAAATTTTCAATATTCTTTGGGTACATTGGACCATAGAATATATTCTCATTGGGCGGAGCGAAGCGTAGCCTTATAGTCCCTACAAACTGCAAACTTTTGTTACCCTACTCCGAAACTACTCAACTAGCATCTTCAAGTGCTGTCAATGTATGGTTGCTTTCTTTGACACAGTTTCATTTTATCATATAGGAGCTCTTCCAAAAGGGGAACCTCCTCCGTTCTTATGGGATGATAAATCGTCAAATGTTTTTCTTATTAATAATCTTAGAAGAATGAACACTTATTAATCTAAATTAGAGGACATCAGCGAGAACGAACGTTTTAGTTGCAAGAGTATAAAATCTTAATCTTAAGAAAAAAATTGTACAATCAAGTATATATAACAATATAATATTAATGTTACACAAAGGTACTAGTATAGTAGATAATAATATACAGACTTCATAGAAAATGCAGGATCTCTTGGAGTGTTTGTCTTCATCCTCATGATGGCACAACAGGACGACTTGGATCGCATGCCATCACAGTTCCAACCAAAAGCCATTACCATATTATCGTTATCAACCTATTTGACCTATTTCTATACTATTTTTCAAAACTGAATCTAGAAATAGGGACATCTGTTTATTTTAAGAAAAAGTTGGATCTAATTTTTATTTGGAATTCGCTACTGGATTACAAAGCTATAAAGTTTTAGGAAGCTAATGTTTTATGTAGTTGAATTATGTAAATGTAGAATTTCTTTGCGGTAAGGGCCAACAGTCTTTTCACACATTTTGTGGATATCACGGCATTACTAAGAGCCTCCTGCACTAATAATCTCTTCAATTTTCTATTCTCGTAATGCTACCACTGGTCGCTACGCACATTAAAGTAGCTACTAAATCGTCCTCACGAGGCTGATTGCAATCGGAAATAATAAACACATATTCGAAAAATTTCCGACCCCGCCAGGGATTGATCAGTTGAACACGGGTCCCCAAATTGCAATGGGATTGTGATACCCACTCAACCAGGAGGACTGCTTCACAATCTAGAATAATGAGCTTGTGATGATTGTGGTAGGTATTTCAAATTTCACAATCTGAGAAACATCGATATAAACCAAAGTTATTTCTAGATGTACCTAAGTGAAAAAATTAACTCTGTCGAAAAAAAGAACATGCGGATTGCGGATGGTAGGATCACATTTATAAATCGGATTTAAGTTGACAAGAACTTTTATGATAATAAATCATGGTCCTATGCCAAAAAAAAAAAAAAAAAAAAAAAAAAAAAAAAAAAAAAAAAAAAAAAAAAAAAAANGTTGATTATTGCAGTAGTTATTTGGAATTTTACAATGACAGCTAAAGTTTTTTCTAAAAAAAAAAAAAATATAAAATGATTTTGTTAAGAGTATTTCATTCTTTGTTTAAGATTGGTTAGGGTTGAGCCACAAATATAGATAGGTATTTTATTTTAAGAAGTTTTTAGGATTATAACAATCATTTAAAAGTAAATTCTAATCCCGTATAAGTTATTACGACGGTAGGCGGGGGAACCAACTCAACAATTTTAATCTTTTAAAGATAGACACCATTTCTCTCTCTCTCTCTCTCTCCCGAAGCCAGGACTGGAACCAAACACTATTAAGTTCAGCCTCCAGAAAAGGGAGGACAATGAATGAGCGAAATGGAGGAAAACATTAAACCATCGCAACGTCTGTGACACCTTGAATAGCAACGTCTAGCGAGGTTTTACTTGATGGGTAATACGATTGGGTCCTCGATAATTTACTTCCGGATTCCGCCAACTATTGAAGGGTTGGCCTTTTGTAAGATAAGTCTTTGTTTAGGAGAATCTTCTTAGACATTTGACTACAACAATTGAATCCGCAAATCCAACCCTGCATATCAAGCATGTCGGTAGATATGCTTACGTCAATAGTAAGCAAAGCTACCGACTATATTAACACGAACCAGAGTTTTTAGGTTTATACCCAATTTTTTCTACCACTTCCAGATGATTTTTTGAAATTTTTTTCTCTCATCACGCGGCAACAAAGCGACGTAATTTTTGAACGGGGATAGTTCATACATAATGGAAAAGTGACAGAAATGTAATGGGTAATGTGCATAACACCAACTTAGTTTGAGAATAAAAATCGGAGTGAGTATACCGACCTAGCTTCGATTTTTTAATTGAAAAAAAAAAAATGCTGTGTTAATTTGGGCAGCAGCATCCGCTCAACGGGTTGAGCATTTGCTTTAATAAAAGCATTTGCTCAGTATTTATGAATACGGATTATTGTCTCCAATGCCGGTCGTCCTTTCAAAGCGAACACGACTACAAGCATACGTTACGAAGAGTGAATGATAATACAAATGAATGTGGGTAAATGAAGTTTCGTCCACTGTAAGCGTATTTGAAGCGAACGAAAAATCGTCGCTTCCAAGCGACCCCCGGGGTAAGCTGCCTTACGAAGAAATCTTCCTAGTCTTACATCTGTAAATCCAGCCCTGAGTTTATCCACCTGTGGCTTATTAACCAAGATCTGTATTTTATTTATAATAGTTAAAATTTTACAAAATTTTAATTTAAAAATTATTATTACTTACCAAGAGAAGGGCAGTAAGGCGTTTGAATGATGAATAAATTATTCTTTTTTAATAGATGTAGTAATTTTAAATTAGTTTTGGGGTTCTTTATGTTGGTAACACTAATAGTTGAATGGTCAAACCCTTTTTATATATAAAGTTTTCAATTGGTTCCTTACCTTATAAAAGAGAACTTCTTAAGTGAATAGTTTCGCAACATTCCGCAGAAATACTTTGCGGCTTTTATTAAAATTTAATATTAAAGTTTTGATTACATATCACTTCAGCCTGGCTGATGACCTGGTAAGGTACAATTTCTATGTGGTACTCAGTTGATCATCACTTGACTTGTGGGTAGAAACTTTATTTTTTTCTTCTCAGTTGAGAATTTAATAAATGCACTGCTGAATACCTTTGTTACAAGGTGCACTTAGTCTCGTGAGGACAAATGACTAGCCAAAATAATGGCGTAAAATTAGTAAATTAGATATAATATATTATATTTTTATTATTATTTTAATTTGGCTTAACGTCTCTTTAACATCCATTGGTCATTCAAGACGGCAGTTTTACGCTCCACTCGCTGGAAATTTGCAAACCAGCTACCCACATTGACCTCACCCAGCCTGGGTTGGGCCGGAAAAAGAGCCAACGATACGTGGTGTACCCAAGCGGCCACCCATCCAAGTACTGACCACGCCCGACGTTGCTTAACTTTCCTGTAGCTATATTTTCCGATTGCAATATTTAACATCTATTGGTCATTCAAGAGGGGTTTTCACCCTCCAATCGCTGGAAACTTCAAAACCAGCTACCCACATTGCGCTCATCCAGCCTGGTTTGGGCCGAAAAACCCACGTGAACACCCACATGGTACAACCTCGCTGGACGTTGCTTAACTTCAGTGATCTATCGGGAACTGGTGTATTCAACGATTCTATGGCTTTACTAATGACTATTTCACTACTAAGGCAGTCATTTTTCACTATGGTTACTACAACTAGTGTATAAGTCAACAAAAAATGCCGCTACCTACAAGAAAGCTTAGTCTAGTCATAGCATATTGCAATCGGAAAATATAGCTACAGAAATAGTTAATAATTTTATTATTATATCTGATTTACTAATTTTACGCCATTACTTTGGCTAGTCAATTGTCCTCACGAGGCTAAGTGCACCTTGTAACCAATAGTCCAAATGCGAAACCAAAATATTTGATAACTTTCGTAAATCCTCAATATTCCGATTTCTTGAATCGAATGTTAGAGTGTGCAAATCCTATGTGATAAGTGTGATGACCAAGGAAGTTGTTTCATGCCTCAAGTAATCTTCAAAAAAATACATTATCCCAATAGAAAGTATAGCAAAAATATACAGCATGATAAAATGCTTTGACCCCCTGGATGGTATAAAACCCAGACTGATTCATTTCAGAGTTAAGTCATAAATAATTATGAAATAAAGATAAAAATTACACGTCTAAGAATTATTCCCGTGCGCGTAGTAAAATATTTTTCTTTAAAAGAACTATTAGAAGAGTTTAATCATTGATGACTGTCATATAACATGAGCACATCAACATCAGATAAAAATTCAAACAGATAAATAAAATAATTATGAAACACTTGAGATCCAACGCCTTTGTCCGATTTTGATACAACCTCGTATGGACATTTATCATGTTCAAATAGAGATTGTTCATTATATTCAAATAGAGTTTGTTCAGTATATTCAAATAGAGTTTCTTCATTATATTCAAATAGAATTTGTTCATTATATTCAAATAGAATTTGTTCATTATATTCGAATACAGTTTGTTCATTATATTAAAAAAGAGTTTGCTCATTATATTCAAATAGAGTTTGTCCATTATATTCAAATAGAGTTTGTTCATTATATTCAAATAGAGTTTGTTCATTATATTCAAATAGAGTTTGTTCATTATATTCAAATAGAGTTTTTTCATTATATTCAAATAGAGTTCATTATATTCAAATAGAATTTGTTCATTATATACAAATAGAGTTTGTTCATTATATTCAAATAGAGCTTACTCATTATATTCAAATAGAGTTTGTCCATTATATTCAAATAGAGTTTGTCCATTATATTCAAATAGAGATTGTTCATTATATTCAAATAGAGTTTGTTCATTATATTCAAATAGANACAAAAAAAAAACGTTATAATAGGAGAACAGAAATTTTAAATTACAGATTACTCATTAAACGAAAAGATAATTATTTTAAAACTGTGTCTTGTATTATAATAATTGTTGAAGGGGGATTTTAATATGTTTATAAATTAATGTAAATGTTACCCTGTTATCACGAAGATAAAGAGAGAGAAAGAGAGAGAGAGAGAGAGAGAGAGAGAGAAAAGAGACGGTGCTAATGTATCGTGACTAATGCTTTTTGAAAAAATAATAATACTGAACATGCTTAAAAAACATAAAATATAAATTTAACGAGAGATAACGTATCTAACGATAATGGACGTTATTTTTTGTGCAGTAATTACAATTTAGACAAACACATAACACATACTCGTTGTTGTTTTTTTTTTCTNTCATTATATTCAAATAGAGTTTGTTCATTATATTCAAATAGGGTTTACTCATTATATTCAAATAGAGTTTGTCCATTATATTCAAATAGAGTTTGTCCATTATATTTAAATAGAGATTGTTCATTATATTCAAATAGTGTTTGTTCATTATATTCAAATAGAGTTTGTTAATTATATTCAAATAGAGTTTGTTCATTATATTCAAATAGAGTTTTTTCATTATATTCAAATAGAGTTTGTCCATTATATACAAATAGAGTTTGTTCATTATATTCAAATAGAGTTTGTTCATTATATTCAAATAGTTTGTTGATTATATTCAAATAGATTTTGTTGATTATATTCAAATAGATTTTGTTGATTATATTCAAATATAGTTTTTTCATTATATTCAAATAGAGTTTGTTGATTATATTCAAATAGAGTTTGTTCATAATATTCAAATAGAGTTTGTCCATTATATTCAAATAAAGTTTGTTCATTATATTCAAACAGAGTTTGTTCATTATATTCAAATAGAGTTTGTTCATTATATAGTTTGGGCCACCAGTGTTTTCATGGTGGTCATTTTAACTGAGTGAAGTCTACAGTTCAGTGAAGTGTACCATATTTTTATTTACGTTTCATATTTTCAATGACGATTTATATTTTGATTTACGTTTCATATTTTCAATGACGATTTATATTTTTATGTACGTTTCATATTTTCAATGACGATTTATATTTTGATTTACGTTTCATATTTTCAATGAAATTTATATTTTGATTTACGTTTCATATTTTCAATGACGATTTATATTTTTATGTACGTTTTATATTTTCAATGACGATTTATATATTTTTTTACGTTTCATATTTTCAATGACGATTTATATTTTTATGTACGTTTCATATTTTCAATGACGATTTATATTTTGATTTACGTTTCATATTTTCAATGACGATTTATATTTTGATTTACGTTTCATATTTTCAATGACGATATATATTTTTATGTACGTTTCATATTTTCAATGACGATTTATATTTTTTTTACGTTTCATATTTTCAATGACCTTTCATATTTTCATTTACCATTCATATTTTCAATGACGATTCATATTATCATTTAAACGTAACGATGTACCAGATCACTAAAGTTAAGTAACGTCTACAGAGAGGTTATTCCATGCGGGTGTCCATGTGGATTCGCGCCCTCGTGATGCTGGCTATTTTTCCAGACTAAACTCAGACTGGGTGTTTTGTAACTTTTGAAGGGCTGAGGCATTTCGAAATTTCTGTTTTTTGGTGATAATCTCCCGGAAATATATAGATTATCAATCTTTTCATTGGTCCTTTTGCTATCCTTAGAAGAATCTTCGAAAATTTCAACTGAAAACTATCTACATCTTAATTTAATAATTTTTGATCCAACGGAGTGAGATCTAATTTAAAATTTTTACGTCTTGTTGTAACACGATAACTCTCGCACGACTGGTCCGTTTCTGGTTAAACATGGCTATACAATATGAGGTTGGTTAATTGGTTGATTACTTTTTCTTGGGACCTTCGAGCCTCAGGGATACAATTTTACAGTTGGAATTACGATATTCATGGAGACTATTGTAATTCCAACTACATAATTATATAGACTAAAAGCTCAATTACCAAAAAGTGTATTTATTAATAACTAAAAAAATGTGTAAATATGTTAATATTTGTGTTTGTTAAGACATAGTGTTACATTTTCACAACCTAGATTTGTGGGTATCACAGCATTACAGGGATCACTAAATTAAACTATCACTGCCCTACATATTTCTTTGCTCTTATATATATATCGCTACTCACATTAAATCCATATCCATCCATATCCATATCCATACTAATATATAAATGCGAAAGTAACTCTGTCTGTCTTTCTGTCTGTCTGTCTGTCTGTATGTATGTTACGCTTTCACGCTTAAACTACTGAACCGATTTTGATGAAATTTGGTATGGAGATAGACTAAACTTTAGGAAAGGACATAGGCTACTTTTTATCGCGAAAAAAAGGGGGTTGGAACTATAAACGGCCATGCCTCTAAGGCGCCAGCGAAGCGGGCGTATTCTGCTAGTATTCAATAATTTATCCTCACCAGGCTGAGTGTGCACTCCAAACAACCAAGCAGAGTTCCGAAAAAAAACTGGTTACACCAGGATTCAAACCCGGGTCTCCCGCGTGCAAAGCCAGTGTGATACCCACTAGGCCAAGAAAGCTGCTAATTATTATTAATAAGAACGTGAAAAGTATCAACTACAACATTGCCTATCCCACCTGTCATAATTCGAACTCTAGTTAGATTTTTTATAATCCAGATTCATCCCTCAAACATTTTTCCCCAGATTTTTTTATTTAACCATTTCAAATTTATGTATGTGTATGATAAAAATATTAATATTAATTACAGGGGTTTTCAAAAATATAAAATAAAAGTATCTGAGATAGGACAGGAGGTATTTGACGGGGAACAAAGGGGGAACCTGTGATAGGACAGGAGGTATTTGACGGGGAACAAAGGGAGAACCTGAGATAGGGCATGGCAGGAGGTATTTGACGGGAAACAAAGAGAAGGGGTATTCATTTTGAACATGCATTTCCTTCAAATATCCTATTTTTTTATATCTAGCTTTGTTCAAAGCTTTTTTGTAATCAACCAAAACGCTAGTTTTGCAAAGCCAAGAAAAACAACACGAGCGTGCAATATATACGCTAAACTTAGTTTGTAGGTATCTTTACTTTCAATTCTTTCTTTTTTATTATGCGACTGAAGGTTTCTCCCAAAATTTCTGTATTCTTTCGGATTTTCATGCACTTGCAATTTTATAAAGTATGTATTAGTGTGAAAATGAAAAAGACAAAGTTGGCGCTCATATACCTACAATGGATTTGTAGGGGCGGATAGAGTTCTCCAGTTCAGGGGGACCAACCGACCGTCCAAATTATAATCGACATGGTCAGTAGTATTTAGAAACTCCAAATTTGAGAAAATTGTTTTGACGTTCAATTTCTTCAGGTCTGGGAATGGGGAAAGATTACCCATACCCCCACCCCCCATGTATCCACTTCTGACCATCAGCAACATTTTTACCGTAAATATCAGCGAGTGTGAATAATTAGTATGCATATACCTACATAATATATTCAGATTTAAAGTATATCGATCTGATGCAAATTGAACATAATGGTAATTCTATGCCATGTTCAATATAATACCAGTTCCCGTTCGATCACTGAAGTGAAGCAACGTCCAGCGAGGTTCTTCTATGTGGGTGTCCAAGGAGGCCCGCGGCCTCGTGATGCTGGCTATTTTTCCGGTCCAACCCAGGCTGGGTGAGGTCAATGTGGGTAGCTGGTTTGCAAATTTCCAGCCAATGTAGGGTAAAACCTCCGTCTATAATGACCAATAGATGTTAAAGAGCCAAATTAAAAAAAAAAAAAAAAAAAAAAACATAATGGTAACAAAACCGAGGGATCAAAGATGAACACATAGCCAACATGAATGTCACGTTGAATACAACATGTCCCATAGGATCACTGAACTTAAGCAACGTCTTATATTCAAATTCAACGTCAAAGTTTTACTTGAGAGACTTGAAATGAAATTTGAATTAATTTCAACTCCAAAGACAGCATATACATATGAAAACAAATCCCATGATTTTGTTACCTGTAAATAGTCACATCACCTGTCCGAGGCCCGTGAAGCAATTTCAGTATGTGGCCACCCAGTATTTTAAAATTATTTTTTTTTAATCAAATTTGAGTATTTTCTATAAAATGCTTACTCATTGATCAATATGGCTATCGTCATAAACAGACAAACGAATTTGGAAGCTCGTACCATGCATCAACTGGCATTCTCACAAGTTCAGTTGTTGAGGGTTCTTTTTTTAAATTACTATCACATGAAAGGGCCCTGGGTTCTGTCTGAGTATCTCATTAAAACCCATTTACTGCTGACTGATGGACCATATCTATAATTTACAATACAATAGATAGAGGTGGCTCTCCTTGAGAATGACTAATGGAGATAGATTGATATTGATGAATAAAGTGAGCAGTGCCGAAGACTAGGTGGTCCAACTAGATTGATATTGATGAATAAAGTGAGCAGTGGCGTAGACCAGGTGGTCCTATTCCTTGAGAATGACTAATAGAGATAGATTGATATTGATGAATAAAGTGAGCAGTGCCGAAGACCAGGTGGTCCAACTAGATTGATATTGATGAATTAAGTGAACAGTGGCGTAGACCAGGTGGTCCTATTCCTTGAGAATGACTAATAGAGATAGATTGATATTGATTAATAAAGTGAACAGTGCCGTAGACCAGTTGGTCCTTATCCTTGAAAATGACTAATAGAGATAGATTGATATTGATTAATAAAGTGAACAGTGCCGTAGACCAGTTTGTCCTTATCCTTGAGAATGACTAATAGAGATAGATTGATATTGATCAATCTATCTCTATTAGTTTTTTTTTTTTTTTTGCCAAATTTTATAGTTATGGACTAAAATAGATTTTAACCCGATTTGGGTACAAAATAATTCCACGCAAATATCATCTGACTGAGTTATTCACAGTTATGGCTAACAATTCAACTTTCGTATGTGCAACGAACGACGCAACTTTAATAATAAATATAATAATACTGCTTATTTATACTGCTTGAATGAGACTAACGAGTCCCTTTACCCCAGCAGTAAGCTTGTACTATTATTGTGGTTAAATTCTCAATTAATTGAGAGGATAAAATCCTACCTTGGCTGGGATTCGAACCCGCGACCTCCTGATTACCAGGCGAGCGCTTGACCACTGAGCTACCAAGGCAGGTATAATAATAAATATGTGTTCCTTACAAAATCAAAAAATGTTCTGAAGTCTGAAAGGAGAGACAAGCCTGCCATGGGAAGCCGTAAATAGTTGATCGTTTTATTTTTTCGTACCATTTTTTCCGCCACTTTTTCAGTGTTCTAGGCCAAACTTTAACGTGGTGTTTTTCTGTAGCTAGAAAGATAAATGTTCGTACTGGGAACTCTACTATCTATTTGTATTTATGTGACACATGGAAAAACACGTGACAGAATAAACGTTCAGTGTTAGAGGGAACAAACTAAAATACCTATATTTTAGAGCTGAAATTCTCACAATATGCGCAAAAAGAACGCAGGCTGTCAATTTAACAATTAGCAAAAAGTTTCAACTTATAGTGCAATGTGGGCCTAGGAGTGGCATTGTATATTGAACATGAAAGCTTTTTTTTTCTTCTTCTTTAATTTGGCTTAACGTCTCTTTAACATCTATTGGTTATTCAAGACAGGGGTTTCACCCTTCATTCGCTGGAAACCAGCTACCCACATTGACGTCCCCCAACCCTTGGTTGGGCCGGAAAAATAGCCAGCATCACGAGGGCGCGAACCCACGTGGGCACCCACATGGCATAATCTTGCTGGACCTTGCTTAATTTCAGTGATCTATCAGGCACTGGTGTATTCAACGTGCCATAGACGCAGGCTGGTATGAAGTTTTAAGAAACGCGATGATTATTGGACACAGAGTCGCTTACTTATGCAAGCAATACCCATCTGTCAACCCTCTGTTCCCTTAAAGATCCCTCAGAAACGATAAGTAAAAAAAAAACATATCTGTAGAGAACGATTCAACTCGGTTTAAAAGTTTTGGTGAGCTTCCAACTATAAAAGCAGCTGGGTATTTGTAAATAATGTGCATGGGTAGGATACACAGAACACTAAAACAAACAATTTCTTTTTAAAAGCTTTGATTTTAAAAGTTTCATGTTCTATGAATGAAACAACAGATAAGATAGAAAGGTAGGTAGGTATATAATTGGAGAACATGAAATGTTCCACAGACCAAGCATCAGTACCACTAATGGTTAATGGTAAAATAATGGACCAAGCTAATGATTAGCTATAAAACATACGTACGTGTAGAGAATTAGTATAAAGATAAGGCCATACGGACAGCTAATTATTTAACCAACGTTAGTCGTCTTATTGTCTGACTGCATTTCACTCGGATGCAGAGGGGGTGAAAAATTTCAAATTTGGAACAAATAAGAAGATCGAATTGTCCGTTTCTCACCGGACAAAGTGGAGGACTAGTTTTAAAACACGATTTTTTTTGTTTGTCTTTTTTACAGCAATAATTCTCGAACGCATTATCAAATTTTGATAAAATTTGTTGTAGAAATATATTATATTCATAGAATTATTACAAGAAAAAATAAAAGAAAGACAGCTGCGACCGTATGGACACGTTAAGAAAGACCGAAAAACAACTGGATAAAAAAAATACAAAACGGAACAGAAGCCGATTTGGAAAACCAAATCGAAGAAGCACATTCTTCGATTTGGTTCAAGAAGAGCCGACTTCGTTTGTCGATAAGGGAAGGGAGATATATTCAATTCGCTGACTAGTTTTGTATACGATTATTGAGTCATATGTGTAATTACGATGTTCCTTTTGGTGCACCTTTGTCACTCTTTCGGACTTCAGAACGCTTTGATTTCAGAACGACTTCAGAACGATTTTATGAGTAATACCTATTAATTATTTTGTAATTATGAATTGTTTTTTGCGGGTGCTGGGAACGCAACTGTGCGTAATAATATTTTTTTTTTTAAAAAAAAAGGTAAGTGGAAATTAAATCCAATTTGTAAAAAAGTGCACCAAATTATCGATGAACTTTGTAACCAACGGTCCGTTTCGTTGGGTTGCCAAAAACACAATTATCAATGGGAGACGTCTTTTCAATTATTATGAATGGCAAGCTGAATAATGTTGTTCAATTTCAATAATAACATACGCTCGAAATTTTCATCTTGTTTGATGTTGTTGCTGAGTATCTCAAGAATGATAATATTTGCATTTCATGTTTCCATATTATCATCATTTTAGTAATAACATGTAGCATGTACCTACATATTATATAGGGTGTTTCAATAATAACATACTCTTCCTGTTTGATGTTGTTGCTGAGTATCTCAAGAATGATAATATTTGCATTTCATGTTTCCATATTATCATCATTTTAGTAATAACATGTAGCATGTACCTACATATTATATAGGGTGTTTCAATAATAACATACTCTTCCTGTTTGATGTTGTTGCTGAGTATCTCAAGAATGATAATATTTGCATTTCATGTTTCCATATTATCATCATTTTAGTAATAACATGTAGCATGTACCTACATATTATATAGGGTGTTTCAATAATAACATACTCTTCCTGTTTGATGTTGTTGCTGAGTATCTCAAGAATGATAATATTTGCATTTCATGTTTCCATATTATCATCATTTTAGTAATAACATGTAGCATGTACCTACATATTATATAGGGTGTTTCAATAATAACATACTCTTCCTGTTTGATGTTGTTGCTGAGTATCTCAAGAATGATAATATTTGCATTTCATGTTTCCATATTATCATCATTTTAGTAATAACATGTAGCATGTACCTACATATTATATAGGGTGTTTCAATAATAACATACTCTTCCTGTTTGATGTTGTTGCTGAGTATCTCAAGAATGATAATATTTGCATTTCATGTTTCCATATTATCATCATTTTAGTAATAACATGTAGCATGTACCTACATATTATATAGGGTGTTTCAATAATAACATACTCTTCCTGTTTGATGTTGTTGCTGAGTATCTCAAGAATGATAATATTTGCATTTCATGTTTCCATATTATCATCATTTTAGTAATAACATGTAGCATGTACCTACATATTATATAGGGTGTTTCAATAATAACATACTCTTCCTGTTTGATGTTGTTGCTGAGTATCTCAAGAATGATATTATTTACATTTCATGTTTCCATATTTTCATCATTTTAGTAATAACATGTAGCATGTAGCTACATATTATACAGGGTGTCGCATGAGTTATGAATATTCAAAAGAAAGTCTTATTTGATTTATTATGTTTCCGGAATAAATCCATGAGCCGTAGGTAATCTTATTCACTTGGCCTCCATCGTACCCGATAATACCACTATTGACTATTGATATATTTATTAAATTCCCGGATGTCCATTTTATAAGTGAATAAAATATTTCATTGGTTTATTATCTTCATCTGAACGACTAATAGATGTTAAAGAGACGTTAAACCAAATTAAAAAAAAAAAAAATGTTTAACAAAAATTCAAATCCTACCTTCTTAAGGGGTACAGGGTGCCGTATAAGTTAAGAATAATCAATTTTTCTCGGTTCCTGTGATTTTTTTTAAATAAAAAAAACTTAATGTACATAATTTTAATCGGTGATTTCGTTACAATATTTTACCAATACAGTTCAAAAATACAAAAATGGTGTTAGTTTCAACGGGGAATTCATATAATCCCTGTGATTATTTAAAATTCCACTGCGAAAATAACACAAAGGTGTTTCCTAAATCAAATCTCATTAGTAATAGGTACATTAATTAACTCGTGCTATGGCGTCAATTTCATAGTCACGTGTTTTTTCTGCCGTTGTTACAATTTTAGGGCAATCTAATAATCATAAATTTCTATTTTTTTAACAAAACCGGCAATAATTTTTGGACTTTTTTTAGAGGTAGGAAAATTTTCATAAAGATGCCTACTAAAGGGAGTCTTAGTGTGGAATTCGAGGATAGCTTCACCGACTCACTAAAAACCCATCCTCTCAATAGATTCTTTGAGCGGATGGTCTCAGTCAATGTATTGTGGACTCTCAGATCATTTTCATCTTAAATAGTGCCCATTTATAATGTTGTGTCAATTAGAGGTAGGAAAATCTTCATAAAGATGCCCACTAAAGGAATCTTAGTGAGGAGTTCGGGGATAGCTTCACAACTGAATAAAACCCCATCCTCTTAATAGATGCTTTGAGAGGATGGATCTCAATCAATAATTTTTGGTCTGCCAGATCATTTTCATCTTAAATTGTGCCCATTTCTAATGTTGCATCTCTATTAGAACACCCTTTCCATCCCTGTACCTGCACGAGTATGCATTAACTATAATATGATACATATTTCATTCATCTTTCTTTCATATCTTTTCAATTTAAATTCATTTATCATTACATTATTTATTTTCTCTCTCTATTTCTACTGGGTGTATCTCATTCAACTGAAAGGAGACTCTGTGTCCCATATTACAATGTTAAAAAAATACATTACCTAATGCAAATGGAAAAAATAACACCACAAAATAAGTATTTCACACTGAAAATAGAATTGCGCATTGAAGACTTATTACTATTTGCTGTGGACATTTAATATTAAAACTGGAGTGACTGGTTCCCCTCTGGTTTGACTGGTTCCCCCATTTATGATTGTTCACTTGTCGCGAAACCGGTTGGTTAAATGAATTAGTGTTATATCCAAGAAAAGTATTGAAATCAATTAATATGTTTCCCGAGATGGGTGACAGCCCCAGGAGAATAAAATCAAAAGAAAGGCAAAGTTATTCGTCTTTTATTTTACTAATATATTTATATTTTAGTTTGAGTATACATTGATATCTTCATATAAATTTCATTTATATGACTCTGGACGAGAACAAAGGATCGTCATTCCTGAGGCCATATCGAGTCTAACCTGTCTACCTCATATTGATGTCAGTGCTTTGATATTTTTGATATCTCCTCCATTTTAATTTGTCTGCTTCAGTTTCTGTTCTATTTTCAAAATTGAACTAATGGTAGATTATTGGAGAACATTATCATCAAAAATAATTACCCATCTTATTTATAAGGATAGACCTTACCAGGAGATCTTCTGTGCCTCTGTCTTTCTATCCTAGATTCACTTCCAACCACCAATCTCCCTTAATATACCATAGTCATTATTGTTTACAATTGAAGTTTGATAATTAATCTGATGTAGGTATCTAAACCTGTCTTGATGAAAAGCATATTCCTACAGTGCCGGGACTGATTGCTATCATATAGCTAACAATGGACTTTAAGTTGTTAAGCAATCGGAGGGGATTCAATCCTACCCTTCGGTAGAGACTGAGTCCAACATAACCCCTCACGTTACTCGACTGGGGTTTTTATCTGGCTGCAGATATTTTCCGCCCCCCCCCCGCTGTCAGCAAATTCAATTATGGATCAATACAAAATGTATAAAAAAACATATTTACGTAACCCTCGTTCTCAGGCAGGTCGTGGTGTTATACTCTTACTTAGGTACTCCGAGGATTCAAGCTGGCTACGAGGATCTTTATCGTCCTCGGATATGCCCTCTTCAAATTTCCCAATTTTGGGCTAGTTCCATCCAATATTCACGCTGGTTTCTTTGCCATCATCATGTGTGACATTGTCGATCAATCTACTTCGGAATCTCCCTCTTCTTTTTCTGACATAGGATTAAAGATAGAACACTTCAAGTTATCTTCTATAACTTGAGCCTTTCCCAATTCTATGTGGGGTCGGTGCTGCTTTCCCTAATTCTGTCATGCCCCCAATCTTTTATTTGGTAATGCCTATTCTCTTTAGCTGTAAGCCTTTCCCGACACAGTCAGCCTAGCTTACTTTTCTCAGTATTCATAGAAACTCCGTAGAAACTCGCTGTTTGCTGATGATCTCTCATTCATGGTTTGAAGCAGAGTTTTAAAAGGCTGGATGCCCTTCCTAACACCAAACCGTATGTATGAAAACTTCAGGTTATACCCTGTACAAAATAAGTACAATGAAGTTTGACCCTGTATATAGTGTATAGTTCATTAATGATACTGAGGAAGTGGTGTGTCAACACAAACATAAATTAATAACGAAAAGCAGAGGCACCCATACAAGGTACAAGCAAAGTACCATCATGACCTGATTAGAAATATAATACACGCGTCCGTCACGTCACTCATAAAAGTTATAATTAGAGGCAGGGTAGTGACCGGTGAGATGATAGCGATGGGTGATGGGCATGGAAGTACTGAGATTAATAATGAAAAGCAGAGACACCCATACAAGGTACAAGCAAAGTACCATCATGACCTGATTAGAAATATAATACACGCGTCCGTCACGTCACTCATAAAAGTTATAATTAGAGGCAGGGTAGTGACCGGTGAGATGATAGCGATGG
>CM022878.1:30611654-30659762 GCA_012654025.1 Pachypsylla venusta | reverse complement strand
TGTGTTTGCTCTAAAGAGGGCATAAATTATTGGAGGCGCCATTCAAACAGTGTGTGTTTGCTCTAAAGAGGGCATAAATTATTGGAGGCGCCATTCAAACAGCGTGTGTTTGCTCTAAAGAGGGCATAAATTATTGGAGGCGCCATTCAAACAGTATGTGTTTGCTATAAAGAGGTCATAAATTAGTGGTGGCGCTATTCAAACAGTATGTGTTTGCTTTAAAGGGGACAAAAGAAACCGACAATCAATATAATACCAGACTGAATGAATCAATAATTGTTTTAAATGTTTTCGGCGAACTGCGGGTAAGCAAAACAAAGAGAATTAGAAGTGATAGAGCCAGTTACATCCAATAAATTCCACAAGAGGCCTGAATGTAAGTGGAGCTGGATTAGAGAGTGTTCCAAATTGCAGTAGAAGGCCTGTGAGGTCTAGTCATGCCCTCATTTCTACTTAATTCCATAGAAGTGAGCTCAATGTAAGTGGAACTTTAGTACTGACACACTCTTTTCACCTTGTACAGCTCCATGTCTTCCTGAGCAGATTTTCCTCATTCAATATCGTCATAAGCTTGTCATGTATAAATTAAACACCTTGAATTAAGATTAAGTAGAAATTTGTACATGTACATGACATGCCAGTGACATGGTGGTAATAAAATGACATGCTTAGAAACTTTTCAAACATTCATAGCATTGAAATTTAGTGTGAATGTATGTCTGTGCCATTGAATGAATTATTCAGGATATGAGACATTGCTTCTCATTTTCCGTGTGACCTTCTCATCAATTTCAAGAAATATTCGTCCTCCAAAAGAGAGCTATTCTTGTTTCCAGGATTTTGAGGGTAAAGGATGTTTCTTGGAAAAATATATGAACTCTCAGATTTGTATTTTTCAAAACCGTCTCTTAGAAATTGCTTTGTATACGTTTGAAGAGTATAAAAACTATACCATCATTCTTCAGCTACGTAATAACATCAAATTCAATTACCTTTCCTGGTTATATTGATCAGTGGTTAAAATTTGATTTGAGTTTGGTTGATTCTGGAAAAGCTGCGGGAAGCACTCTTATTATTACTAATAAAGTTGATTAAGGTATAGCTTCCCCTAGCGTTTGACACACTGATAAAATACTGTTTGGTTTAAATGAAAACTAAAAGAATATGTGGGGACTAAATGCATTTTCACAAACGGTAATACTTTACATGTCCATCAAAGAAAATGATGGTGGTGGAAGGGACTAGATGTTGATAATCTCGACCCCTCCCATGTCCGCCAATAGTTGTAAATATTTCAAAATCATTAATATGTAATTCTATGGGTTGTCCGGGTTTGACCTCTCGGCCTACTGTTTAACAGTCTTACCACTACACCACCAACTCATCATTATAGCAGTAATAGTTACGTTTTTTTTATAATATTATTTCTCTTAAATTATAATGATTTCGATGAAATTTGGTGAGAAAGATATACTGCATTTTTTTCATATAATAATTTTAAAACTCTTTTACTCGTGTATCCAATTCAACATGTCCACGTTAGCATCCCACGTTTTAACATTCATTGCAAAATTAATCTCACTCTTGAATTTAATACAAAAAAACTGCAACCAACAAAAATAAAAAAAACTTTTGAATCTGACATTTGAAATTTGTTCAACCCAAAACATTTTATGAGAACTGAGAAACATTTTGTATTCAAAGTCCGACATTAAAATCTAATGGATTAGGGAGATATCAGATTTGATGGTGGTGTAATAGTGCATTTGTATGCTTTGGTTACTATACATGATTGTAGTTTATGACTCCTACAAATTGGCAAACCTGAGTTTGTTACCCTTTAGTTTGGTCTCTGAAATTATTTGCATATTATAAATTTTGTTTTTACTTTCATTTTGTAAACATTCGGTAGCAAATGACTTACATATTTTTTGCGAAATTCCTGGAGTTAGGAAACGCCTGGAGTGTTTAGCACTCAAATGAATCCCCTTGGGTACGCTGTATATTGTTGGCTGTTAGATATTGTTGGATTCATTCAGTTTCAATATTGATATCAATTTCGTGAAGACAACAGAATATCGTCGACCTAAAATTTATCTACAAATTTTCACATCGTTCTCCTCTTCAGGTGGCAGTTGGAGGCTTCTCTCTGATCTGTAGTTAATCTCCTCGATTTATAGTGATGATGGGTGTGAACTTAGTCGCCTGAGGCCGTTCTCAAGTGGTATTCGGGAACATAAAACACACCCGCTGTCGGTACCCAAAATTAGTGTCGTAGTTTCTACAAAGTGATAACTTTTCTAAGGGTACAGCAATTTTAGAGCTGGGAAGGAGTTTCTAGGCATGTATTGTGCCACAGTCCTAACTATTGAAAGCAGCAATTTGAATTCCGAAAGAAAAGACTGCCACAATGAATAAAAACTTAATCCTTCTGACACCTCAATTTTTCATAATAATATAGTCAAATTCCCGTGTAGACTTTCTACGAAGAAACAAACGCCTACCGGATCAACCTTTTTTCCCATACCAGCACGTATTGAAAAACCATCAGCAAAAGGTTTTTTCTGAAACTACCTAAAAAACTCAACTCTCGTAATTCCAACTACGAGTATAATAGTCAATTTAATATTACTAATAAAACATGAACATAAAAAATAAAATTTTCCGCCACGGTAAATTCATTTTAATATTGATAAAAGAAAAGAACGTCAATGACATTAAAAAGTAATTTCACCATCAGAATATTTTTTTTGTGTTAAAGAGAGAGAAGAATAAAATCAAGATTAATTCAATTGATTATTCTCGCAGCTGGTTATCAAAAGAAATTTTTTATATAAAATTCAATAGTCTTCTAATAACACGATGTATATTTTGTTAAATGCAAGATACCTTCTCTGCTCGGAGTCGTGTTCTAACGGAGGGGGGTTTTCATGTTTTTAAATTTGCACATGAAATGAGTGCAGCATGAGTTGACTTTTATATAGATTTTCTGAAGTCATCCGATCTTTGACTGTAAAAATTATTTTTTAAATATAATATAGGGTGAGGCATAAAGGAAGGATGGCTTTCTAAGAATCATAAACCCGCGATCATCTACCCAAAATATATTATTAGATTCTGATTCGCTTTTTCATAGCAAAATAAAATCTGACATCTCGCGTCCACAAACAACTTTACTTCCGGAGCTGTTTTGGGAATTTGGTTTTAACTCTCTTAAGCGTAGGTCGTCCAATTCTGACTGCTACGGAAGCCCGGATTCCTTCCTTTAATTGTTCCAGTGTTTGCGGGTTATGCTCGTTGACGTGACCCCATAGGAAATAATCACAAAATCAGGGGACCAAGGCGTCCAGCGTATGTCACAAATCTGGAAAGCAGATGAAAATCAGGTTAATGAAGTATGGAGTGAAATATGTTGAAAATAACGAGGAGGAATAAGAAGATAATAACATGGATAATAAAACAAATCTTTGATAAGTGTTAAAAAAATATTAATTTTTAGTTAAAAGTGTTAAAAAATATTAATTTTTAAATAAATTAAAACAAAACACTTACCAAAAAAAAAAACTATTTATTATAATAATTTATGAAAAAACTAGTTTCGACTCGAATGATTCAAAACTAGTTTCCTCATAAATTATATTAAATAGTGTTTTGGGCAAGTGCTTTGTTTTAATTTATTTAAAAGTTAACCTTCTGTCGGGCGCAATGATAAACCTAAGATTTTCGGACGCAATTAATCTGTGAGATTAAGTCAAAGAAAAACAGAATTTTTTTTTTTTTACTGCATGTAATTGTTTATTTTTATTTTCTTTATAATAATTAAAATGAAAACTTTTTTCTGCACACTTTTGGTATTTTCTTCACCTGAAAATCTTCTTCACCTTCATCTGAGCTTTCACAATCTTGATCAGTTTCAGAATCTCCTTCTCGTTCAGCTATATATTCTTCTGTGTATGTATCTTCATCATCAAAATTTTCTTCACTGACCAAATTTTCGTTGAGAATTTCGTCGATAGTAGCTACAATCATTGGGATTTTGTAGGTCAAGATAACGCGGAGGAGAATCTTTTGATGATGAAGACATTTCATCACTGAAAAATCGAAGCATAACACAATCGGACGCAATTAATCTCACAGATTAGGTAGCATTTTACTTGTTTTGTTATTGAATAAAATATAATCTAAAATAGATACCTATTTTAGATTATATTGCTTTACAAGTATATTTAGAGTTGCAGTATGTAAAATTTGAAGAAAATGAAGAAAATAGAATAAATAAAAAAATACTTACAGGACTGGGCGCAATACATCCAATAGATTAGGTGTAGTAATGTTCAATGAAGAGGAATAAGGAAAAGTCACGGGATCAATCCCCCTTACTAGGTACCTGAGCAGCGTAACACATAAAAATGTAGTCACTTCATCTTACAGATTAATTGCGCCCGACGGAAGGTTAATATAAGAAAAAACCAAAATAATGAATATAAATGGAAAGAATTAAAAGAATGAAATGAATTCGGGCAGGACATAATGGAATCTTCGAAAATGGACAACAGATGCATATTTGTATTGCAATGATGCCCTAGAAATGAGAAAAGACCAAGAACTAGATGGAGAGATGAACTAGATGATATAAAAAGAAGTGACCGGAACAGGATGACAAACCGTCGCACAAGATAGAACTGACTGGAGGAGACCCTTCAACAATCGAGTGGTAGTCACACGAGTGGTAGATTGTTTCTATCCTGTTCAAGTATTCCTTATCAAACAAGATTCATTTGATCAATAATTAAATAATAAATTAAGAGCAAACAGTATCCAAAAGCTGTCTTTTCATTTTATCAGCTGCACAGAGCTGATACCAGGGATCGGTATCTCATGGAGACTATACTATTAGTCAGCTAATAAAAATGCTGAGTGCATACTATTTTTTTTTTATCATAATAAAAATCACAAAGGTATTCTGTCAATGAAACTGCTACGTCTCTTCCATGATGATAATATCACGTATACAATATGATATCATATACTAAGCTGAAATCTCAAGTTATAACAGAGAAGAGAGTTTGTGATACGGAATAACTGATAAGAATCAAAATGAGAAGTTCATGAGTGAACGAATTCAATCAATGAACGTTCATTTAATTTTGAATTCTGTTGCGAACTTTGTGCAAGTACCAAAATAATGGAAGAACGACTACTATGTATTATGTAAATAACACATATCAGTATTATAGATATTTCAACTTATTAAAATATGACCACAGTTGTTTTCAAAATATGACAGTCTTTTGTCGAAACAGATTTGCACTCTCACAAATGTATTCTCACACATTTTTGAAAATCATGAAATATTCAAATTCCGATATAACGAAGAATCTGTAGTTTATATTCTGTGAATATGTCAGAGCTTCGTAGGATATTCTTGATCTAAATTTAGGGCTATAAAAGACCCTAACTTTTTATGCTTGGAATGAATCTTTTATGCCTACTCAGCTCTGAACAATTTTGGTCAGATTTTGGCTAAGTATTTTTCATGGATGTCAAAAATAGGCTGTATTTGCCGCATGCTAATTTCCATGCATGTAGGGAGTTGTGAGAAGCAGTTTGTTCCTAAGGGAGACCATAGTGTGTAGGCTAGGTGTTTTCTCAGATCACAATGACCAGTGATCAGGACAGTGGTTAATCTGATATTTTTTGCAATGTAGTGCAATGAACTCGATTTAAGTGTCTGATGGTCCCTGTAAAATAAGATAAATGTCTAGTACCCATCTGTCAATGAAGTCCTTCTCGCCAATCAGTCTTGGTTCGATAACAGGTTCTGTTCTGATAATTGGTATGGAGGACCCATTCTTTCCATATGGTCGTTGGTCGGATTGTTAATTACAAGAAATACTTTTAGATCCTCAAAATACTTTTGTGCCCCCTTTAGTGCTAGCCAAATATAAAACTGAAAAAATCTTTTTTTTTTTAATTGGCTTNGCCTGGGTTTGGCCGGAAAAATAGCCAGCATCACGAGGGCGCGAACTCACGTGGACACCCACATGGAACAACCCCGCTGGACGTTGCTTAACAGTAATCTAACAGGAACTGGTGTATTCAACGTGCGATAGATGCTGGCGAAAAAATCTTTGAAAACTTATTAAAAGAACTACTCAACATTTGATTGTATTTTTCTTTTTCCATTCCATGAGAGAAACTGAATTTGTTTCTCAACAACAGTCTGATAACAGGGGAGATCCTTTTATAGAATGACATCGACAGGAACTGAGAGGAGGATCCTGAGGAGAAGAGGGACTTATAGAGGGAGACCTACACAGAAAGAAAGGTACATTTAATATTTATAACCTTTTAGATACGATATAGGATAATGAACATCAGGGAATCGGAGACAGGTGAAGTTTGTAATGTACATAGCTATACAGTTTGTATAGCTAGTTTTATATCAATATAGAGTTTTGCAAATAATAAAAAAATAACAACAGACATTCCCATATTACTAATACCTACGTGGGATATACCTGCACAACAGTGTAAATATTCTAATGAAATATTTCTCTATTTTTTTTTAAAAAAAATTACGAACCAAATAATACCTATCTACCGTTCCTCTTTATCAGTCAGATCCAAAAAACAGATGAAGCTATCCAGTTTCTATTACATACACCAGTTCTCGTCGCATCCCTTGAGGTAAACAACGCTGGACTTGACGCGTACTCGGATGAGAGTAAAGGTGTACCGAAAGATAAATTTTCCAAAGCAGGACTTTTCGCATGAAAAAGGAGAACATGTCTATTTATGGCAAAAAAAATATAGTTATCTAGTAATTTGACATAGGTACTAGAACAGTGCTTTGAAATTTGTAGTCATATTAATCTTACCATTATTGGTCATAGCCATACTTTTCAGAGCTCTGGCATTTTGCCACGTTTTTTTACCTAAGGGTCTTCTGATTTCATTCACTATGAGTAGAACTGTTCACAATCCTCCTCATTGAAGTTGTACTTCAGAGAGATGGATTGTATACTGCATCTTTATATTATAAAAGGCAATGTCCTGAGTTACTGATCAACGTAGAGCCGAAACTATTAATGCTACAGACTTGAAATTTGGCAGGAACCTGGTGCAATAAGTGTGCACTAAGAAAGGATTTTGCAAAATTTTAATTTTAAAAGCGAAAAGTAAACAATAAGAAATACATTGGAGCGAGAGAGATAGCGAATAGCACGGGAACGGCCATGCCTCTAAGGCGTCAAGCTATAGGTCGTAGCGAAGCACGGGTTTGTATAAAGGTGATTTGAGACTTAAAAAATGTTTTTGTGTAAATTCAAGGAAGCAGAAGATGCCCTGTCAAATCTGGACGTCTGGTAAACCTAGATGAAATTTCCTGAAAGACAAAATCCATGTTTGGGTTAATCCGGGTGTACACATGTTACAGTGAAACGGTAGGAAATGCTATAAAGCTTCATACCTACTAGTAAAATGAAATGCACGCTGATAGCTAATGTTTTGCCTCAGCGTCTCTTTAACATCTAAGATCAATCGAGACGGACACAACTGCTTTAAATCAAAACCTAATGGAGGAGTAATATTTTAAACAATTGCACATTGAATTTACCAGTTTCAGAATTTCATTGAACTTACCAGTCTGTGTAGCTCTCCTTCTTAAAAAAGAAAATAGGTATCTAGGTATGTTTGGAAAATTAATTTACATTAGTCTGCCCTCCAGTCTTACTTATTACAACATAAGGCATTCAGTTGTTCTCACGCGTTGTCGTACACACCAATACAACCAGCATCACGCGTTGTTCACGAGCAGACTATCATCCGAGTAATACGGCTAACGTTGCTTATGTTAAGTTATCTCAAGGGAACTATTGTATTCAAAGAGTTCAATGCAAATATCCGTATTGCAATAACAAGCTTCTGCGTTATGTTTACGAGAGACTAATCTATTTGAATGATTCTTTTTAGATTTGTGTATGTTACTATACTGCAGACATTAATAATCTATCAGTGATGATTGAATTGGTAGGGGGTCCTTTGACAGTATAACCCGTTGGGCAGATGCCACAGCAGAACAACACTGTTTCTATTAGAAGGCATACTTTGATTTTTGCATCGAAAATGTCGACACGTTCTCATATGCAAAATGACGTTGGCAGTTCATCCAGAAATCCAATTCATGAGAAAACACAAAAATTGAACAAAACAGAAGAAGATTTGTGTTCATCTTTCACTCCACTAATTATTTCTTGTGATATAGATATAAGTTTTGAATACAACAACTTTATAAAACCGAAGCTAAGTGATAAATGGAACAAAGCCATTTTGGATCAAAGGGATGGTTCCAAATATCAATAAATAGCGTTGTGCTGTGCAGGGCCGTACCCAAAAATTTTTTCCGGGGGGGGGGCATTGACAGTCAANGGGGGGGGGGGGGGGAGCATTGACAGTCAAGCCAGGACTATAACACTTGAAAATGATGATCATGGAAGGTGATGTTGCTGCTGTTGTTGATGTTCTTGTTACTGTTGTTGTCATTGTTGTTGATGTCGCTGTTGTTTTTACTGTTGTTGTTGACAGACAAGCCAAGACTAACACCTAAAAATGTTGATCATGGAAGGTGATGTTTTTTTTGTTGCTTTTGTTGTTTTTGCTGTAGTTGTTGTTATTGCTATTGTTGCTGTTGTTGATGTTGCTGCTGTTGTTGTTTTTTTAATATTATAAGTCACGTGCAAAGTAGAGTATTTCCATAAAAGACGATTGAAAGGGGGGGCGTCTGGACCTCCCCTGGGTACGGCCTTGGTGCTCTGCTCAAATGGCAGAGAGAGAAAATTTTTGTTTTATATAAGTTTGTAGAATTCGTAATGAATGAATGATTCATTAATTTACATAATAGTATTAGTGATATGGGATTTTTTCTAATAAAATTTTACAAAAGAAATTCCAAGAAATAGGCGCCAGATGGCTTCAATTGAACAACAACACTTGCACAATTTGAATACACCTTGAGCACTAATATTCCAACCAGACAAACATGTTTCCCCTAAACCAAACACGGGACAGTAATCAATATTTTAACAATAATAATAACATACCTTGTGTATGCCATAATAATTCTCACATCTGCAACATACCATTCAATATAGGTAGAGCACACAAAATACACATTTCTCCATAAATCATTCAAGTTCCAATAGTGAACACATACAAAAAATATATAAACGGGCACTTATCCAAAATACACTCAACATTTTTACTATTGGCAATTTGCTTTAGGCTTCCTTCTTCATCTTTTTTATTTAACTCAAATGAAATTTTCAAAACCGTATCTTTAAAAAAGATTTTGTTTTTTAATTTGAGTTTCCAGACGGTAAGTTTTTTTTTTTTCTTTCTTTCTTTCTTTTTGCTTTTACAAACATTTCTTCATTTTCTTGTGAGAGTTTATGAAGACTCACACACAAAAATTGTGAATAGGAAAAATAAAGTTTAAGAAATGCCTGGAGAAAGATTTGTTCAGGCAAGATTTTTTTTTTTTTTTTACTTATTTTATAGACGTATATTTTATACTTATATTCCAGATTTTTCTTTTACTGGAAAATGCACGAAAACTAGTTTCAATTGCTGAGACCCTGGAATCTTTCATTGTAATTAATCGGACAAATATTGAAATTAAAACTCTTTAAAAGGTAGCTACCTCTTAAAGTATATTATACGCCACAGCTTACGTTGTCAATTTCCGGTAAGTACTTTCAGAAGAAAAACTGCACATGATGGGATAAAACAGTTAGGAATGGGATAAAGCGGTTAGTATCCTTATATAAACGGAGAATATAAAGTTTATCAAAATCGGTTAAGTTAACCGGAAGGTATAATCTTCTTCTATTTGTGTTCTGCTGCTTCTGATTTTAATGAACGATATTTTTTCTAATAAGTGTGTCCCTCAGCCCCATATTCCCAAATTTGGGGTCAAAGGTAATGTCCTGAGTGACTGATCAAAGTAGAGCCGAAACAAATAATGCTAGAGATTTGGCAGGGACCTTCGTTGCAACATGTAAGTGTGCACACTAAGAAAAGATTTTGCAAAATTTTAATTTTAAGGGGTAGAAATTGCGAAAAGTAAACAGTCCCCATAAGAAATACATTGGAGCGAGAGAGATAGCATGATGCATGTATATACGTACATACAACAGCGTTCATGCCTACTTTCACACGGAACAGCCATGCATCTAAGGTCCCAATCTATAAGCCGTAGCGAAACACGGGCGAAACAGTATGTTATATTTTATTAATTAACTAAACATTATAAAACTGTGACAGTTATTTTTAAATTATAATCCATACATGAAAAATGATACTTATTTATATTACCTCCGCCTGCACAATTTTCTTATTCCACTTAGAATATATCATTACAAAGAATGTGATAGCACTATGATGAGATAAATCATGACTTCATGCACAGTCTGGTTTGTTATCTTGTGCTTAGCCACATTTAACATTGACCATACCGGATGTTGCTCCATGAAGCAGTTTGGTCGACATATGGTGCACCCTACACGAACGCTGAGTTAGGATTCTGTTTGATCATAATAAATGTATACGAAACTTATTTTGCATTATTGTAAATGTATAGCAATAATAAATACAATACAATGTGCTCATGTACATATTTCATTCAATTTAAAGGAAAATAAAATAAAATGGATTTTACATGTTTTGTTTCGTATCATTATATAGAAACAATCAGGGCTCGAATCAGAAATAACTAAGGGGTGTTTTTATAGAAACGCAAAACTGCACACCGTTACTTGTAGCACATGTGTCATTATATGGAGATGTTCCCAGTGCACATATCAATTGTCACGTCAGAAAAAATCGTTCGATAATCAAGGTGCATGTGTCATTAAATGGAGATGTTCCCAGTGCACATATCAATGGTCACCTCAAAGAAAATCGTTCGATAATCAAGGTGCATGTGTCATTAAATGGTGATGTTCCCAGTGCACATATCAATGGTCACCTCAAAAAAAGTCGTTCGATAATCAAGTTGCATGTGTCATTAAATGGTGATGTTCCCAGTGCACATATCAATGGTCACCTCAAAAAAATTCGTTCGATAATCAAGTTGCATGTGTCATTAAATGGAGATGTTCCCAGTGCACATATCAATTTTCATGTCAAAAAAATCGTTCGATAATCACGTTACAGGTGTCATTAAATGGATAAAATAAATAATAAAATTGACTATGTTTTCACTTGACTATTTTTTTTATTATTTGTAAATTTTACAAGTAAATTCTTTTTTTTTTTAAAAAAAAAAAAAAATCAGACCTAAATTTTTGTTTTTCATTCTGTTCAGGTGTCCTTTGCTTTGTGATTTACCTCCTCATCTGCATTACCTATCGTATATACTTCATCCCATCTCTTCTTGTTCTAGTCCCAAAGTCTTGAAAAAAAAAAATTCTGAAAACAAGTCTGGCAAAGTCAATACAAATTTTCCATTCCATTTTTTTTTCTTCTTTTTTTGTTCAAAACTCTCATCTCTCTCCCTTGAATAATAATATAAATATTAGATTAATTTTTATTTGAAACTTTGTTGTTTCTATTCCCGTTCTGTTCCCATTTATATTTCCATTGTTTACTGCAGATATGGGAAAGGGAAGAGAGAGCTTTTTTTTAACAATTTCATCGAACAAGAAGATTTATTTGTTGAATAAATGTACATATAACTACTCTAATAGTACATAACATACATGATTTTATTTCTAATGGGAAGTGAATCCAATTTGTATTTTGGAAATATTATGCAAAATGTGGATGGCAACCATTAGGCGTTCCAAAGGAAATGAAAAAGAACTGACACACATCAGGCGACCAGACAATATTTCGGTGATACTTTATTCTGTCAATTTGAAAAGATCCAAATTCATCCACACACAGAAAGAAAGAAAACAAACCCAGTAACAAGTAAGCATGTTACACTAAACCAAGGAATTGTCCTAAACCCAATCCGGGAAAGGAGTTGATTTTATTATTTGGTCTCTTCCAAAAAATAAAAAGTTATCGCGGCAAACCAAATTCAATCCGGTCTAGACGAGGACTAGTTTACTTCGTCTGTTCTGAAACAATCTGGTTTGCTCTTTTTGTTGACAATAAAAAATCGACTCTTCATCTCCTGGTCCATTGTACGTCATACTCAATTTCTATACTCTTTGATGTAGGTGACTCAGGTAGATACTATCCAAAATCAAAAGGATCAAGATTATTAATCATATTTAAGATTGTTACTTTAAGATGACATCCTCCCATTTCGAGTCCACTTGAGCTAATGTTGTAAAATAACACAGGATTTCTTTTACTGATGTCACTATGCAGTGCTTCACTTGGTTGGTCTCCAAGATTGGATATTCATGGCATGACAATTAAATACTTTAGGAATAGCAGCATACAACAAAATATTATTAGCCAGCATCTGCGGCACATTGAATACACCAGTACCCGTTAAATCACTGAAGTTAAGCAACGTCCAGCGAGGTTGTACGTCCAAGTCCCCATGATGGTGGCTATTTTTTGGGCACAACCCAGGCTGGGCGAGGATAATGTGGATTTGGGGGATACATTAGGAAGCCTGTTCACTTTCATACCTCTACAACATTTCTGATACGACTGAAGTCCCGCCACTGATGGTTTCTATACATTAGGGAGCCTGTGCACTTTCATACCTCTGCAACATTACAGATACGATTGAAGCCCCGCCACTGATGGTTTCTATACATTAGGAAGCCTGGAGTCATTTTTAATAATGTTTCTTTTCTGACGTAATTGTTGTTTATTTCTGATAAAAAATATAATTGAGCAGACATAAATCAATACAAGGGGCAATCATTGCCCACATTGAAAACAGAACTAAGAGTAAGAAATAATGGCGCTTTCCTTTTAGTTTAGTTTTTTATTATTTTCTTCGGTACATAACTTTTTTTTGCTTTTGAAAAGCTGGNTTATTTCTGATAAAAAATATAATTGAGCAGACATAAATCAATACAAGGGGCAATCATTGCCCACATTGAAAACAGAACTAAGAGTAAGAAATAATGGCGCTTTCCTTTTAGTTTAGTTTTTTATTATTTTCTTAGGTACATAACTTTTTTTTGCTTTTGAAAAGCTAGTTTGGTGTGACTGGTGAAAAAATATGGCTCCCAACTTCATTTCTTGGAAATGAATTGAGTTTTTTTCTTCTTCAGTTGCTTTATTTCTCTTTAGTATCTATGGCCATTCTGTACCCACAATTGTTGGAAACTTACAAACCAGCTACCCACATTGAACTCATCCAATCTGGGTTAGGCCAGGAATAGTCTGTATCACTTGTCACCCACTTAGTAAAACCTCACTAAACGTTATTTAACTTCAATGATCTAACGGGACCTGGTGCATTCAATGTGCAAAAGATGGTGGCTAAAAAATCTGCCATCAATACCAACTTGAACTCTGCAGGGTGTTTGGTTATAAATGGGACCCTTGAATATCAGCTAAAATCAAATGGAACATGTTTTACGAAATTTGTTCTGCTCCAGCCAACTGACCTCCATCCTTAGAGAAATAGATCTCTGAGGATCGATTATGTGGTGCAAAATACACTGGGGATTAATCTCGCCCAGTGGGCTACTTTCACTCAAATGTCTAATTTTAAAGATAATGATGATGTTGTTGTTTTTGATGATGATGATGATTCTTATCAATCCAATTTTTTTTAGCACTCCATCAAGCTAGTAGTTTTGCAACCATCAGTCTTAAATCTTGTTTTGTAAATGTTGTTTCTTGTTAAGAAATGTTAGAATTCTGTATTTTATAATTAGCGGCTACCTTTCATTGCTTCATTTTTTTATTAGTATTTTCTTAGTTACGGTTTATGTCGGGATTTCATCAAATACTTCCATAAGCTTGTCTGCGCTGCGCCGTACTGTTTCACATTATACTGTAATCCTTCATAATTTTGATTCAGTGGAGGCAAGATTGAATGCAGTTATTTTATCTACTTACATTTCACACTCAAGTAGTGTTTATTCCTAAGCAAAATTGTCTTGCTTAAGTTTTTATGCAAATTTCACAAATATTTGTGAAATTTGGAAAAAAACAAGACATTTAGAATTTTTTTTAGCAAATCTAAATAATTAGTGATAATTATATTCAATTATGTACAATTATGTGCTCAGATAAAATAAAAACTAAGTTCAGTGCTCAGATAAAATTTAAAAAAATGTTTTGACTAGTAGATAGTCGGATGAAAGTCTGCTCCTGGAGTCCACGTAATATTGGATTCTTTAAGATGCACCCAAACTAATAAGGACAAACAGTGCGTACAATTTTTTATTTCAGCAAAACAGCACGGGAGACCATACCGCAGTTGTAGAGGATAATTATTGTTCTTATACCCTCCAAACATCCGGTTTAAAAAAGAGCATTTCCTTATTTTCGTAAAAGTTGATGTTGAAATATCTTGAGTGTTCTATTTGATGAGTTTATTCACCATAAACTTAAGTATTGCCCATTTTGTTTTGAAATGTCACCTATTCGCCACTGACTAGGATGCCCCTCTTATCATTCAAAAAGAAATTGATTGATGGAGGATACTTGTACGTATAATATTTTTTATCTCTTTTTTTTAATATTTCATAAATTGCATTTGATTCATTTATGATGGATGTACTCTTCTTATCTCTGCATCTCTCTCTTTATTTTTTCTCTCTCTCAGTTTATCTCTTTATTTCTCTCTCCAGTTTAGCTATGTTTTATATTAATCTTCACAGAGTTGTAAAGTGCCTATTTTATTTATTTATTATTATGTTCTTGAAATGTGATCAATGATCACAATAATTTTGCAATGCACTTTACTGCATCTCCAAAATTTGAAAAATATATTGGTGTAGATAATATACAGAATGTTTTACTATAAATGGTACTCCTGAATATGTAGCTGAGATCAAATGCAATAGGTACTGAGAAGGTAATATATGTACAACTTTCAACGTTGCACGTTGGGTTGTGACGAAAAAATAAATGGACACTTAATATTAGTTTTTGATGGTGTTCAATTTCAAATGTGGCATCAAAGAGACAAAGGAAAATTGGGGGTAAACCGGAAAAGTTACCAGTTAATTTTTCTGTTCTCAAATCTGATTCCACATATTTTAATGAAAAGTGCTATTTTTCGCAAAAACTTCTGAACTAATTATGTTATAGTAATGATTTTTTTTAGTAATTCCATTATTTAATGATTACTTTTAACTAATGTGACCGTCATTTCTCTGATACATTGATATATAGTCTCAGGAATATGCTCTATCAATCAGATGCATGAATTTTTATTACACCCTCTATAATCAGACATTCCCAGAGTAGCATCACCATCACTTCCTACGATAGACATGGAAAGTAAGTAAGAGCTACGAAACATGGCTATCCAGGTCTAGAATAGCATACTTGTTGTCTAATACTAGTATGGTTCTGGGAATTAGAGATATCACTCAAAACATGGGACCCTCAGAGACCCCAGGTGGCCCAATAAGTTCAAGAACCGTACGTGCAAGAACTCCTTGAAGGTGCCTACTGTTTACAAAATATGAAATATTGTGAATGCAATTATGTTTACTAAATGAAAAAGCTTGCTCGATTAAAGATGGACGGATGACTGCATCAAACCAATTTAATTACCGACTCCTGACAGTTACTTGATGTTCAGTGCTAGTAGTAGGGGCTACCATTGAAACAATCACCACCTTTCAATATTTTTACCAATATTTTCACTCACCCAAAAGCTATAGGAATGTCTTCAAAATCTAAACAAAACCCCGTTGCGTTTCTCATTCTTCTCAATACTCAATTATTCATTTCTTTAGAGTGATTTCTCAATAATTATTTTTAAAGGTGTACCTATTTATCAGGGAGATTGATCTCACATGGTTAATCAACCAGGAGGGTGCCTATTTATTTATAGAGGTAATTCATTTAATTATAGGTTTTTATTTAATTATACGTTTTGTTTGGAAATTCTATTTTTATTATTACTTGATGTTTATTTGTAAATGATATTATAGCTCTCAGAAATATCAAATCGAATAAGCTAACATAATAAAAATTGATAAAAAACAATTGGAAGAAATCGCCAAAATCTAACTCATATTATTTCAATATGAAGTGTATAATTTATCTGTTTGTTTTTCTGATCTTTGAATTTTTTGTATGGAGATATATATTTTTGTGAAATTAGCTGTTGGATGAGTGGGTTGATAGAGAAAATTCTCCTGGAACTGCAAGGTGTTATTCATCCATATTATGTGATATCGTGAAAATTACATAGAAGATAGTATATAGCTTAGGAAGAGATACTGTTTATATAAACTGTATATTATAAAATAAAATAAATTAATTACATTATTATAAACCTTACACTTCCAGCCCATAGCCCAGGATGTCTGATTTTTACTGATGAAAAACTTACACAGTAACCTTTTTTTTCCTGATACAGCAAACATAGCGATAATTTATATCACAGAAAAAAATGGCCATGTCTCTACCGGGAAATACTAAACGCACCACAGTTGATTTATATTGGTGATAAAAATAAATCAATTCATGAGCATAATTAGTGTATTATATTGCTGTAATCAAATGGTATCAAATGGTAACAATATACCCGTACTTATATGAGAAACAAATTTAAATGCGATAATATCTATCAATTCATATAGGGATGACAATATATATTCCTCAGCATACGTCTATTATTGGGAGCTAATAATTAACACGATTCCTCGCAACCATGTCAATTAATGATATATAGTTATATCAGTAAAAAAATAAGGGAAATACCCACTTATACTGAAAATAAAGAAATTACTTCTTTTTGATTCTAATTACTTTTTCAGATGGCGGACAAAGAGATTTTTTAATTCGATTTTTGGGACTTAAAATGTACATAATTATGTTTATTGGAATGCAAATTTATAGATGTTTGCAATCATTATGAAATATAAATTTTAATGAATTGTTTTTGTATTAACTACAAAAATATATATGAGTCACGAGCGCTTTTCTCTGTTTTTCTTTCTCAAGTAGAGTGACTTTGTTTTGAACTCAGGCGCTAGAGACGAAAAGGGTCAGTTGTAATTGCCAAAAAATGTAAAATCCAGGGTTCCTTTTACCTTACGAGTACAGAATCCTAAAGAGCGCTTTTAAATTTTAGAAAATAAATAGTTTGAAAAAATATATTTATTCGTGTCGCCCAAATAAAAGTTTAGAATTCTATTTGCTGAAATGCTAAAAAGAAGTACAAAGCTCAAAACTAATGGAATCTTTCCATGATAATACTATTTACATTACCCCCTCTTCTTATCCATATTGAAGAAGCCATGGATGGAAGGATCCCTTTCAATCTACCCCATTCCTCCGTTTTCAACTTTCTAGTTTTAAATGAATAGACTCTTTGTTATTCACTCTATTTTCTATTTTGTATAATCTTAGTTGACCCGTATTCAATTTATGCTTACAATAGCATGCAATAAGATTAGCTTTTTTTGCTTAAGGACTCTTTAACATCTATCGGCCATTCCAGACGGTGGAAACCGGCTATCCACATTGACCCCACCCAGCCTGGGATGGGCTAGGAATAGCGAATATCGAGAGGGCGCGAACCTACATACGTTGTCAGCATTCAACGTTCCATAGGGGCTGGCTAAGATTGAAATATACGAGTATACTTTTTTCTGCTGGAAATTTCAGGTAAATAATAGCGTACATGTTCGCGCAGTGTACTGCATATGTTTAAGGCAGATAAACAATGACTTGAACTCCATAGGGTCATACGTCAAAATTTGATATTTAGATTTATACAGGTGTTGGGTTACAAATGGGAACATTTTACGAAATTCGTTAGTGAATCAGACGAATCTTGGTTGATTAACAGGCTGGAAAATATCATTATTGGACAACTTTCTACGTCGATTTGTGGGTTATGTTTATCTAGGTATAGTATACCATAGATTTCCAAGATGGTGTTTTCAAAAGGTGAAAAAAAAAATGTCTTTAAAAGAAGTTATTTTAAAATTTGAAAGCCTGCCATTTCGTTTCACGCTGTTTTTTTCCAAATTGATACTTGCGTCCTAGACTTCAGTATGAGCTTATCGAAATCGTAAATAATTTTACAGAAAAAGTCTAAGAAGAAAAAACTATTTTTATTTTAAAATTTGAAAGCTCCTAGAAAAAGGAGGAAGCAATTTTNCAATGGTTCCAAATTGCTGAAAGTAGAAAGCCCACAAGATTGATGTAGGTGACGCGTTTATCTTAACGCTTATATTGATAAAATAATAAATAAAAACAAAAAAAACGTGGTAAACAAAAGGCACTGGGCTTGCGTGTTGATCGTTGAAATTTTAATTTCTTACTTTCACCAAGCTCCTCTGGCGATTGTATACAATTACCGGTAAAAGTAGGAAATAGAGGATTTTTAAAGATTATTTCCTACTTTTACCAACGACAAAAGAAAGGTAATTGTATACAATTACCGCATTATCTACTTTTACTGTAACATTTATATTTGATTTGATTTGGTAGTTAAGTTCTACATCTCGACACTAGATTAAGTACTCGTACTCGATGGGTTTGAGGTGTTTGTCGTATATCTGGCTAATAGGTACTGAGGGGTCACTTATCTCATATAATACTAATAGTATTGAGGACATACCCATTGAATGGAATTTTTCATTGATAAAATAATTTTAACATTACTCGTACCAAAATGGTTAGGTAATTTATAAAAACAAGGATTTTATTATTTCTTCTCCTTTTAGGATCATATGTTCTTTTTTTGGGAGACCCTGTTTCTTTATTAACGTTGTTAATTAAATAAAACATAATAAATATTGATATTTGTCAATTCACATAACTCTAATAAACATGATACTGATGTGAAATACAAACCCAATAAAAGAAATATTGATTTATTTTCCCATGAAATGGAAACACGAAGAGATAAACAGAGAACATAGTGTTAAGTAAATTAGAAACCACAAGTTGAAATCGTAATAAATTTAATACTCTCCGTTGCCGTATCTGATAGATATAAATACTGAACTTATAGCAAATCTCTGGTTACATTTAACAAAGTGCTCTTGTTACTTTTTCAACCAATGAGCGCTAAGGTTACAATTTTTATGTATATGTACACACCGGCGATATCACGAGTTTACTAGTTAAAAAAATACTCCCCTCCCCTCCCAAAAAATTAAATTATAAGTTTCAAGGTACTTACGTAGAATGCAAAAATCAAATAAAACATATTAGTTCGTCGCCCCTCGTACCCTGTACACTGCACACCGTCCGCCGTGAAGTGCACATTTGGCACTTAGCTATATATGTGACTGACGGTGACGAAAAGTTGTGCGGCGCAATTAGACCCCAAATGGGACCTACATACCAAATTTCATCAAAATCAGTAAAAGGTGGGTGGCAAAAGTGCCCATCACGGCGTATATACCATTTGTTTTTAGCCCCATTTCATTGTACCATCGAACACTACTGAGAACGTGGGAGGCACGGGATAGAGCCCAATGGAAAGAAACGTGGGAGACCTTCGCCCTCTATTGGAATGTTACGTGCTGATGATGATCATTGTTAATCCATGAAAAGATGCTTTGTATGCTTTGTGACCTTTGAAAAGAACAATTTATTTTTGAGGATATAAACTAGCTATGTCACCTAAATATTTTCAAAAGAACTATTGTCATAAGAATGACAATGGTTCTTTTTATTTTCAAAAGAACTATTGTCATAAGAATGACAATGGTTCTTTTGAAAATATTTAGCAAGAGCTCTTGGACAAAAATTATTAATTGTAGCAATTATTCGTCTCGCCATAAAAATTTATACAGGTAATCGACCGGACTGGTCAAGTCTAAGACCATTCGATTGCCAAGTTAATCCACCCTGCTACCTAACAAAGGTTTTCCTTTGCTGGCTGGGGAACATATCACGCAAAGTTTATTTGAAATTTAGCAAAACATTTTACACGTGAAATGTTGTATCTAGAAAAACACATGACTTGGCATTCGTCCGCCATGTGTTAATAATTAATAAATATTTTTTTATGTATCGGTTGGTTTGTCAATTCTTTCTATTTTTCCGTTAATTGGTTACTAATATTTATATTTTATTATAAAATAAGAATATTTTAGTGTAAATTGTACAATTTTGCTTTAAATTTTTTCCATAATATGATTCAAATATTATAATAGTATGGTCATCCTAGTGTTCCAATCCATTTACCTTCAATGATACATTGTGTCTATGCAAACTATTGTGTCTATGCAAACTTCAGTGTCCAATCCAAATTATCTGTGATAACTCAATTTAAACGCCTCCCTTCTGCAGCTCAACCCAAATACCGGATCTGGAGAATACATACGTACACAGTGTTTATAAAGTATTCTCCCAGGTTTTCCAGATTTTTTGGTGATATTGAGCTAACTGTGACACCAAACGGCAGACCTTTACGTTTAGTATTTTTTAAATTGTATTACCAATTTCAAATATGCTAAACGTAAAGGTCCGTGAAAGACATACCATTAGGGTTCTCAGTTTGCTCAATATCACCAAAAACATCTATATCAAGTTTTATCAAAATTGGACAACGCGTTCGAGAGTTATCGCAGCATAAAAAGACAATCAGACAAACAAAGGAAAAAGTTTATTCATCTTCTTTAACTTTACCCTTTCCCAATATTTTTGGGGGATGGCGTTGCTTTCCTTAATTCTGCCTTGCCACAACCATTTGTTCGGTGCCTACTCTCTTTAGCTGTAACCCTATCCTGGCATGGTAACATGAGCATGCTTCTCACAGAATCAATTGAAACTGCGTAGAAGCTAGCTTTCTGATGATCTCTCATCATTAGTTTGAAGCAGAATTTTTTAAAGTTTGGATGCCCCTTCTAACATCAAACCTTCTGTATTTACACGGGCTTAGGACTGTCACCTAATGAAGCTTCCCTCGGTGGCTACATTGAAAAAGTATAAGTTTATTAATGGGAATCATTTATAATCCCATTTTAATAGGCATTTACTTTTTGTGAGTTTTAGGGGTGAACGAAAAAAGTCTGGAACTTCCAGAGGGGTGCATTTTGGGACCCATGATTATTAAGCAAAGTGGACTTTATTTGAGTTCTGGTATACGTGGTTAAAAGGATTACATGTATTTTGGAAACCACGAATATTTTATTTGGGGAAGTATATTTGAGAAAAAATATATAAATATGTATGAGAACATATTTTTTTCTATTCAATTCTATAAAAAAATGTAGAACTGAATGGAAAATACACACATGGAAAAATTAATGAATGAAAAAAATAGAGAGAGAAAAACGACATTTTAATTTATAATTTGTTTTCGTGATTGCTACACGTGACATTGGGCGTGTAATATTTCAAGGTTTAAATCCATTCAACAAACAAAACTAAATTTGTTCTTTATAATTAACAAGCAAAATTTCGATTTCTGGTGTACCTACACCTAATTTAGTTTGAATGTTAATTGATGTAAATTTTATTCAATATTTATTAGGCCTACCTACCTAGATCTTAGATATTATTTCTCCGTACTTCTTTATTAATATTATTATAAAGATTAAAGTAATTAATTAGTTATGTCTACCTACTGATTAAATTATTTTTCTATTATTTATTAGGTATACCAAAACTTTAAGACAAGGAAGGTCCTACTATTTATTAATACTTAAATTTTACCACTGTCGTTAACATCATCAATTGGTATCACCGTCTTTGCGAATAACCTTCTAAAGGTTATCCTCTGAATACCCAAATCTGACAAGGTTCCCTCCAAATCGTGTTAGTTACTGCCAATCGTAAAAGGTTCATCATCCAAGTAGAGAAAGGGATTTCTGCTCCAGGAAGTGGCTCCTCCTTGATTAGTTATTGATTAATTAAAGTCTTCCTGTTTCATGTAGAATTTATGGACTTCTATACAATTGGGTAAAACTAAAAACTTGTTTGACGCATTTAACTTTTTAATATGAATTTTATTTTGTTTAACTTGACAATTTTTGTTACAAAAATATTAATTAAACATGTAGACAACGCGTAAAAATGTGGGAAGCTGGTTTGCAAGTTTCCAGCGAATGGAGGGTAAAACCCCGTCTTGAATGATCAATAGATGTTAAAGAGAAGTTAAGCCAAATTAAAAAAAAAAAAAAAATGTTTGTAGTATACGATCGGAATAATTAACCCTTTTATAATATTCATGCGCGCAATGCCGAATTGAGGTTTCGTAATAAGCGATTCAAAAGGTTTTAGTTTTGTTGGTAAGGCCTTTGTTATATAAAAAAATGGACAACTGCCCAATTATAGGCAACCTTACAAACCAGCAGATACCTCCTGCAAAAAACAAATTGAAAGTTGAGAATAGTAAAAATTTAAAACTCATTAGTCATTAGTCTTGCACATAATATATTAATCATAAAGATAATAATCAATGGCACGTCACAAGATAGTCATTATTCTGCAATAAAAACACCAATAGCGTGTCAATCCTATGTTGCGACTTGCCTAACCAAACCACCCATGAAGAAAACTAATGAACTGATAACGTACGAGATATTTGTACAGACAAAGCTTTTGTCAAACAATGAATTACAAAGCAAAATGTATTTATCATGTTCCAACGACTCAAACAAAACATATTTTTGTACATAATATTTCATATGTTCAACAGTAAAACAGGTTTCCTACATTCTACAAAAATATTCCACCCATTTTTTTGCAAATTTAGGCGCTTTAACAGTGGTCAGTACGCAAATAATACCAATTTAATACAAGGAAGAAACAACGTAATGCCTAACTTACTTCACTTATATCCTTTAATCCCGAGCGAACTCTATTCTGGGCCAACAGCTTGACTTCGCTGCAGGATTTGTTTTCTTCGACCAGCTCTCGGTCGAGTGTTCTTCCCCAAGTATTCCGTGTTCCTTGGGGGTTCCAATCTAGTGCCTCTTTTGCAATATTATTCTGCTTTCTTAGTGCGCGACCGATCCAACCGTATTTTGGGCGTTTGATCGTAATGTCTATTGGTGTTTGATGGCATATCCTCCACAGGTCTTCCTTTGTGATCTTGTTCGGCCAATGTATCTGAAGGATGTGATGTCGGAGACAACGGTTAATGAAAGTTTGGAGTTCTCTAGATATTGATTGGGACATTTTCCAAGTTTGACATCCATACAGGAGGACAGATTTTACATTCGTCTCGAATATTTTTAACTTTGTGTGTCTTCTGAGTTGGTGTGATCTCCAAATGGGCTATTTATTTGCACAATAAACACAAAAGTAGTGCTGCCAACATTTTTGTTTGTATGCCTGGAGACAGAGCATACCCATCAATCCAAAATGGACTTTTTTCCTATTTTTTTTTTGTATCTATGTAGGCAACTTTGATGTACCTATAGATGGGGTGATTAATGATTTTAACTCCATCTGAGATTATTGCCTTCAATCAATCAATAATTAAATTTTAATGTTTGAAAAATAAATGCACCTCATTTTGTGTAAACTTTGCTGGGGGGAAGTGGAAACTACTTCTCGCGCCATTTTTTACATAGAAAGTATGTAAGTACGTAAGATGAGGTCTAATTATAACTAATAGGTACTTGAAAGTCTAAATACATCAAGAGTGGATCCAAAACATCCATCAATTTCTTTACCTGAACCCAAACAGTGCTAAGCCCTTGCATATATATGTATTGGTTTTGCAAAAGCAATTTAAAAATATTATAAACTGAATATTATAAGATTGGAAATAGTAATGGATGTTATAATCTGCTTAATATTTACACTTATCCTCAGATCTTTTACTTCTAAGAAGATTTGGAAAATAGCTTTGTCTAGTCTTCTCGTGAGAATGGATAAACTTTAAAATATTGTACATTATTATCTTTGAAGATTAGTGCTGGACTTGTAGTGCTAGTGGATACTGCTAAGTGGAAGTTTGGATAAATAGGAGTTTAAAATAATATATCTTGAAGAATATTTCTAAGAAGCTTAGTAAAAAAAACTTTCGAAATTATGAAAATTGCATAAAATGTTGTTACTTATGATTGACGATTAGTGTTCCGTATAAAGGAGCGTGCAAATGTTGAAATATGGGTTGGGAGAAAAAAAAATCGGTCTTGATATTTTTATATGTAGGTATAATTTTATATAATATATGTAGGTTTATTTTTTTAGGAGGGCTGTTAGACTACGGCTGATTGCAATAATACATAGCATAACAATCAGACTAGGTAGATATTAATTTATTATTTTCAATAATGAAATTATGGAAACGTCACAAAAAATATCTAAATCTTATATTGTATATTCCACAGTAGCTATGTAGAATTCAAAAATCGAATAAAAATAATCCGTTCGTCCATGCGTAGCGTCGTAAATAATAAAGCCATTTTTATTTTCATCATCAGTCAACTTCCATCTTTAGACTCGACTAGACTGATGATGAATCGAATGATTCGAAACTAGTTTCTTTATAAATAATTATAAATAGTGTTTTGGTAAGTGTTTTGTTTTTATTTATTTAAAAGTTAACATTTTTATTTTACCTGTAAAAATAGTTCGACGCTAAGTGTCAGAAGTGGCCCGGCGTACGAACGAATGAATTTTTTTATATCAAATTGGCATTACATTTGTTATTTTTTTCATCCTATACCTAGCTTTTCCCCTCCATCTATACATAAATATGATGTACTCCTTGATTAAAGCTTTGCAGATTTTAGGCCAAATGTAGGGTTGACAAAAATGCTAACTAAATTTAGATATTGTTCCTCATCGGCTCAAGTGGACTTGGTCCGTGAGGATGTTACCCTGAAGTAAAATTTGGTAATCTCAAGTATAACTTTTACACCCAACAAGTTAAATATTTAAATCTCAAGTATGACCTGTTTTCACTGTGGATATTAGGAGGACATTATTGGATTGGAAGAAATTACGTCTACGGAATGTCTGAGATGGACATTTCTAATCATTTATTAATTTTTTTTTAAAAAAAAATTGTTTGATGCAACGCAGTACGATTGATCAAATCAAGAATCCCGAGATGGAAATGTTGAGCAATCCAATAAAAGCTGCATTTATTCTTCACCTCTTCGGCAATATTTCTAAACAAATATTTTTTATCCAATCACTTTGTGTCTAAAATTCTAAAGAAAATGTCTGCCCAAATTGTCAGTAATTATTCAAAAAGTTGATAAATGATTTGAATAATGTGAAAGAGAAACTCCGCCTAAACTTCTAAACCGAGACCTATTCAAAATCCTTACTATGCTCATTTCAGTTCTTTTCATCAATTTTTTTTAACAAAAGAAAATTTTAAATTGAATTTTGTATTGACGTGCCGAGATATTGTATTTTATATTACAAGTTCTTTCTTTCTTTGCCCCCCCCCCCAGATATCTAACGTATGGTAAATATACAGTGCTTTCATAAAGCCTCTACCCCCCACCCCTTAATTTATAAACCACTCAACTTGGATATGTTCTAGGTATGTTTTTTTAGGATATGAAGAGATTCAGCTGACCAAAAAAGTGTGACCACACCTTTAAAACTTTAGAGATTTATTTTTTGAAAAACTTTCATTAATAGAATGTTTTCATAAAATCTAAAGGCTAAAATTGAACACTACACTGAAACATCCATTGATTATTTTATAAACAAAAAATAACTTTATTCAGAACTATTTCAAAATGTCAATTTCCTTTGTTCGAAATTAAAAAAAAAAGCGAAGTAAGAATTCCTTTAGCACACTAACTTATTAGAATTCTCAAATACAATAAATGAAAATGGTGAAAAACACTTGACTTCCTAATGTTAGACAAATGGAATATAAATTATTATTCCTATATGCGACAATTGCGACATGCGTATTTTGGATTCTACTCAATATTCTTGAATGGACATTAAAATTCTCAAGGACTAACTTATACAGCGTGACCCAGAATAAACGTTCAAACCCATTAACATTAAATTTGAAATTCTTGAATTTTTTTAATTCTCCTAAGGGATTTGGTCAATCGAGATCCAGGTTTGAGCCCCGGAATGTTTTTTTTTTTTTTTNTTTTTTTTTTTTTTTTTTTTTTTTTTTTTTTTTTTTTTTTTTTAACAAAAAGTTCCGATTTCTCCAGTTAAATTGAATGATACCTAAGTACAAATATATTTAAAAAAAAAATTGAAATGAAATATACCTATTATGTACTCTTATATTTAAGTTTCCTTTTAATTTTTTCAAACACAAATAATAATAATAATTATCATAAACGAAGATGAAGGGGGTCTAGTATTTAATTTTATTAGACTCCGTATAAAATTTGCAACCTTCATAAAAAAAAATCGTCAACCTTCTCATTTCTTTCACAGCGGTGACAGAGAAATGAGAAAATTTCAATACAATTACTGAAGGTTTGGGACTCTAGGACCATAAAACGATACTATTTGTTATCAACTTACATTTTGCAACGACGATCAAAACTTTCAACAACAAAGGATGGGAGAGTTTGGGACTTTTTGTAAGCCCTGTAGATGGATAATTTTATTTCAACAAGAAGAAAATCAATAAACATTTAATGAGGCGTTATGGTTCGTCTATAAATTGAAGTGTTTTTTTGAGTTGCCAGACTGATTATGAATGGCTGGTGTATTATTGAGTAGTGTTAAGTTTTTTTTCTTCTTCTAAGTTTTATTCCTCCGTTGTTTTTGAAGTTTTTTGATATAGTTATATATAATTTATAAAAGTTGAAGGGTTTGTTTTTAATTTCGTAGAAATAATAGAGGAGTAAGAGAAGTCCAGAAGTTTTGTGTTGGAGGGGTGGGAGAACTTTTATGTCGTTGATAAATTATTTGATCAAAAAATATGATTAAACGATTATGATGGTAATTAGTCAACTTCAATTAAAAAAAACTTGACATTACACAGCACATGTAACCTAAAATAACAACGTACCTGATATTCGCCATTAGTAATAAATTGGGNATCGGTTGAGTAGTTTCGGAGGAGTAGGGTAACAAAAGTTTGCAGTTTGTAGGGAGTATAAGGCTACGCTTCGCTCCGCCCAATTAGTATCTGCTAAATTGGGTGGGAATTATATGATGCCGGGTAGTGCGAAAGTATTTAACTCATTAGGTGAGCTATAGAACTATCTAGCTAATTATACCAATGCAATGATTACCATATTATATCTTAATTTTTTAAAGACGTGGCTTACAAAGAAATTTGAGACGGGGATTTAAACCTACATTTTTTGGAAAGTTACAAACCAGCCCCATCAACCTGGATTGGTACCGAAAAAGTCAGCATTACGAGAGCGCGAACCAACGTGGTCAACCAATTAGTAGGACAACCTAGATGGACTTAGTTGCTTAACTTGAGTGATCTAACGGGAACGTGTCATAGACGTTTAATGATTTTAATCAATATCAATTGAGATCTGCTGCACAGTCTAATAATTATATAAAATGAACATTTTTTTTAAGTAGACTATGGTGTTTATTTAATTAAAAAAAATTATACGTTTAATTAACAATAATGCAAATATGAATTACACAATAGTAAAAATATATAAGAAAAACAAAAATAATATTTTTTTGATGCTCTAACTTCTAAAGATTTGGGAAGTGTATTTCCAAATCTTGTGTCGAATTGGGGATGATTTTAGTGGAGACAAAACATTAATTTAATCTTCTCAGATAGTAATTTCACTTGTACAAATAATAAATAAATGATAGACTCTTGAGTGGTAGGCTACCACTAGGGCGGTCAATGCCCGAGGCATTTCCTATAACCTAACCCTTACAGCTTCAATTTTATGTGGTCAAATACTCAAATTAAAACTGAAGAAATTTGGACAATAGATAATATTTTAGCACTAATTTTAAATAATTAATTGGAGTGTCTTTAGTTTGAATGATAGAAATAATTGATAATTAAAAGTGCGTCATTACCTGGTCTCGAATCATCTACTCTCGATCAGAAAATCTACAAATGGGGGTCGATTTTGACTAATTGGGTTGAAAATAACACATAGGTGAGAGAACAGAAATAATTATTGTTTCGCCCTTCAGTGGATTTTCAGTTGTGAGTGTGTCTGTGTTTATAAAGGCATATTTATAATGGCGATATCAGTCTCTGAAATCTTGCTTAATCATCGGAAGCGATGTTTCTATTAAATGCCAAATGTTTAGATTTTTGTTCTTCCTAAGTATTATGATTATATAATACTGTGGTTGTAGAATGTACCTGGACAGCTATTTCCTACAAAAATATGTAATTGGTTCATTGAACGTCGGATCTGACAAATCAATTCTCTTTCTCTCTCAGTGACATTTTAAAATTCACGTTTAACGAATATTTACCACACTCGGGAATTGCTAAATTGTGTTTTATACAACCTAACAAATGATTTGATAGAAAGAAATTTGACATGGTGGATAGTTTTAGTGTGTGATGGTTGAAATTAGTTATCTCTGTCTTTCTAGGTATCTATTAGTAATAAACATTAAAATTATAACTCATTGGGTTTTCTAATCTAAAAGAGAAATATGGTCTTTCTACGTACAAGCTATAACATTAGTAAGACTAATTATAATATTATGTTTGGACGGCACAGCACTTTGTACAGAATGTACTGCGCGTCCCAAATCGGACAACACAAGTTTATACGGCTAGTAAATTGTGAAAAAGACGCGAATAGCTTCCACTTTTGTAGACCTTTCTAACTTCTAACTGTCATGGCTGTGAAGAAGATCTGAAAACAGTATGTGCTAGAGACCTAAAATTTTGTTACGTATTTCCATTTGATGGTTCAGTTGGAAATCGGATCTACTCTTGGCATATTTTCGAATATCTACATCTACAATAAATGAAAGTGGGAAGAGGTAGAGACATATTCGTATCAATTTTATACATGGAATGGGGGATGATGACACTTTCAAATAAAATGAAATGTCGGTTTTCAGGAATCCTGCCTACCAATGAAAGTCAGGTGTCAGTATGAAATTTGTTATGAATGTTTAGTACACATGGAAGACGACAACTCGAGACATAAATTTTGTTCAGAAACACAAGAACCAACAGCTAAAACTCGAAATTTGGGCTCTGGGGACCTCATAACCTGGTTTGACATTGAAAACTCCATAGAATCAGCAATTTTATAAAATTCCTACGGATTTAGTAAAATCACGGAAAATAGACGAACATGAGGATTTTCGACAAGTTTTCTGAAATGCTTTAGGGATTTTATAAAATCCCGGATAATAGATAAGGTTAGGTTATAAAATACCTAAATCATTTCAGTAAACTTGTCGAAAAATCCTCGCGTTCGTCTATTTTCCGTGATTTTACTAAAAACCTAGAAATTACTGATTCTACAAGTTTACTGCGACTTTCACACTAGATTTGTTTAATTCTGATTATTTTTTTTCCTCGACCTTCGTAATCCGCATGAATCCCGAGCTTCAAATCCTTGTACTACCTACCATGATCCCATCATCAGGTCGTACTGTTACTAGCACACTCTGTATATGGAAACCCTAAGTAATTGACGTGTTGATCTTTCTTTTTAAGATTCATTAGAATATTCAGTGGAAAGAAAAAACATTATGTTAATGGTAGTTGTATTTATTTCAATGCTTAATTACTCGTCGTATTCGGAACGTGCTTTGTTCAAACACACGTTGCCAAGTTTTACGTTATACCTACTTGTACAGGAGGTCTATAGCATGAGGCGCAGTAGACCATTTTCAGATAATAATAGAATATTCAGACTTGAATTTATTTCTGAAGACGTCCACAATGTTATGACTTACTGACATCCACTGTGCCATGAAAATAGGTCATACTTGAGATTGTGAGATTTTATTTAATGGTGACATAACCACGGCCGAGTCCATTTCATCTGTTTGTGTTACTTATGCAATTATATTGCAGTGATTGGCATGGTTGTGGGGGTCCGGAGTCGTCCCGTGAGGATGTCACCCTCAAGCAACTTTTCACGTGCTCAATGTAACTTTAGCTGAACTCTTTAGCAGAAAACAACTACTTATTTAGGGCTACATTATCATACATCTGGACATCATTGGATTCGATGATGCCACTATTGATTCATTAATATAAATTAATATACACAGAATGACATCTCGAGCATGACCTAAAAGCTGTGGATTTTGACTGTTCAAAATAATTTATAATGAGCCATACTCCTGAAGCAGACTCATCATCTCATTCGAATCCAACAAATATTGGACAATAACATGGAAAAATATTATATTGTGACAACTAAATTCCATCCCTCCTTACATTTGTCTTAAATTACAGTCATGTGTTCAAATTTTGTAACGATGTGCATAGATATTGTATTTTATATTACACTCAAGTTCTTTCCTTCTCTCCTCCCCCACCCACCCAAGATAGCTAACGTATGGTAAATATACAGNCCCCCCCCCCCCCTTAATTTATAAAGCACTCAACGTGAAAGTAGAAATTATATGTTCTAGGTCTGTTTTTTTAGGATATGAAGAGATCCAGCAGTGTGTTTAAAATTTTAGATTTTTTTTTCTTCGAAAAATTATCTTTTATAGAATGTGTTCATAAAATTTAAGAAATATTGGACAATATCATGGAAAAATATTATATTGAGACAATTAAAGTCCGTCTCTCCTTACCAAGGATAATTACAGTCATGTGATCAAATTTTACCTGTCGATGAGCTTTGACGGGCGTAATGTTATTATCACCTTTCAATTCCTTTTAAGATGAAATTTGAAATATAAACAATAAACTGTACACCAAATTCATGTGTTAGATTTTTACAGTTTTTGACTTTGAACCATTTTTTTTTTTTTTTTTTTTTTTNTTTTTTTTTTTTTTTTTTTTTTTTTTTTTTTTTTGTGGAGAAGAGACCTAAGGGTACCCATTGGACTTTTAGCAAACACCGCCACTGTGGCATTTCCATACTACAAAGCAAGAAGAAATGTTCACTATATTCTTGAGTAGTGTGTGCTCCGTCACGTCATTTCTAATCTATTTTGAAACCCTTTGTATTTAGCAAACACCGCCACTGTGGCATTTCCATACACACAAAGCGAGAAGAAATGTTCACTACACTCTTGAGTATTGTGTACTCCGTCACGTCATTTCTAATCTATTTTGAAATCCTTTTTCTTTTGCTTTACTAATATTTCAAGAAGATATGACCATGAACAATAGATGTATTTAATAGCGTTTAGCTTTATGAAAGTCAGGGATGTATCAAGGCGGGTAAAATCTAATATCTTGCAGCAGCAAAATTTCGGCAATTGATTAGATAAGTTATGCGCATAATAATGGACATTATATTAAATGTCCGTTCCAAGTTTAATCAAAATCGGGCAAGGCATTCGAGAGTTATCCTAAAGGAGTGAAACACACGGTAAAGAGAAAAAAAATAATTGGCCTTTGTTGGGTCTATTACAGAGAGTTGAAATATTTTTGACTGCTCTAACCAGAGAAAGAAGAAAACTCCAAAGAGAGCAGTTTGTAATATTCCTAAATCAGCCCCTGAAATACGTCCGTATACTTTTCGCCAGTGGACCTTTACATCACCCTGATGTACTAAAATCAGTAAAATCATTTTTACACCAACCTGTAAGTCGGCCTGCTCAATACGAGAGAAACCACAGGTTCGGACATTTGGTTGAGCACTCGTTCGATCGGAAGACCGTGCGACGCTTTCATTCGCGGAATTCCGTATCCGTTTTGATCATAGCGGCGGTATGCGCAGAAGGAACCCAGGCGTAAACCAAAGCTGGTGCAGATGTGGGTGGAAGTAGCAAATTAGAACGGATTCAGCTTTGGAGGCGTTCATGCATAATCCCGCGCATAGCCACTATGCGTCCCATCACCCGCATTGAAAAAGTCGAACTACAGGTAGAAACAATTAAACTGGGTTTAGTACACCACCGTACTCGTAAAGTATGGAATACATTATTATTGATTCAATGGTACCACACACAAAGTCATGTTTTAGAAAGAAGATAAAAGATCTTAGACAACATCACAAGAATTTCAAGCATCATTGAAGAATAAAGAAATCTTCATAGGAGTTCCAATTTGGCCACACCAAACAACACTTAAAAAACATTGTTGGTGTTGTACGAGTAGTACCTACCAAGATAATTCAATAGAAAATATTTAGGAAATCACAGCGTCCATGGCCTGGTGACTAGTGACTATCTATGCCAAGTTCAAATCATGACCGAACCAAAATATTTGTGAACGATGGTGAAGTCCACTCTTGACCCCGGTATACATCCCAAAATGCATTTGTATATATCTATGTATATGGATATATATGGTTGATTGTCCCGCGATACAAGCCACAATTTACATCCGATTTTGACGACATTTGGTATACATATTTAGGACGTGAAGGAAATTTGCTGTATACTTTTTCGGGGTTCTGGGTCTCCGGGGGCTTCAGGGTGCCCAATATTGTGTTTTTTGAAAACGATTTTTATCTTTTTAGCGGTTTGTTGTAAAAACGTAAAATTAAGGGATTTTCGACTTTTTGATTTTGAAAATTTTTGGGCCTTATTCCATCCCGGGTGGGGGGGGGGCAGGGGGCCCAATATATATATATATATATTTTTTTTTTAAATGATTTTTTAAAATTTGATTTAGATATTTTTTTCCAAAAATGACTACAACACTAACTTGAACACCTGATCATTCTTGATACACTATAGTTATATTTACAAGTAGCTATCGGCATGAACTTAACTGATTAGCTACTTAAGGTGTGAGTAGCGTGCGACGGTGGTATTACAAAGGTAAGTACTGTAGAATTTAAGTATTTTACAACAAATCACCATTAGTGACTGTAAACGTAAGAAATAATCATATAATTCTGTGATTTAAATGAATGTCCAAGACAAAGTTCATAAAAATCAGATAACACGTAGGAAAGTAAACTTGGTGCAAAAGACACACCGAAAATAAAATGAAATTTGCATTCACAAAACTAGACATCAATTCATTCGGTCAATGAAAAAATAGGAGCCTCCCATCTGTCCCGTTATTCGTCCGAAATCCGTTTCCGGGGGCAGGTCACTTCAGAACATCATCATTCAGCTTTCGATGGTTGATCAAAGTATCACTATTTAATCTGTGAACTGTAGACATTACACATTAAAATAGCAAACATTTTTCTCCTAGATGACTCAATATTACCCAAAAACTAATCACCAAATTTTATTGATATAATGAATGACCAATCCAAATTTTCCTTTCAAAGTAGGCGGTGCGAATAATGGGATAAGACATTCAAGTGGTATTAAAAGGCAATCATATAAACAAAAGATTTTTTTTTCGTCTTAAAAGACATTGGCCGACGTGTTGTTTATATTTTATTTCTTTTTGGCAGTTCTCAACACTACCAATATTTTCAACAATAGAAGATAAATGGGATGGTACCGTATGGTTGAATACTAACGCAGCTCTTGAAAACTCTGCAAATATTAGTTTTTTGTTTATTCAAAATAAATAAAAATTATCGTTGACTATTCTGAAAAACAAACATTGTGAGGTTTTTTATTTTTTTTAGAAAAAAATATTAAAAATAAATACCTCCATACAGTGTGTTTCAGATGTACTGGCGGCGGATGTACCCCACACATCTCAAAGAATATTCATCTCTCAATTATAATTTCGGTCCAAGGTTAAGAGTGTTAATAACGTTTGTCGTATTAGTAAGTCATTCTGGCGTTCCTTTATGTTCATAGCATCTTCTAATATTCAATGCTCAAAGACCCAAAATATGGTGTTTTTTGAGAGCCCGCCCCAAAAACTCCGCCGTGGGATATGGCAGGAATATAGGTTCTTTTTCAAAAGGAAGTAAACTTTTAATCATGAAAATCATTTTTATTTGTGCAAATCTAATAGCACTTACTGTNAAAAAAAAAAAAAACAAAAAAAAACTCTAACTTTATGACCTTGGTGCGCGGAAGTGTTTCAGATCCAGATCCATGTTCATAAAGCAAAGTGGCATTTATTTAAGCTGTAGTATATGAGTAGTACTTCTATTTTGTCAATCTGGGAATCACCTTCCCAGATTGACCTTGGTGGTGGCTGGCTTGGGTACCATTTTTGCTACTCTGAGGACGTCTGGATAAATGTTGATCATCTCAGCCCCTTCCAAATCTTCCAATAGTGGTACAAACTTATGAGTTATGAGGATGATTTTCCTTTGGTTGGATGGGTTTGAACTCATGCCAATTGTTTACCAGTCAGAGCGTCATAGCACTGCACCACCAACCGATGGAGGTTAAAAGGAAATGATCAATAGACGATAGACTCAAATTTTTTTTGAACATTTACACTATCCCCATTCCTTGTTAAATAGAATCTATATTACTGCTGCCAAATAATACACCACTCTGTAAACATAATAAAGTCTCCTAAGGGTTTTGAGTAACTTCAACAAAATTGTAAAGAGCCGTCATCAGTACCAGCATCAAAACACCCGCTCGCGCGACCCGACCCGACTTTATTAGTTTTTTTTTTTTCTACATAGAAAAAATATTCTCGAGCTTCGTCTCTTTCCTCTGCATCAGACAATGGTAATGTATTGTAATATATGCTATACGGGAACCACATGTCCCGCATTGTACGACTTGTAATAATTCATTAAAATATTCCTCATCATGTTGTCTGTAACCCCGCGAGATATAAAATTGAAAAACAACAAAACTTACCTAATACTATCGTCTCCTATGCGAAGGCACAATTTCTTGCAATCCATTTATGATTTACTATCATTCCATGAGGAAAAGTAAATCATCCTTCTGTTTATAAAATATATCATCTAGGAAATATCCCTGGAACACAAATTCTGCAGCACAGACCGCGTAATTGTATCTAGGATAAAGCCCAACAATACTTCAAAAATCGGTTACGTCAGTCGTCAGTGTATCGACAGAAAGAGTCGTCAATTTAATGATGAACTTTTTAAAACTGCAGTTCTCCTGGTGTAGCGCGTACCACAATGTTATTGTACTTAGGGGAGGGACAAAGGTTCAATCCCCGACGGAATCGAAATTTTTTCGATTTTGTGCTTGAAATTTCGGGGTGCACTCAGTCTCGTGAGGACGGTTGTGAAGCTACTTTAATGTGAATAGCGGCCAGTGCCGACACTGCAAGAATAAAAAGATTTGGTAGAAGATTGAAGGGATTGTGATATCCACAAAAACTGGCTGAAGAGGCCGCTGTGCATCACCACAAAAAAAAAATCTAGATTACATTACTGCACCAATTCTTTGTCAGATCATTGAAGTTAAGCTACATCAATGCTCGTATAGGTGTCTGCTGATTGATTTTTTGATACGTCTGTCAAATAACGTGAGTTTTTTTTTTTTTTTTTTTTAAAAAAAAAAAAAAAAGTTGTTCACTGAAGGAATATCGTCATATCAAGTTCCATCTGAAACGAAAACTTACACCTGGACCACCATGGCTTTTCCTTAAGCCAAAGGTCGAATTGAGTAGCTATGGTAATAGCGACATGTAGTAGCATTATGAGATAATTATGTATTAGCGTGATAGTTAAAAAAAATTCCCTGTAATGCTATGATGTTTACTTTGTGATATTATAGCAAAAAAGTATAAAAATTATTTTTTTGTATGGTACATATTGTGATTGATAAAACATCTTTTATTATCAAAGTCCCCTTCTTTATCACTCATCAGTCAATGCAGACCTTTGTAATTCCTTTTTCCACTCCAAATTCCACCCTACTTACTACATAAAAAAATCAAAACAATTTTCCAAAAGAAGATTTTTTTTTTTGTATAAATATTCCCGATGAAGGCATTTTATTATAATTGCCATCTAGACAATTAAATCTAATGAACAATATTATTCTAACTTAAAGAAGATGAAAATAAAAAGTTTTTGTCGGTGGAGGGAATCACTTGCATTTTCTCGAAAAAAGTTCAAATTCAGCACTTTTTAATTCCTCCATCATGAAGTTTATTATTTTGAATAATACTCCCTTTTTTCGGCTAAACCTTTCATGATAGAAGTTGTTTTTTAAAGAAAAATGATGACTTAATAGGTATCTTTCTCAGTAATAACTTTCCTTCTGATTAATTACTAGAAGGAGTAGAAAAATTTCCGGCAAAATTCAGGATGGCCGAGAGCAATGGTGTAGCTGGGTAGTAAGTTTCCAGGGAATGAAGTGATGACCCCGTCGAGATTTGGACATCTCGAATAGCGTTACTAGAAGTGGGCTTTGGCAGGGCATGTCCTGCTTAGTGGTAAGATTGCGAATAAAACTTACAAAGCACTGTATTACATGTATGTCAAATTCATGAATAACTATTTTTTTTACCATAAATAGACATGTCTTGTTTTTTTTTATTGCCCTGCTTTTGAAAATTTTCATCTGGTAACCCTAGGCCCGAATGACCAAAAGATGTTAAAGAGACGTTAAACTAAAAAAAAAATCAATGTATTTATGCAAAACATGAAGAAGAATAACATCTATAAAATACAACAACGGCAACAATAAAAGAACAACAACATGATAACTCCACGTATGGTTGCACCCAATAACAAATTTTGTATTTTATTATAATTATTATTATATCTGATATGCGTGGATTATAATGGGTAGCTTTGCAATAGAGAAATAAATAATGTTTCCAGACATGGCTTTAATCTAAGAGTATCATTAAATAGATATAGTTTATAATAGAGAATATAAAATCAATACAGAGTGTGCAAAGAGTATCGATATTGATATCTTGGTATAGTCTTCTACTTTATTATTATTATTATTTACTGTGTTTCAGAGGGTTAAAAAACCGCTGACACATTACAAAATTGGGAACCAAAATACCCCCCACCCTTAATATTCAACAAAATTATAAATATGTATATAAAAAAAAAGTTAATCAAAACAGAAAATTGGATTGACAAAATTGAAATAAACTGCAAAATTAAAATGACCTGTAAAGAAAACTGAAATTGTTATTAGTAGGTACCTGAAAAAGAAAGAAAAAAAGTTAGTTGGTGAACTCCTGTAGGCTATAGGGAGCAATTTCTAACAGACGATTTTTTAAGTACAACTTAAAATCTTTGCAGTTCATGCTTTTATTAGCATTATTTATTTTGTTATAAATTTTAATACCTTTATCCAAAATTGATTCCCCAAAAAGATTCCCCAAGATTCTTCTTGCAGTGCTCAGTTGGCCCGGATTCTCTTGCCATAAAGCATGTCCTGGCTGATGGATTATTAGTAGGACGTATCCAATATCATTTCTTATGAAGTGTCCTAGGTATTAGAATAGAAATAAAGTTATATTTATTTCTATTCTAATACCTCCGCGGCAGAGTGTGCATCACAGCAATTCCTGGATGGGTCGAAAATTTGATTTTTTTTTTCTTCGAATTTTCTAAATGGTGTGGTTGTGTTTGGGGGTAACTCAGGACAACTGAGTAGGTAACTGCAGGGCAATTGAGTAGCTATGGTAAAGACGCCATGTGGTAGCATTATAAGGTAAATATTGTTAAAGTGTAGTTTAGTCTTAGTGATATTGGAGTGAATGAAAATACCTTGTAATGCTATAATGTCCACAAACATTGTGACATAAGAACACAAATAAATATACATTTTTTTAAATTTCACATGATTTAGATAAGGTTCTGCTATGGAACCCCTTAAACCGTTCATTATGGTTTATAATTAATTAATGTAAAATGATTAACAGCAAATTGTTAAATTGATGTTTTTTAACATCAATCTAACAATTTTCTGCAGTAGGACATTGGCAGGCCAATTTATACCATGCCTGTAATCAATATAAAATGATATTTTTAATAACATCTCACTTTAGCAGTCATAGAACTTAATGTCTCCTTTTTCATAAAAAAGAACAACATTTTTTTATTTCATCATGTTACCTGCGCCAAACATAACTTTACTAAAGGCTCATTATTAAACGAGAATACCTAAATGTTTCTATATGAAACTTTTTGGTCGTGCAATTTTCTTTGAAGAAAAGATTTTCCATTTTTTTTTTAAATTTCCATCGTTAATTTGGGGTTCGACTTAGGGGAGAACCGTAGGGTCCTCGAACAAGGGAAAAATCCCACGTTCAAAATATTTTTCCCATTTGGGGAAAAAAAATTGAACAAGTAATGAAGGCATGGCCGTAAAAACGTTTCCTACCCTGTCGAGGTGGGTTAAAATATGTCAATAAAGCTAACAAGTAAACATAAAAAGTTAAAAACAAAAGAGAAGTGGAAAAAATAAAAATATGGTTGGTGGGATTTTTCCTGCGATGTGTCACGTCACACGCGACCAAAAATCCCCAAAAATCCCACAACTATGCTGTCTACGGTTCTCCCCGTAGTCATACCCCGTTATTTTGGGAGAATAGTAATGAAAAAGTCTTCCGACATTTTTTACAAATGGAACATCTTTAAACCAAAATGAAGAAATATTTTTTTCATTCTTACTCACTGACAGCATTTGGCACTGAAAGGATAGGACAAGGGGGCCTTTTCTGATTTTATGGACATAAAGGATGTCCGCAGCAAAATTTCATGAAAATCATATGAGGCGTTCGTATGTTTGGACATACAGGTAGTGATAACCCTGTATTTACAACAGATAGTTTACAGATATAATCAATAATATCCGACACTGAAGGGCATTGTGCCCATGTTAGTCCTAACTTATCAGAGATAATAGTATTTGAATAATAATACATGTTAGCATGCATCCTATTGAACATCAACATCATGCTGCATGAGATAAAAAAGAAAGGATATAATATATGTTGCTCTAGAGAACTCCAGAATGAAAAATGATGGATTGATATTGAGACAACATGTTGTGTGATAGACTCCAATAACAAAAACAATAATATAATATTAGAAGGACCCCTCAGAATGGAAACCAAAATATTGTCTAACCCAGCGTCCAGCATTTATGGCACGTTGAATACACCAGTCCCCGTTAGATCACAGAAGTTAAGCAACCAGCGAAATTGTACCATGTAGGTGTCCACGGGAATCGCATCCTCGTGATGCTGGCTTTTTTTCCGACCCAACCGAGGCTGGGTGAGGTCAATATGGGTAGCTGGTTTGCAAGTTCCCAGCGAATGGAGGTTAAAACCCCCGTCTTGAATGTCCAATAGATGTCAATTAGACGTTAAGCCAAATTATAAAAAAAAATATTGTCTAATAGCATTAGATCTCAATCACTGGTACGATTAGAGACCTGGGTATAGGCCACTCTAGAGATCCTGGGGAAAAGACAGGAGTATTATGCATAAAACTGAAGAAATGTTTTTACGAGCACTCGTTAACTATTTTCTCATCCTTTTTAGCAGATGCTATGCAAATTATCACAGAAAATTAGAAACTTATGAAGACCTATGGTTCGAATCTCCATACTGAGCCTCTTGGTCATACTAGTCACAATAGATCTAAATAAAGGTCGCAATGATAATTGCAGTCTCATTAGAGACCTGCAACCAGAATAATAATTATAACGAATACTAATCATTGTTCCGCCAACGATCATACCACGTTGAATACACCAGTTCCCGTCAGATCACTGAAGTTAAGCAACGTCGGACGTGGTCAGTACTTGGATGGGTGACCGCCTGGGAACACCACGTATCGTTGGCTCTTTTTTCCGGCCCAACCCAGGCTGGGTGAGGTCAATGTGGGTAGCTGGTTTGCAAGTTTCCAGCGAATGGAGGGTAAAACCCCCGTCTTGAATGACCAATAGATGTTAAAGTTAGGCCAAATTAAAAAAAAATCATTGTTCTAGATTGATCTAGGTTTAAACTTTGATCTAGGTATAAACTCTGAATACCATAATCGTATAGGCAGCATGTAACCTTCGCTTACGGTAAGTTACCTTAATGAATTCATCAACTAAATTATGTGCGAGCACTTGAATTAGCTTATGATTCCGTTAACGTTAATTGACAAGCAGTTTACAGGAGCTTGTGCAATAATTGAAATAAGTGTGCGTATGTGCTCAACGCGAAATTCCTTTTTTCGGAATATTTTTGTATTGGATAAACGTATTTAATGAAATTTTACGAAAAGGTGTATATCTACATACAGCCTCTCATACCTTCGATGTGTATATCTGTATGTAGCCTCTCGTACCCTCAACGTGTGTGTAGCATCAACGTATACAATATCTGTATGTAGCCTTTCATACCCTCAACGTGTATATCTGTATGTAGCATCAACGTATACAATATCTGTTTGTAACCTCTCGTACCCTGAACGTGTACATCTGTATGTAGCCTCTCATACCCTCGACGTGCATATTTATATGTAGCCTCTCATACCCTCAAAGTGTATATCTGTATATAGCATCAACGTATATATCTGTATGTAGCCTCTCATACCCTCAAAGTGTATATCTGTATGCAGCCTCAACGTATATATCTGTATGTAGCCTCTCATACCCTCAACGTGTATATGTAGCATCTCATACCCTCAAAGTGTATATCTGTATGTAGCCTCAACGTATATATCTGTGTGTAGCCTCTCTTACCCACCTGCGACAGAGGCAACAGCCTCTGTCCCCGAGTCGGCACTCATCATAATATGTAAAAAACAACTGACCATCAAACTGTTTATTTATTAAAATAAAAATTATGGAAGAAAATGCACGGTAGAGCGGCCATTCATCTTTTCTTGCATTGGGACCCGAAAAAAGGAGAGTTGTGCCACTGANCTTACCCACCTGCGACCGAGGCAACAGCCTCTGTCCCCGAGTCGGCACTCATCATAATATGTAAAAAACAACTGACCATCAAACTGTTTATTTATTAAAATAAGAAATATTTATTAAAATTTATTAAAATATGTTTATTTATTAAAATATGGAAGAAAATGCACGGTAGAGTTGCCATTCATCTTTTCTTGCATTGGGACCCGAAAAAAGGAGAGTTGTGCCACTGATTTCGTTTCTCTCTAAACAGTCTTCTATTTCGTATCGATTCATATAACAACAATATCTTAAAACCTCAAAAACTTTACGCAGAACTTATTTTTTCTAAGAAAATATCATATATTAAAAAAATATAGCTAGCCATAGCTATAAATGCCCAATTTAATAATAATGTTAAATAAATATCCAGTTTATATTTTTTATGACTTGCTGTTTAAAACCGGTTTAATTTTCAATAACAGAAATCGAGAGTAAAAGTGTGGAATTATTTTTATTATATTTGAGCCATGTGCATACTACAGGGTGTAACAAAATTGTTTAAAAAAATTAAACCGCAATATCCTGAGATCAAATAATAATATAGGTTTAAATTGTGTGAAATATTGTAGAATATGTCACCGAAATTCTAGCGAGGTACTCATAACTTTACAATTTCTTAATTTTGGCTAAGAGTTTGTTATCCCCAACCAAATTTACTGACCACAGGGGGAGACAAGGATGAGAATCTTCAAAAGATACACCCCATTTCTCGACCGGAAAATATTTTTATAGCCGCAGCCAGGCAAAGATGCCAGTTCTGTAGTGTTGAACAGAATCTCTAACTAAGGGTGGGGTTGAAACCCCACCGATTGCTAAACATCTAAACTCATGGTTAGCTATATGATAACAATCTGTCCGGGCACTGCACGCCTGTGCTATTCATCAGGACATTTTCACTGAGACTAAGAATAGAAAGCTACCCATCGCCAAAATACCGATTCATTGAAATTTTAATTTGAGCTCGGCCTTTGTGGTTCCCTCTGTCTTGTCGGAGTGAAGTGAGATGCCTTACTTGTACTTGACCTGGTCATTATATTTCACAATCTTTTCCTTTTTTCTTCCGCCGTAAAAACCATAAGTAAAGATTATATCTTTTATAAAAAATAAACTAGGGCATTGTTTCTTTGGAGGCGACTTCAATCTCAGGCTGCTACGAGTGACTGATCCAAATTTAATGAATCTAGGGAAATGGAACCACGCCAACTGTAAAGCTTACAGTTGGTTAACTTCTCGTTAAAGTATGTAGACGCACATAGTCGCTTCAAAAATTTGACCTGAAGGGTTATTTGTGCCCGATTTTGCTTTTTTTTTTTTTTTTCAAGAAATTTCCCGCGGATATTTTAGTGCTAAAATTCCCTCCGTCTCGCAGTGGAAATTTCCTGTCATTTAACATCACTGAATATTCTTTGATGTTTGTTTTATGTTAATAAAAATTATATCTTTTTATTAGCATGAGAAACCAGAGAGAGATAGTGTGAGAGAGAGTGAGATGTTGTTTCTGACATTACTGTTTGTTGTCGGTCATTAGTGAACGCAGATTTTTTTATGGCTTCACTAATTACATTTTTATTTTTTCTTGTACGAGTACAAACATATAATTTAATTCAATTCCTATAGCGTATCTCATGTTGTTTTAGCGCTAAAAAAAATAAACAAATATATTCTCCGTCATGCCTATATTGCTTGACATTTAATTATATGTTAAAAATACGCGTTCCAATTATGTAATTGCTATTCAATGATATTTCGTTAATTTAATTTGAATTTAAAAAAGTTAGAACTATCATAACAGTCTACTTTTAATAAAAGTCTACTAATTTGTCTAGATATTTCGTTACATTGCAATCCATCAATCAATAGTAACATCATTTCCGATGGTGTTCGGGTGTACGAGACTGCACTTCTGGAGAGGTGAATTGGAGGCTAATAATTTGCATAGTCCTCTAAAACTATGTTAATCACTACGATATAATTACGTCTGTAACATAATAATATTGCAGAGTTACTTCCTGTATTATTTTACAACTGAAACTCAGATGGAAAGGCTTTTATAAGATACATTAACAACACACAACCTGTACCTATACAAAAAATTCAAATGAAACTAAATTCCTTACAACTTATAATTATTATGCTTGCACACAAAGTTTTCTCATTCACCATCGCCACAGATGGCACGTGTTGAACTAACAAAATGTTGTGTAAACATGGCGTGGATAATTTATTGCTAATTAGTAAATTGGAATAACTTTTCTACTTATCTCTAATTATTGAAAATATTAAACATCATGAACAGATATACGTGCAAGCCAACGTCTATGGCAGGTTGAATACGCTAGTTCGCCTTAGATCACTGAACGCAACGTACTCCACGTGGGTGTCCACGAGGGTTCGCGACCACGTGGCCAGTTTGTAAAAAGGTAGTATTTTACGAAACCCCTTAGAAAAAACTGACCAAGTGTAAGATCGGAATTATTTTAAGAGAATTGAGACAGAAGAACGTGCAATAATAAATTTAAGTGCGGGATATACAACAGCAACAATAAAATTGGCCCCAATAATAGATATCACTACTTTCATAGGCGGATTTTATTGGAAGATTGGGTGGAACTTGGCCTTTTTTCAATGATAATTTTTTGTGAGATTATTGTTAAGGCCTCTACGAGTATCCACAGGAAAAAGAGGACATGGAACAGTATTTTGCGGCCTTAAATGTTGATCAATATACTGTGCTCAAATAAGCCTACGTGTGGTTTCAATATTTGCACTCTTTTCAGAATCACCCTGTATAGAATATTTATCTTACCATTAGGTTTTTAAAGACTAAGTCTGTTTTAAGATCCAATCAAGTTATGTGTCTCCCTTAATGCCTTCCTTGATCAATTCCTGTGTATTAAGGACGCGACACAAGGCCCGAATAGAGCAACAGTTTTTCCGAATTGGTGCAAGAATTTTAAAAACTATTGCATCGGAAAAAGTGTTGCTCTATTTGGGCCTTGTGCCGAATCCGTGTACTAAACATTTCACCAACGGTGAAAATAAACGTCCATTTTGCCGATTCTGGAACGGGGAAGAATATCTGGCAACCCTTTGAATTCTTTTAACAAATTTTAACCCAATTAGAGAGGTTAGGAACCTTGTTTACGGCCATGCCGTAAAAATGATCCATCACGGCCGTGAAAGCCATTTAAAAAAAAAATTGAAAAGAGTTACAGGCACTCCTCCCCGGTTTCAGACCCCCATTTTGTCTAAGTTAACATTAATTACCAAAACTTTTGCACATGATTGTACGCATAAAGGAGAAGCTCAAAGGATGTTTTTTATGTCGATTTTGTTCAATTTTTTTTAATCTCGGGCGAAGCCAAGACGGGACACACAAGTTTATAATAATAATAATAAAAAAAAAAATGAGAGAGAAAATTATTTCATTTTTAATTTGATTTACGAGGTGCTTTCAGTTTCAGGTACAAGTATTATTTTCTTCAACCCTTCCAACAGTTTCTAATTCATCATCATGTTATTAATGTTATCTTGGGTGTGGGAGAGGGGATGTTAACGATGGGGATCTTGGGGGTGGAAGGGGTAGAACGTATAATGATGGATGAAAATCCATTTTCACCACAGGGGAGCACACATAATAATATTGCACACTTATATTCTTTCTTAGCAGTCCTGTGCACTATCTTAACTTTTGAGAAAGTTTGGAATTTTCGATTTTTGTAATACTCTAGTAATAGAACACAATTTTTGCTTCCATAAAATACTCCTTGCTATTTCGAAACTCTCGCATCTTAGGGCAAAACGGGACATTCAAAAAATAAAAAGTGATTTGAAAGATAAACAAGAGATACCTACCTAGTTGCAAAAAAATAAAATAAAATGTATATTTGGTATTCTCAACAAAATTCAACAATTACCTCAAAAATTTAGATGTTAAGGACCTAAGTCTAACATAACCCCTCTGTCTATAAACTTTTAGGAATTTTTTGCAGTTTTTTTAAAATTATTAGCGGCGTTATCATATCCGATGGCAGACAGATGTATGACACTGCAGTTATAAATAAATTAATAAATGCTATTTCTTTCTGTTATTATGCCACAACTTTGGTGCTCACCTGCTCACTGCAACATTGGTGATTTTCTATTATCCAATTACTTTAATTTTTTTCTATTTTATCTACAAGGTTAGCACCGAATCGTCATGCGCATTTATCTTCATAGCTACTCATTGTCCACACGAGGCTAAGTGGGCCCCGAAAACATGCAAACATTGACACTTATTTTTCGAACGTGGTGCTCCCAAGTGCAAGACTAGTGCAGTGACTACTGAGCCATGAGAGCTATGCAGCTCCAAATAAGGTCTGGATTATTGATACAGATTTTAGGGGTCATCTATTTTTTGAGGCCGAAGATTAAAATGGGCCCACAAAACAATGTCAATCACTGCAATATAAGAACACAGGTTTTGCAAGAAAATGAGTTACAAAGAGTTAGCCAACATTCATGCGCTTCCGGCGAGAAGCTTAGCGTACATCATATCCTTCTTTGCTCTTTACATTCCTCTATTCGCGCATTTATACCGTCTCCACCTGATTTGACCGATAATGCTGAGTGCATTGATTCCGTTTTCATTTACTTAAAGGCGATCAAAATAATGGAAAAATGCAGTGGTTAAAGCGCCTAATTGAAAAAAAAAAAATTATGATAATTAAAGCCTAGCTTTCTATGTAATTTTACATCATCAGCAAAGTTGGACTCAGCCCGTGCGAATGTCACCCTCAATTAACTTCTTACAATCATAAGTATGAATTTGTTTTCCTAATTATGGCTTCATTTTTTTTTCTTATTTGTTGACTTTTTTTTGTTAAAAAGGGCACTTTCAGATTTTGAACATATATCTAAAGAAATAAAAGGAGGGAAATTTGAGGGAATTTAAAATTCGGCTAAAAATTGATCTGTTGGAATCAGCGCCGTACTGTATAGAAGACGTCGTTCGAATTATTTTACGGTCTATTTATTATTATCATTATGTATTTTACTATTCTTACAGGTATCCTAATTTATCACGAGGATTCACTTACTTTTTTGCTACAGGGTTCATGAGTTTGAGTCTCACAGGTTTCTCAGTAAGTTCATTAATTGACTTCAAAAATGTGGTTACCTTTTCCTGTATCTTTTTTGTTGGGTTGGAGGATAGGGCCCTGGATTTGATTGTCGCTTTGTATGAAGTCAAGTACTTTTTGGTTATAGTCACCCTGGTTCATCAAAATTATGACATTGCTCTTGTCTGCTTTGGTCATCACTACTTGTTCTTCATTAAGTTTTCTTTTTATGTTCCTGACTATTTCTCTTTCTTTTTTGTTCTCTTTCTTGCACAATTTTTCCTCTTCATTTACACATCGTTTGACGTGGTTTAGTAGTGTATATCTATCTTGTACCTTCATGTATTTTGCTTTACATTGGACATTAACCATGAATTTATTTACTAAATCTGTGTTGTATTGGGGAGAACAAGCATATATAAAACCTTTATTTAGTAATTTGGTTTCATTCTCAGTAAGTAAGTGAATCCTCGTCATAAATAACGATAGTGTCTTTTAAAGTACTAATATAAATTAGTTAAAGGTATTCTAATTTATATACTTTTTACAGCTATTCTTTTAGACTTTTTTTTTGCAGGTTTAAATATTATTTATCGAGGTATTCTAATTCTTTTTAAAGTTTATTTTATCAGGTATTGTAATGTATCAACAACCACCGGTTGTTGTACCCAATAAAACAATATAATTCGTCTCGTCGGGGGACGTTAAACAGAAAATGGACCGGACTTGTCAAGCCAAAGACAATAAACCACTCACTCGGCCTAAAGTAATCCATTTTACCTGGCAGGGGTTTCCTAAAGCTGGAAGTGTTTCTGTTCAGAAATATCTGCAGACTACCAAGGCAGGGAAGCCTCTGACAATATATTATACCATGAAAAAAATAAACAAAAATACTTTCGGCGTGATATTATGTTGTGATTGAAACAAAACAACATTATTACCTTGTCATAGATCGGTAATAGGCTGAATACCGCAATAGCAAGATGTAAGTGAACATAGTAATAACAATAATATTAATAATTGCCATTAACTGGGTCAGCTGGTCATTTTCGGCTACTTAAGATGTGAGATTTGTGTAGCGACAAGTGATGGCGACATCAGAAATTAAATGAGAACCAAAAAATAAAAGTTTTTACAATATGTGTAAAAACATGTTTTTAAAAATAAAAGTTTTTACAATAATATGTGAACACATTTTTTGTTTATTATTATTTTTTTATTATCTATTATTTAAGTAGCCCCCAGTGGCGGTATTACAAGTGCAAAATAATGTAATTCAGTGATTTTTTGGTTTAGGTGCCTTTTTCATGCTGTTATAACCAAAAAAGTATGTTTTAACCATGCAATACTATGCGTTAACACAAATAATAACAATATTTAAAAAAAAAAAAAAAATTGACTAAAAATCAAAAATGTTCTTGACATTTTGTTTTATATTAAAAAAAACGAATTTCAAATATTTACTAGGTACATGGTAATAACACACAAGAAATGCAAATGTGAAGGGTATTCTTGATCTTATTGAAGGACATAAAACGGGCCGAGATTATCAAAATCTAGTGCGGTGTCCTCAGAATAGTATAATAAACTACCCAATTGTGTAATTATTACTTTCAGTGAAAGTAAAATAGTCATAGCCAGTGTCTATGGCCCGTTGAATACACCAGTTCCCGTTAGATCACTGAAGTTAAGCAACAAATAGTCATAGACATTTTGTTTTATATTAAACGGGCCAGCGTCTATGGCCCGTTGAATACACCAGTTCCCGTTAGATCACTGAAGTTAAGCAACGTTCAGCGAGTTTGTACCATGTGGATGTCAACGTGGGTTCGCGCCCTCGTGATGCTGGCTATTTTCCCGGCCCAACCCAGGCTGGTTGAGTTCAATGTGGGTAGTTTTTTCTGCAAGTTACCAGCGAATGGTGGATAAAACCCACGTCTTGAATGACCAATAGATGTTAAAATAAAAAATCTCGCCCTAACCAAATTTAAAAAAAAATTAAAATAGTCGTATTCGGGCAGTAGATGTAGACACGATGGCTAAATGTAGAATAATAATAGATATTGCCGCTACAATGATTTTATGAGTCAGTCAGAACACCATCTGTTTTTTTTTTTTTTTC
>CM022878.1:30548063-30582483 GCA_012654025.1 Pachypsylla venusta | reverse complement strand
AACCTAAATAAAAGTTACAGAGACATTGAGAGAAAAAAAAAATACTCAAAAATATTATCTTTTAAACAGGGACTAGTGAACCATGCTGGTCATCCTTCCCATATAATTGATATCTTCCATGAGTCCATTGAAAATATTATACTCATCCAGTCCAGTCTGTTGGACCACTAACACCCGGCGCAAAAAATTGAATGAGGTCTAACATTCATAAAACTGCTAGTTAGTTCATTTTATTTTTGAAATAATATTAAAATAATTAGACAAGTTGTTTCAGTTGGAGTGCAAACTAAAAAACAAAGTTTTTCTGAACTTACAGACATTTCCTTCATTAAATTTATTTCTTCTTTTCTATTTCCTATTATAAAATACAAGATTATCTTCCACATTTCTATCCCGTTTTGGTTTGAGTATTACTGTCAATAATGAACATTTGTAATGGAACAAGAAAAGAACATTATCTATCTATAGGTACTTATAAATCTTGTATTTTGTATTATACATACAACGTTGTTATCAACCATGACTAAATTCATTCAAGATCATTTCGCACCATCTTATGCGCGTTGCCGCCATATGTATTTGTACCCTGGGTTTTATAGTTTGAATTTCAATTTTTGAATAACATGATAATAATTTGCAGATCATTATCCAATTAATCGTCAGTCTTTTTAAATTTGAGTTCTCTTGTTTTCACAGTATCTCTCCTATTTATCGGAGCCTATTTACTGTTCCTATGACAACTTGTACATAATTTCTAATATTTTGTCTTCTTCTTTCCCCTCTTTAGTTGAGAGCATAACCCCAAGATATTACAATTGTATTAATAGTTTGTCAATGTCTTGTTACGTCCCTCTCATTATAGCACTATGCCAGCAAAATCTACGAGTATATAAAACACAAAGTTCAGTTGGTATTTACTAAATGTTATCAACGTAACTTTACTATCATTAAACCTGTAATAAACTATAAAACAACATATGAAAACCTTGCGTATTCATTTTTAAAGCGCGACAACTGATTTTATTTTTTTGTGCAAAAAGTTTTCGACAGTAAATATAAATAATCTTGTTGTCTATTGGCCTACCCTTGTAATATTAAAAATGGTATCAAAATTGAAAAAAAAATATATTTTGGAGAACTTGTTAGTTTTACTGATCACATTTGAAACAAGTTTTAAAAAACCTTCCTAATCTTTAGAATAGTATTTCGGATAATAATTAACTTATGTTATCAAATTTAATATAGGTATTGTACCTAAGGTAAATCAAGAGGATTGTCTTCCTCTTTGATTTCCTTTATTTATAATTTTCTTTTTGCATCTTGTTCTCATAGATTTATTTACATTTCCATTTGCATAATTGTTATCCTTTCTTCGTCTCATTCGATTCCTCTTTTATTTTTATCATTCTTTCCGTTTCCTTGTAAAGCATTATTTTCCTCCAAATTCTTTTCCGTTTTCCATATTTTTATTTGTCAAGAGTATTAGAATTCAGAATTATACTGCATTTAATTTTGTTGTTTTCGTAGCGCTGTTCTTTTAAAATTTTCCTAGCCTCTGGATGCAGGTTTCAAAATTGGATCTAAGCATCGAATAGTTCTATTAAGGTTAATATGATGTTATTTTTAAGGGTTTGATGGCACTTTACTGGATCTGTGCTGTCCCCCGTTCTATGACATCCCAGTGTTTAGAACCAACCACCGTAAAAATGTATTATTATGAACGTTAGTGAACTCCACTTTTGACCCCGGTATACATCCCAAAATGCCTATGTGTATATATGTTTGTTTGTTACGCGATACAATCCACAATATAGTGTTTCTTAAGAATGATTTTTATCTTTTTAGCGATTTGTTGTAGAAAAGTAAAATTTTGATATGTTATGGCGGGTGTTAAGGGCTTTTCGATTTAATTTTGGGGGCCTGCCCCCCACCGGGGGCCAGGGAGCCCAATATTTATTTCTTTAAAATGATTTTTTAAAATTTGATTAAAATATTTATTTCTTTAAAATGGTTTTTTAAAATTTGATTAAGATATTTTTTCTATAAATGACTACAACACTAACGTGAACACCTAAACATCTTAATCCACTAGTTAGTAGTTACTCCCCTTACTCCCAATCGAATAGTGCAAGTTTTCCACTTTCAATAAATCTATCTCAAAACATTGCAAATATCGTTTTGCAAAATTTCCTACTACGGATCCTTTTTATATGATTTACAGTAAAGTCATGCAGCAATGAGAACGTACGAACGGATGATTTATTCGTTTTGTGGATACATTGAGGTTGTCGATAGTTGCTTGGAAAACTCTATCGCAGGTTGATGATTTACCATCATTAATGGGCCATTAAATAATTAACTAGACGCTCACATGGTATACATTATACAGAGTGAGGGATCGTGATCGGCAGACTTTTGACTGAAATCACTAGATTTCAGTCAATACGTACATGAATTTTAGTGTACCATTGGGAAGTACCTAAATGGTGACAAGGATTACTAATTTTTTTAAAAAGAAGAAGAAATTTTTCACAGAATAAAAAAAGCAAATGGTAGCAGATGATTTCAAATAACGTAAGACGGTAAAATAAATTTTTTGTGAAAACGTGACAGTTCCAGACATGTGTCCATTGATTTGAACTGAAAAGGGGGCTACAATTGTGGGCTAATCAAATCCAAGAAACAAAACTTTTTCCAAAAATGAAATCTGAATAAACCCCTAAATTCAATTAACTTGTTCTTCCACTATCATCAAACAATTAACTTGTTCTTCCACTATCATCAAACCCCTTAAAAATATTTAAATATCCAAAAGCGACTTTTTAACATAAATATCTCCAAAATATAAAAGATAAAAAAAAAGAGTTTTTTTTTTTAATTAAAATTATTTCCCTTTGTGCGAAAGTTTTGTTTTTTATGATATTTTCTAAACCGGTGCCACTTTTTTTTCGTATCTCCTACATAGTAATGTTTATTTTAGCTTGCATCATCACCATCATAATAATTATTAGCAAAAAAAATTTTGTTTTGTTTTTATTTCATCGCGGGCATTAGCCCTCATTGAATTTTGATATGAAATAAATTTGTATCATTGATTTTTTATAAAACTGCAACTCGAAATGTGAAATAAAACAAAGGTTCATTATTGAAAATAATCAACCAAAATGTAAATTCTTCTTTTATTGTGACTCACATAATTTCAGTTCATTTATTTAAATGAGACATTCAAATCTAGATCCCTATGTCATTGAGGGGTGATTCTGGTGGGTGATGGGTACATCGTTGGTCTGACATCTGTCAGGGAAAACGATAAAAATAATATATACAGAAGGAAAACTTGAGGATATTTGGTAGAACTATCAAATATAAGAAATGAAAAAATATTTAACCTTATGTTCTACAATTTTAAAATATTATTATATACGCCTATTTCGGATTTTACTTCATTATTAAGAATTCTTGATAACGGAGTAAAATACGAAATAAAAGTGTTATTATCATTTTCATTTCTTTCCTGGATATTGTAGACATTTTTTTCTATTGAACATTCAAGACGGGGGTTTCACCCTTCATTCGCTGGAAACTTGCAAACCAGCTACCCACATTGACCTCACCCAGCCGGAAAAATAGCCAGCACTATGAGGGCGCGAAACCATGTGGGTGGCCACATGGTACAACCTCGCTGGATGTTGCTTAACTTCAATGATTTAACAGGAACTGGTTTATTCAACGTGCCATAGACACTTGGATGTAGAAAAATTTGAAAGTCTAGTAATCTCTATTGGCCTGGTTTTGGGGACCCATATTAATGAATAGACTCCAAGAATAGATGTTTGATAAGAATTAAAAACTTTAGCATTAGGCAATCATATTTTTGGAGCTGTAGTCTCATACAAGTGGATACCATCGGACACGAGGTTGCACTAATGAATGAAGTAATGTCTAGGAAAGGTATTAAATATATTCATTCTCCTAGGAAAATAGATTTACGACCTCAATCAAATGATGGGCCCTATAATGTCCTTGGTGACATAAAAATAGGTTCGTGCCATAAACTTCGTGAATGTTACCAAGTATCAGCTTATCATAAAAAATTGCAGCTATTTTAATGTTTAAAGAAAAATCGTGGAGTTAAATATAGACCCCACATTTTTGGTCAATCATAATATTTATTGTTATTGTTGATTTGATTTTGCCCTTTGCAACTGAAGCGTAGCTCCCATTGCCGGATCTATACAATCGAAAACATCATTTTTAATTATTTTTTTTTCTCAGTGTTCCCTTATTTTTTTTTTCAAACTATTTATTTTATCCCATCGTCTACCCATCAAGTTATAAAATATTCAACAAAAGTCACTTCATATATTTTCCCGTGGCTGTAGAGAGACCTGAAAATTGCACTTTGTGACGTGAAGTAATATACCACTTGTGCAACGCTCATTGTATTTGACTTGGCGGGAGGTAGCTGAAGGTTCTATCTATATTTAAGAAGCATCAAATACAACTAACAATTTATTCGTTTTCAGTATTACTGTTAATAGCAAGAAATGCAGGGCAAACATTTAATTATATCTGAAACACCCAGTACATCAACGTAATAAGTCACATTATACTGTAATTTATGACGTCCACTCACCCTGTATACAAAATAAGCATAAAATTTATTTTTATGTACGTCATAAAAGTTTATAAAATGCTTTCATTTGAGCTTTTATTTCAGTTTATATGTTCAGAATATTTTATACTTAAGATTTATTTTATCCCTTTCTCTCTTTCTCCCACTATTTCTCTCTCAATGATTTCTTTCTTTATCAGAATATTTTTTGAACTTCTATTCTTGATATTCTTCTTCATTTGTTATGTAGATATATTTTGTCCCATTATTTCCGACGGACTTAACATAGTCTATGCACTAATTGCATATAAATTACGAAGAACTACTCGTATGATTAATTATTCTACATAAACACTGAAAATTAAATGTATCAACATAAATGTACGACCGACATAAAGAAAAAAATTGGTAAGGAAAAAACAGAAATTTTGACAGATGAAGATAATATTACACGGAATACTAATCTGAACAAACTCAGCTTTGATTGTTGTATGTCTTTATGCAATCTGTATTCGATATGCTTGAGAATCCTGGACACTTGATAGAGCTCTAGGTGACAATATTAGATTCTTAATGGTGCTTGAACAAATTCTCACAATCTCCTGGAGGAACCAAGTAAGCAACAATGAAGTGCTAAGAAGAAGTGGATGACAAATATCTGATCGAAGAAACAACGAAAACTGATTTATGGAATCTAGTTGCTTGTTGAGATCATGTAAGGGAAAGTTGATGGAGAAAGATATCATTGCAGAGAGCAAGTGGATTGATTGACGAATGGTTGCAAAGAGAGTCATTTGAAGGAATTAAGAGGACTGCAATTGATAAAACAAGAATATACAATTTAAAGCAACCTTCGGAATCGAAGAAGCAACTATGTGAAGGCAAAATTTTGTATCAAATCGGGAAATATTGAAATCACTCAGATATGTACTTAGTTATAATGCGTCTTATTTGACTAGCTAGATGCATACTGCATAAATAAAATTATACATTTTCATTTTCCTACTTAAAACTAGCCATTGTAGTCCAAGTACTCTGTGTCCTTCTGCTCGGTCTACGGAACTTAAGAAAGGAAGTCTGTTCGTCTGCATATTAACTCTTATCAAAAATCTTATAAATGGCCTATTATGTCCATCACAATCCACAATCTTGTAAATACACTAAATTAAATTTATGTTTCAGACAACGAGTACAGCTACAAAAATTTGAGACTCCAAAGGATCCTCCTTATTTACATTGAAAATACTCCTTCAATCCGAAAGCCTATCAACTTAAACACAAACCCACTTCAATTAAAAGTTAAGAATATTCCCTCAAAAACACCAAAAGAAAAGTTATATAATGTATCTAGTACACGTATGAGACTACGCTAATGAATATTTATGTTGCACACTGCAAAAACAACTTTCGATACTATACTGTTATAGTTGATCCGGTTTAGATCTCCGTTGCCAAATTTTTAAGACCATTTGAATCCTTGGTCCAGTGGTTGTGGGTCCAAATCCCAAACGAAATTTCTTTTTCGAATAACATTTCTGTAAAAGGGAGTGAAGTAATGCGAAATTAGTTAAGGGGCATAACTTAAAAAAAAAACTCTAATTTAATATATTTGTAAAAATAGGGTGTTCCATTATGGTGCTTCAAACCAATATGACCTACGAGTTTGAAATTGTTTGGATAAAATAAAAGTTGGAAAAATATTAACAAAGAAAGGTCATTTCCTTAAATTGAAAAGGACTCTGCTAGTATCTACATAAAAGAGATATATATATATTAAAGATAAATGTCTGTTGTCTGAATAAATGATAATAATTTATAATAAATTGATTTTTATTGAATTTATCAGAAGATTTCTCTAAGGAACCTTTCCTTAGAATTTATTTTAATTTGAAAACATTATTCCCGAGTTAATCTTGATCTGTTTAGTGAACCAAAGAGAAGAAAATAAATATAAAAAGAAAGATAGTTATCTCAGTGATAAAGGTTGAGAGTTATGATAATGTAAACATTAGAACAGCCATGACTACACTGGGTGGTAAAGAGCAGTGGTTTGCAACTTCTCTCGAGATATTGCAATCCAAATATCAGACAATATAAAGCTAACAACCCTCAGAAGGACGCAACTACGGGCTGCAGACTAAACAAGGGTCTTTCAGTGTTCAATAAGCCCTGAATCAATAAAAAATCAAGATTCCATACGGTGGTCACACTCGGTTGTACTCAATATGTACAGTTCTGCGTACCAGAGCAACCTGGAACGCACACAATAACAGTTTAAAGCAACAGCCATCAAAAGCTTTTCGTTACCTTATATCAAATTAGTTCTACAATTATTCCAAATCTGGATGTAAATATGAGAAATAGTTGATTATAAGACACCGTTACAATAAGAACATTAAACCCGATATCTTTTGCTCAGTTGCCGCGCATCTTGCAGCGAGGGATGCAATGGTCACTGCGTAAATCCAACTAAACATAACAAGTCGATTAAAATATTTCTTATAAATTTGTTATTATTTGTTATGGAGCGAAACAGTAAGATTGGTCGGTCTACATTGCGCTACTACACGTTGCTGCGAGCGACTTCAAGCGACAAATCGAACTCTAGAATTATTTCAAATTTTCGGCGTGTAGACGTTTGATGTAAAACTTAGTCGCCAAAGGACAACTGAAATTATTTGCCAGATCTAATCTAGATATTTGTGGAAACGATTCCTCTTAAATTCTCTTCACATTTTTAAGAAAAACACCTATAGGTAATAATTACTCTGAATAAATAGATTTAAAACTACAATTTTTCTTCAAACGACATTTTCTTTTGCCCTCTACGACTAAGTAATCTCCTATTCAATTTTCAATACCCCGCAGATGCAGACAATATAAGTAATTTCAAAATTTCTGTTTTTATTGGAGGCGCCATTGCACCAATCAATGAAATAATATGAATTCTTATCACAAATACCTTTTCATGATTTTTTACACAGTGACGTCATGGATGTCATTTTGAAAATGATAAGTCATCATCATTATATTCCTTATTATTGTTGTATCACTCAGGGCCGCATCCAGGATTCAATTTCGGTGCGGGATATAGGTATAAGTATTGATGCATTGGGACTCATACGGATAATAATGGTATGGTGGTTGTAAATAGTTTTAAAGCGACGCCTAAGTAATTGGAGATGTAAAATGGTGAGATATCTAAGTATATTTACTAGTAGTTAAACCGGTTAAACGTCTTAATATAATACTAATACCTCACTAATTCATTTTTTTTTTAATTTGTCTTAACCTCTTTTAATGTTAATATTTGGTCTAGATATTAACTATTGGTCATTCAAGACGGGGGTTTTACCTCTGATAGGTAATAATAACTATTTCTACTGCGAACTCTACTAACTGATCAATGATCATATACATTCTTCAAAAATCCATAGATATGAATTTTGTTTATGAGTAAGTTCTTTTACCTATAGAGATGAATTGATCCTCTGATAGGTAATAATAACTATTTCTCCTGCGAACTCTACTAACTGATCAATGATCATATACATTCTTCAAAAATCCATAGATATGAATTTTGTTTATGAGTAAGTTCTTTTATAGAGATGAATTGATCCTCTGATAGGTAATAATAACTATTTCTCCTGTGAACTCTAGACATCACTCATTTGAAATAACCAGCATATCTCGACGGTTGGCCCATTTACGGCCAAAAAAACTTAAGCATTAAACTTATAATTTCGACTCTCGTGACGATATATTGCTCTACATATCTGCGCACTACCTCCCCTTCATCATTCTGAATACTCTAATTTCTAATTGTTCATAACTTTGCGTGCGCAAGGATAAGCAAATTAAATTTAAGAATTATGCAATGTTTTATTGAGGAAATGTGGTTAAAAAACTAACAATTGCATAAATCCTGCAGTTAAAACTAGAACTCCACTTTGTTCGGTCAATAAATAATCAAGTGAAAATCTAAAGTCGGTCAACCTTTGCAGACCATTACAATGTCACCCTTCTGTTGCTTCAAGTCGCGTGTATCCCCGATACATTCATATTCTTGTTATTTCATGAGCCTTGATCGCTTTGAAAGGACGACAGGGATAAGATGTCGGAGAGGGAGTTTTTTACCTGGAAAACCCAGTCCTAACAAAGGCCCTGATATCACACAGCCGTTATATTTTCAGTTTCGTTTTTTTTATCTTTACACAAACAATAAAATCAATATCTACAACACAAGACATGACATTAAGCACTTTAGTTTATTTTCGTTTTCGAGATCAATAATGATTAGTGTGAAAGAAAATGATAGGCAGGGTGGAGTCGAGAATAATGGGTGTAGATTTGTAAACGTTGATATCCTTGGAGATTAAGGTGACGGGAAGGAAAGTAGTTTGAGATAACTTCATAGGCACAATGCTTCCACTGTATTCTGAATACAATGTTAGGCTCTCCACGTTACAGATTTCCTCGAATTGGAAAATGACCTTTCTTGGAATCTTAGAGTATAGATATGTTTAATCTATTTGATTCATTCAGATTTCTGGGATACAAAAGAGCCAAATTTTAGTGATGGAATGGTAAGAAAAATAAAATAAAGTTCGCTTTCGGGTCGAACGATCTAAAAATCTATATTCCCATGGAGAGTAAACCCTCTGTCTCGAATAAACAATAGAAAAAAGACGTTAAGCTCAGAAAATAGAAAGCAAAAAGGAAAAACATAAGTTGTATGATTGTTTCGATGATTTAATAAACCAAAATGTCTGCTATCTTGAAAAAGTTGCCATGTCAACGTCATTCAGTTTTACACCGTGAACTTTCCTTTTGACAACCCAAAATAAATCTACTTGACAAAAACAAAGAACAAAGTTCGTATTTCACCTTGCTGAAACCAAATTGTTTTTTTTTCTTTTTTTTTTTTTTTACTTTTTTTTAATTGACGGGTAGTAAACCAATGTTTACAATGTTTAAAAAAAATATATCCTATATATAACAAAAACACTTATGCTAATAATTGAATCAGCCAATTGCCGATGTTGTCAACATTGAAAAATCGCTCCCAAGCCGCAGTTGAATAAATCGAGGTCCACACCACTAGCAGTGTTGCCAGTTATCTCCATTTGACAAATGGGGGAATTTTCACCGATAAATTTGTTAAATTGGGATACTATGTCAAGTAAAACCATAATGAAGGTTTTAGTCAAGTGAAGATATAGTAATTTTCAACCTTCATTATTTTCACCGATGTTCGTTTTACTTCTTTTGATGGGAAATATATGATCTGATCTTGTCTTCCCTACATGAACTTTGAAATTTATTTTATTTAATATTTCTTGTGAGTAGATTTGATTATTAGGTGGTAGTAAATGACTCAGGCATTTCATATCTTAGTGCATTCACGTCATTAACCTGGAAAAATGGGACGCAGGTATGATAGTGACAATGACTTTGAAATCCATAACATTAGACCAATGCGTATCAGCACTTATAAGGTTTAGACGGACTTTACATCGGAGCATGTTCTTCATGATCGCTCCATGTTGTGCTTAGTACACGTCGTTACGTCCACCCGCTTCTGTCTGCTCTCTTACAGCGTTACGCCCGCCTCCTCCTGCACCCTTTATTTGTCTACTGAAGAAATAGAATGATGATGATATAAATTCAAATGACCTCGTATTTTTTATTTTTCATTGAATTTATTATATTTACTTATTTATCAAGTATGGAGAGAGTAATATTTTTTGTGACTACCTATTTGAAATACAAAACCTCTCAAATATTAAATGGAATTATTTTTTATCACATTTCTTTATAATATTTTTATAATAAAGTCATGGTGCGTTAAAAAGCGATAAGTGAAGATGAAGAAAAAGAACATATTAGGGAGATGACGTGTGAGAGAGAAAGAAGACAATTTCTTCCTCCTCTGATTATCAAAAAAAAAGGAATGATCAATGTAACGATATGTGAATGAATGATAGACGTTTAAGGGACGAGGAAGAAAACTATAGCATTGATCTGTCAACTTCGCTCATATGTAGGTATATTGAATAAAGAAATCGAAGAAAATATCAATGTATTATCTCAATCCAAAATGGAACTCGTTTCAAAAGTCACGTCATTTCAATTAATGCGGTTTCATATTTTTCATTCATTGAGTTTTGAGTACAAATAAAAATGACTTTAAAATGTCTTATATAATTTGAAAATAACTGTATATTTGAAAATAACTGCATTTAAATTCAAAAAACGTTTGGAGCTTTCCTCTATAAATTAAGTTAAAAACATTTAAGGTCATCTTATCATACTTTATTCGACATAGATTTGGAACTAAAATGTAAACAACATCAATGATACTACAAATTGATTAACGTTCCAAACCAAATCCAATCTTTATAATATCTAGGTAGTTTTCTACAAAAAAGATTTCTTTTTTTACATACGTATTATTAAGTGATCTGTATACTTAAAATGTCAATATTGTATATTTATTAACAACCATCGTATCAGTTCCTACCCGGCATCTGCTTCAAAGAATACTTAACTTGATCTAGCAGGGATAAAATGGTTGTTTATATTTATCAAACTATTTCTTATCATTTGCAACTAATACCAAACTGGTTACTTGTAATCTCTTAAACATCAATCATAGAATTACAAGGTTTAGAGATGGTCATGCTAAATCGAATGTTTCCTTTTTTTGTTTTGCCTTCTGGGTGTACCTGTTTGAATTCAAAGTAATATTTATCAAAGGTACAGTATGACTTATGTAAATTTTATACAGCTATTACATATTTATGGCAAAGCTTTTTTTTTTATTATATTATTTGGATTAACGTCTCTTAACATCAACATTATGAACAAGTTTCAATGTCATATACACCACCAGCAGGGTGTCCCACAAAGACGGGTGATAGCCCCTTAACTTTTGAACGGATTGCAACTTTTGAATTAGGTGTTTCAATGTATGTAGATAAGTTCTACCACCAATATTTTCGTTGATCTATCTCTCCTACATTATATCCATGTAATCAGTCAGCCATTTTGTAAAACATGCCTCTTTATACCATCAAATTTGTTCGTGACTTTTTTCCATTATTAAAAATTCGTACTCAATGTTACGTCATTAGACACGCGTGACGCACTCTCATCTCATTTGTAACAAAGGATGGTGATTTCCTCATTCAGATAAAATAAATGGACATTTTTGTGGGTTTCTATAATAGCTGTTGACAATAATAATTTTATATTGTGTGTTTAAAAAGGGGAGGCAGAAATACAATTCTTTGGAGGATTTGAATTGATTTCAGAAAAAAAAGTTAGATAAAACATTGTTAAAAAGGGGAGTTTTCTTGAAAATAGGAGTCCGTTCATTCTCTTTCTATTTTATTGAGTAGGAAAATCTGTGAGTAATGGCTCTCATATTTAATTGAAAGAAAATTGTGTGATATAATGTTTGTGTGATAAATTGTGTGTGTTGTGAAAAGCACAAAACATCCATGGTCACATTTAGCAATGGAATCTACGTGCACTAGCTGAAACAATTATATATTCCAATAACAATAATTAAGTGCTTTCCGGCCCAATCCAGGCTGGGTGAGGTCAATGTGGGTAGCTGGTTTGCAAATTTCCAGCGAATGGAAGGTAAAACCCCGGTNTCCTCATTTGGCAGAGATCACCCGTTAATAAAAGTACAAATTGTATAAGACATTTTGTTTTATGAAGGAAAGATTTTAATCTTCGATGATTGACTTTGTCACTTTAGAGAAATGAATTGAATCTTAACATTACATAAGACAGTTAGGATTTAGCCAACGATCATACCACGTTGAGTACACCGGTTCCCGTCAGATCACTGAAGTTAAGCAACGTCGGGCGTGGTCAGTACTTGGATGGGTGACCGCCTGGGAACACCACTGGCTCTTTTTTCCGGCCCAATCCAGGCTGGGTGAGGTTAATGTGGGTAGCTGGTTTGCAAATTTCCAGCGAATGGAGGGTAAAACCCCCGTCTTGAATTATTACCAATAGATGTTAAAGAGACGTTAAGCCAAATTAAAGAAAAAGACAGTTAGGACCGGTCCAGATAGTTTTCCCGCCCTGGACAGACAGGAATATAATTCTTCGATATATGGTTAAGAAAAATCCGTTAAGATCAACTCAAGTAATCTCATCAAATGTAGTCCCCGACCAAGTGCCGCCCTGGGAATCTATATTGTGAAAGGACTCCCTGTCAAGTGTTCATTAATAGTCTTTTCATTAATGAACCTTTAGAATTATTCACAATAAGAACACCCAGAGTAGAATCCAAAACTGGAAAGAAAGAAATCCGTCCTTCCGCCTCTTCACCACGAAGCTTAAACTTACTCTAGTTTTCATGATTATTCTAAGCCAGCAGAGCACACATAAAAAATATAACAAGTTTTCATGGAAAACTTTACCAATGTGCCTTCTTAATTATTGACAAAAAATATTGTACCTATTCCTGTAAATGTAAAATAAATGGATGCATTTTATAGATGTATAGTACTTTAAAAAGCATTACCGGAAAAAGTAAATTTATTTTTAGAATTGAACCCCCTACGAACCTTTCACTCACCCGATTTTTCAATTAATATTTAAAATATTTACATAAAAAATCTTCATTTTTCAATTTTATTTAGAAGCATTGGGGATGGGCCTATTTTTTAATATTCCTGAGTTGGTTGATAATATTAAATAGAATATTTGAAGTAGAAACTAAAATCCTGAGAGAAAATCTACAAAGTTCATAAGAATCTTTGTTTTATAATTTAGAAGATAAGGGATCTCCGATTAAATTTTTATTTGGAACAAACATTGGGTTATATTTTATGAGAAACAATAAAAAATTTGATGACACTGAAGACAGTTTTGGTTTTATAAAAGTCACAACACATGCCCATTAGAACATGCCCCATGATTCATAGAAAAATGAATGAATCAGGGAAGTAACTAGCGACAATGATGACACATACTCATTAAACCTGCCCCATAATTCATGGAATAATGAATGATTCAGGGAAATAACTAGCGGCAATGATGACATAAAAATAACAAAACTTAGTTTTTAACGCTGAAGATTGTACCTAAGTTTTTTTGAGGGATTTTTTTCAAGGTAGGTATAAATTAATGTGCTTCTTCTACGAACTAAAATGCTCAAGGCCGAGCTAGATATTTCTTAGGGATCTCGCTTGTTTGAGCCTACCTTTACCTAAATCTTTAACATAATTTTTATATGTAAGATTGTGATATTACTGAAATTCTCCTCTCTTTCCAGCATCTTCTGCACAATGTTAGTCTTTGTTAACAAGAACCTTTGAAATTCATTACTCAGGTTATCGAGATCAAAGAACACGAGGGTTGTTTGATTCGTGGACTCGGTAGAAAGGAACGATTTTGAGCTCTTACATTTGTCTTATTTTCCAACCAAGTGTTCTTTGATCTCGATATGCTTGGTCGAGCGATGTTACAAAGCTTTCATCCCAGTGGCGTAGCTTGATTTGACGAGGTTCTCAAATTACCGGTTTACAGCCTTAATAATCAAAATCCGTGTTAAATTTCTTAACAACGAGTAATTAGCCATATCAAGTAAATAATGTGTATGGATGTTGTTAAAAACAAAAAATATCCATTATGACAAAAAGATGGGCGGCTAACTACGTATCAACAACATATCATTGAAAGTGTATGTGTCATCTTCAAACAAATCATTGACAAGAAACTATTGGTATTAAGATTTTAAGGACTCCAACCTGGCTCCTATAATGTTATCAGGAGAGTATGTAACTCACATCCTTTGAATTTTTATAGTCAAGTGAAGATTTTTATAGTCAAGTGAACATATTATACGAAAATAAATTTGACACCTTTTAAATATAAAGACCTAATATCAAAAGATAAGTAGGAAGTAGGCAAGCTACACTAAAAAGAGGGGTACGCGGATAAGTTACAAACAGGTGCCGCGCCCCGAATTATGCTAGTGTACACTAGCTACAGTAAATCGCAATTTTCCTTGAATTGCTACAGAGTCAAGTGAAGATATAGTACTTTATTAGACTTAAATATTATGCTTTTATTTGACATTCAAATTTCAAAAAACACTACAGTCATTTTTGACGAGGATACACTTACTTTTCACTTCCGACTCGAGTTTCGTCTACTTCGTGAACATTTTTATGGAATCTGACTAGTTTTTGGTATTGTTGTTATTGTTGAGTGTCGGTTTGTAACTCAGGGCCCACGTGATCAATCAGCAGATTTCTCTCATACACAAAGTTTGGAACAGTGTCGGCGATCGCGTTCAAGCATTTACCTTTACTCATTGACGAGTGGATGTAGATCTGTCAGTGGCGGCCCGTGAATATTTAGCTTGGGGGGCTACATGCCCCCACTCTACGTTGATCAGTCACTCAGGACATTGCCTTTTATATATAAAGGTAATAAACACAATACGAGTTTTACGGTATATGACGTAAAACTCAGGTCACCAGAACTATCAAACGCAATGACATTTCAAAATAATGATGACATTATTACCCCCTTCATTACTCCTTCCATGTTCAATAACTTCAGCCCTGTTTTTATAAATTATCCAAAACAATAAGTACTCAGATTAAAGTGTATCTTTTTTATAAACTTTTTGTTTTCCCCCTTCTCGAATGTATTTCTTTTATTTCTCCGAATAGCTAAACATTTTCTCCCTCGAGAACAATTAAACACTTTTAATTGACATCATTAAAAATATTTTTATGTGTTATTATTTACTCAAACGTAAAAGTAATGGGGCTCCCTTTTTATACATTTTTTTTTGTTACAAAAAGAAAAGAATTAAAATAAAGTATTTGCTGTTAGACTGAGTGGAGATTTTATGAGAAGTTCTGTTCATGTTTGTGAATTTCAAATAAAAATAATAATAATAGTGAACATTACCGTGAGTGAGGTGTTGACAAGTTCAAAAAGATAAAAGAACACTTTTAAATGTTACTTTACCTTTTTATATATTTTTAGGGTGCTTTACTCGAGGGAAAACAAATGAATAGTAGTTTTCAAAAACTATGCGATTTTGTTTGTTTCTTACAAAGGCTCCATCTATTTAAGGAAGCAAATAGACTAGATTTTTTTTCTAAATTGTGGAACGGACCAATAGACCTTTAAACCAAAATCGTAGAAAAACTAAACGTTTTAATTATTTTACTTTTTTCTAGTAATTAACCTCAGATATAACTGACAGTGACGTTGGTCTTCTAGAACCAACTAGTACCCGGAACTAATATGAACGTATAAATAAATTTCCCTAGTAAACACGGCTAAAATTATCACAAAGATATTCAAACACTTGTCTTTATGTATTTTCTTTGCATATACCAAACCAAAGTAAACTAGTAGGCCTAGTTTACTTTGTTTACAAATTTAGTGTCATCATTTAGCCTTGGGTGTCCAAATACGGTAGAAACTAATCAACAATTAGTAGAACACAATGAGTGTCCATAACTTTTTGCACTTCCCTACCTAATGAAGTTGGTTTGCCACCAAGCGGGAAATCAGCTGCATTAGGTGACAGTCCTAAACCTGTGTAAATACAGAAGGTATGGGGTTAAGAATTGTGAGAGGTCAAACTAATGATAAGAGGTCATCAGAAAAAAGATAGTTTATACACAGTTTCAATTGATACTGTAAGGAGCAGGCTAGGTTACCGTCCCAGGAAAGAACACAGCTAAGGACAGTAGGCACCGAACAATAGGTTGTGGCATGTTAGAATTGAGGAAATCAATGACAAACCAAAATAAAATTGGGAAAGGTTGAAGGGGCCACCACTGGATTAGTTTAAACATTAACAGTTTCAGTAGATCAGTTGTTTGAGGCTGTGGATTCGTAACCGGAAGCTTTTGTTTCGAATCCAAATTCAACCCCCATCTAGCGAGGTTTTATTTGGTGGGTGACCACGAAGTTTCACGAAGCGCAACCCTTACTGGATGAGGTCAATATGGGTAGCTGGTTTGTAGGTTTCCAGCGATTGTAAGTTAAAATAATGACCTTAGATATTTTTAGGAGAATAAATTATACCTATTAGATATTGTGAGAATTTACTTGATCATAATGATTTATTTACTTCACGGACCGAGTTCAAAACATCAGATCAGATCTGCCCAGTTAAAAAACAGGATCGAACAACATATTGCCGTTCTCAATCATGCCGTTTCCACTGTGACGTTTTTTTGTTAACAAAAATGTTTTACCACAAAACTAACATTTCTAGGCATTTCAGTCAATCAATTAATAGTGCCATTACTACAGCCTCTAAAGAGTTGTTATTTAGTGAAGTTTTTAATTATCATCTTTTTTTTTTTTTATTAACTAACCTTTATTTATTAAGTTAGATATGTTTCAATACAAAAAGAAAAATCAGTTACAAAATAATAATTTTTCTCAGAACTGTTTGTTATTTTATTTGTATTTAAAAAACTTTCTTCTAAAAAATACATATGCTAGGTATAACAACCCTATCGAAGGTATTATATGGTAAATAATAGCTTCTGTATATTGCTGCAAATATTTTATACGTATAATACTTGAGTTGTTATTATATGCAAGTAACCTAATAATTGGATTTAGAGATGGTATTTAGGATGTTTGCAGTCATTATGAAATATAAATTTTCATGAAAGAATTTTTTGAATCGAGTGCAAAAATATTGGTGGGTCACAAGCGCTTTCGTCTGTTACAACTTTCTCAAGTAATATTCTGATCTTGAAAGCTAAGAATTGACATGGGCTCTCAGAATTACGACTTCGGCTAAAGCAAATATTAAGAAAGTACTAAAAGTAATTAATAAAATATTCAAAATGACAGAAATTAAAATTTTCTAAATAACTTTCCTTAAAAAACACTGTGAAGTTATGAATTTATGTTAAAAACCACTGGACATAACGCCCTACGAAAGGTTGTCAATACTGTGCATTGAGGGTACTTACTGTATACACCCTGTTGAAGAGAACATATTGCAGTATTATTGGAAAAACAGAAAACAATAAAATAAAAAATAAAAGGAATAATCTTGAAGGAAAATTCCATGCTACACACTGAGTTTTATACATTTTCCTTCCACTCTCTTTTCTCTCGTCCTTCCAAACAACTTAAAATTTCTTTCAAAACACATAGCACGTTTACTGTTCTATACAGAAAGATTAGGGACACAAAAGTTACAGCCCGCACGTTTGTTTTCAAACATTATAACTTTTCATATCTCACAAGTTTACTTTTTATATCATTATCTCCACGATCCACGAGCCTTGTTTTCAACCCACTGGAAACCTCTTTCCTCGTGTAATAAAATTATAACAAACATAATGTCTTATAGGAAGGCGGATTAGTAAGTCCGTCAAAATAAATGAAAACTTTTGTTGAAACATGTTAGCCCACCATCTGGTACGTTGAATACCCGTACCAGCTTCCGTAAGGTCACTGAATTTAGTCAACTTTTAATGAATCTTTAGGTTCGAGCCCTCGTGATGCCAGCTATACCCGACCAAACCTAAGCAGAGTGCATTAAAGGTAGTTAGCTGGCTTGCATATTTTCAGTAATTGGTGGGTAAAACATTCGTCTAATGTTAAAGAGACATTAAGCGAAAAAAACAATGGTAGATAGGTACAAACATAAATTACCTACAACCTACATAGGGAGTATTACGTGCAATATACTCGTATCTGATAGCACCTGTACCCGAAATGAATTATGTTGATATCTGTGTCAGTAGTGAATACTGTAGAGTGATTACGAGTATTATCTATCTATTGGTTTGACAGCCAATATGACTAGAATTGGTTTGACAGCCAATATGACTAGAAGTCTTTTTGAAAGCTTCATAATGACCGATCCCCTGCTCATATCAAAAGACAATCTAAGTGATTTTGGGTGCGATATACTTTTTAAGCTCTTTAGCTATAATAATGGAAACAAAGGGTGAACTTTTTTTAGCGTTGTATGGTGTGCGGCACTTGTTAAAAACCATTCCATATTTTTCACAGTCCAATGCTAGTGAAGTTAGCACAAAAGAATTACCAAACAGAAGGTGGAAATAATGAAAATCTTATTTTTGCAAGATTTCTTGGGCAAACTAAAAAGTTTCTGCTGTTTAATCTAAAATTCTTCTTTGTTTTTAACGTAATATTTACTAACCGCAACTACATATATATAAAAGCGAAACATTTTTGCTTACTGCAAAAAGTATTCGTCTCAAGGTACAGATGAAAAGATTAAAATGTTGACTTGTTTTTACAATATAATCAACCATTTTTAGTAGATGTTTAACCGTTCGTTTTGCTGTATGTAAAATGATTCTACAGCCAGTAAAATCAATGATAAAGACAGGGTGCAAAATGAATGAGAGACTCTATTTATATTCTTAATTCAAAAATTGAGAATATAATATAATCTCTCTAATGGTTGAAAAGGACAAACGGCTTTTTCACATTTTTTTGGTTACTCAATTTTTCTCACGAGGCTGAGTGCACCCCGAAATCTCAAATACTAGGGCAAAAAAATATCCGACCCCGTCCGAAATTGAACCCGGGTTAAATGTCATTGTGATATCAACTAGAGAAAGAGGACTGCCCTGTAAAAAAATGTAGAACAATTATATCAAAATGTGATAAGCCCGCATAAATATAGAAGGTTTGATGTTAGGAAAGGCATGCAAAAAAACTCTACTTCAAGCAATGATGAATAATCAGTAGCAAAATGCAATTTCTATTAATCTACTGTGAGAAGCCAGAGAAGGTTACCATGCGAGGAAAGGGTACAGCTGAAGAGAATGAGCACTGAAAAAAGGGGGTTTGGCATTGTAGAATAAAGGAAAGCTCAACATCAATATATCAAATAGGATTGGGAAAGGGTGAAGTTAGCGAAGATAAGAATGATAACAAAAGTCATTCCCATAGTTAATTTTGAAAAATAAAGAAAAAGAATGCAACCCCCTGTACATAAATATAATATTTATCAACGTATTTATTTATTTCACAATTATAAAAGTAGAGGAGCCATTTAAATTCATTTTTTAAACTTAATTACGATTTCTTTTTCTTTTGAAAAATATAATTTTATAAAAAGAATTACAACTGACTTGTTCTTAATCTGAAAGTTCTAATTCCTTGTTAAGTCTTCATTTACTTTATTGATTTTTACTTTACCCACTGGAATGTATGGAGAGTAGAAATGTAAAGTATTATAACGGTGAAAGAATTGTGATTATCAACTCTGCTAATTTTTTGTAACGGAGTGAAGCGTAGCCTTATACTCCCTACAAACTGCAAACTTTTGTTACCTTACTCTTCCGAAATTACTCAACCGATTATTACCAAAAAAATATCTTCATATTCTGCATATACCCGAGGGTGCATATATATATTTTCAGAACGATATCTTGAACCGTTTCCGATTTTTCGGCCGATTTTTTACCAATTTCAGAGGGCCATGGTCCGATATCTTAAATTTTGTTGCGACAACATATCTATTCAGCGAAAAAGTTTTAGGTGGCCTCTCAATACTTAATTTAGGACATAGAATACTAAATTTTGACAAACCATTCCAGAGTTACAAGTTCGAATCCGGGATCGGGCAAAATAAACTTTAGGAATTTGTCAGCCAACGGCACGATGCAATCGAGAAAGGTACAATATTCTCAAAAAATCTTGTTTTAACGGAATAATGGAATAATATGCTAAAGTGAATGCGGTGCGCGAAAATTCGAGATGAAACGGATGGCTCGGCCCGTTTTTGTCCACGGACACACCTAGTATAGGTACTTAGTCTGATTGACTGACTTTAACTTGGGTTCATCAGGAATATGTATCAGACATTTTAAACCAATATCCATCAGACATTTTAACCGATGAAGGGACACCTATATTACTTTTGTCGTTTTACGAAGCCTAATCGACAAATATTTTTTTGTACTCCTCCGATACCAATGCCGATCTCATCAGTCTGCTCTATTCAGTTGCTCCTTGTTTCAGAACATCTTAAATAGCATTCCATTACCTACTCTGTAGCAAGAAGTTCACTTTGTTTTGGCTAGTTTAACTAGCCAAAACAAAACTGTTGTAGGTAGCGGCACCTGTTGTTGACTTATCCATTACCTACCACTCCGTGTGCTCATAAACCTTTAAATTTGAAATGCTTGAACTAATTGGTCACTCATAATTCTATGAGGCATATTTGTGCCCCTTCATATCCTTTTTATCTAGTTCACATGACCCCCTAATGGAATTTAAATTTCAAATGACATCATGTTGTACGATATCAGAGGTCTTATCATTATCATGTTTATACAATGCAATGCACAAATGACAAGGAAACACCAAACACACAACATCCGCTCCATTGTAATATCATGAAACAGAGGAAGCAATGAACAAATAAAAAAAAATGTTTTGCTTACTNGCACTAAAAATATTCAGATCCTTCATCCGTTTGGAGTCATTTTTTAGTGTCCAAAGATGTTAAAAATGCAAAGTGTAAAAAATGTGATGCTATTTTGAAAACTCTTGGCGGTTCCACAAAAGGACTTCATACACATCTCTCAAGTTAAAAACTTGATTTTATTTTTATTTTATCTACTTATTATAGTAACTATACCTACTTCTACTTGATTTTTGGAAGGTTCTCAATTTTTTTCTATTCTTGGGATCCCGGGATTGTGATCGTTCCAGTCCCGAAACTTGGGGATTGTCAAGAAGATTCGAGATCATAATCTGTACTCTGTAGTCACCTAACTAACTGGGTGACCCTGTAGTTACCTGACTGACACTGTGACCCTGTGATCATATTCTGACTGAAAGCGTTCGACTTGATGATATAGCTATTGTTAATACTATTTCTGTTAAATAGTACAGTTAAATGGCTACTCAATGAACAAATACTATGAATATAATGAGTAGCCCATTATGACCTAAAACACATCAGCAGCCAGCGTCTATGGCAAGTTCAATACACCAGTTCCCGTTGGATCACTGAAGCTAAGCAACGTCTAGCGAGGTTGTACCATGTGGGTATCCACGTGGATTCGCACCTTCGTGATGCTGGCTATTTTTACGGCTAAACACATGCTGGGTGAGGTCAATGTGGGTAGTTGGTTTGCAAGTTTCCAGCGAATGGAAGGTAAAACCACCGTCTGGAATGACAAATAGCTGTTAAAGAAAAGTTAAGCCAAATTAAAAAAAAAAGATTTTTTCAGTTTTATATTTGGCTAGCACTAAAGGGGGCACAAAAGTATTTTTAGGATCTAAAAGTATTTCTTGTAATTAACAATCCGACCAACGACCATATGGAAAGAATGGGTCCTCCATACCAATTATCGGAACAGTACCTGTTATCGACTTCAGCAAATTTAAATATATAAAAGTGAAATATGTTTACTTATTTGTCCGCATTGTTTGGCCAAAACCGCTTCGTGATATGGCTAATGATTGGATAATTATTAATTTACGTCGTAAGTGAAACTTTTGTTACTTAACTTTGACTGATTTCTTTGAAATCTGTAATAAGAAAACTCAATGTTACGATAGATGTATGTGTATATGCAATGTATGCATCACTAGCCAAATAGGTAAGAGATATCGAAAAATTGATGGGAATAGACCTCCCCCCCCCCAAATCATAAGCTGCAACTGCCGTTTTCGAGTTACGCCCGATTTTTCTACTTTAGACCGAATTCAGCGGGTTACGCTCCTATAACATTTGTCGCGACAACATATCAACTCGAAGCAAGAAAGTTTTAGGTAGCCTTTTATACCTTAATTTAGAACATGGTTTGCAAAAACTGTCCAACCGCTTTCGAATTAAAATATTATTAGCTTGGGAACGGCCATCCCATAAAGGCGTCAAGCTAGTGGCAGTAGCAAAGCACAGCCAAACAGCTAGTTTGATAAAAAATGTACATCTTATGTTAGTCCTAATTGTTGCTCGAAGCATGGTGTTACTACCAATTGCACAAGGGTTTCTATACTAGAAAAACAAAAAAATAACCATCTCATGTAATTTGAAAAATGTTCTTTTTTTAAGTACAGGGAGAAAGGACCTTCGCCGTCTGAAAAGCGTCAACTTGTGAATAAATAAAATTCGTTCAGCAAAAAGTTTGTTTGCATTGTAAGAAAATTTCTGCTTTCTATGCTTCTCTTCTGACTTTTGAAAGGTTGGCAATATTTTTAGGAATCGAGGAGAAGGGAATGTGGGAGGAAGGAATGAGGTAGGAGACCGAGGAGGGATTTGGGGAGGGCTCGGTACATCTCTCTCTTTCCCATCAGCAGTGTGTTGTTGAAAGAAAAAGTTTTTAAAGTGTTTTTTTTATTTTTAGTATTTTGTCTTGTGGTATGTGTTTCGGTAAATTTTATTTCTACATTTTGATGTGGTTAAAATGTTGTAGGTATTAAATACAATGTACGAGTACATTATATATGTAGGTACATTGTACGATTACTTAGTACACGTATATCTACGTACAAACTACAGTTTTTTCATTTATGGAAAAAACGTTCTGGTACAACAGGATTTTATGCACAAAACGTGATTTCTTGTACTTCATTGGTAGATAGGTATGTAACGTAAGGGTTCGTTTAGATATGTAACCTAGGGGTAAAATGGAAGTTTGGAGATTCTGATTTTCAGTTTTATAAGCTGGTATTTTTTTTTTATTATTATTATTATTTTTTTTTTTTGCTTAACGTCTCTTCAACATCTATTGGTCACTCAAGACGGGGTTTTTACCCTCCATTCGCTGGTGAGGTCAATGTGGGTAGCTGGTTGCAAACCAGCTACAAACATTAACCACACCCAGCCTGGGTTGGGCCGGAAAAATAGCAATTATCACGAGGGCGGAACCCACGTGGACACCCACATGGTACAACCTCGCTGGACGTTGCTTATGCTCCAGTGATCCAACGGGAACTGGTGTATTCAACGTGCCATAGACGCTGGCTTAAGCTGGTATTTTTAAGTATCATTATTATTCGAAGGTATGACATCGATAGTTGATATTGGTAGGGCTATTAAATATTATAATATCCTTTTGGCCTATTTTCCTTTCCTTTAAAAAGGAAAATATTGTAATTTTCAATGGAGTTTTAAAGGCTAAAACACGTTTTGGGAGAATAGTAAGAAATAGAACTTGAAATTTGGTGCCTATTCATATCAATTTCATGCATTGAATGTACAGAAACATTTTTTAGTTTAATAGATTGTTGGTTATTTTTGGCCGCTTCTTAGCGGTTTTCACGAATCCTGTATTAAATGGGAACGAAAAGAACTAGAGCTTCAAATTTGATGTCTAAGCATAGCTGCTCTATACATGGAACACACTTAGAAACATTCGAATTTACTCCTGCCGATTTTTTCACTACAAAACTCGACATCAAATATTAAATGCCATTACAATATTTTCTTCTTTTTTTATAGATAAGGAAAGTCGCGTGATGTTCACACTAGACTTTTTATTTATTTATTTACTTGTCTCTTTATTTATTTTAAAAGGTCTCTCTAATTTCAATTTGATAAATGATATTAAAACCATTATCTCCTACTGTTCCGATTCCTCTTTCCAAATACTTCAAGGCTATATCCACATGATCGCGCAGTACCGCGCGGCACAAGATCTATCTAAATAGTGCATATTGTCTACATGACCGCGCGGTACGAGTTCTACTTATATCGATTTGTTCAGCTTTATCCGCGCGGTTTGAGGCGAAATAAAGTAGCCAAGTAGATATTTTGATGCCAGACATTAATTACCTTTGAAGAAATGAGAATGACTCAAAAAAATTAAATAGATAATTAAAAAAAAAAAATGCTGTCCCTTTGTGTTATTATGTGACAATTTTGGTGCTCACTGCAGTACCTATTTGTACGATTTTCCATCATCTATTTACTTTGATTTTTTCAATTTTTACCCACAATGCTGGCAGCGGGTCGCTATGGGCATTTATCTTCATTGTACCACGAGTTTGAGTGAGTTACGAATGACTGACTGAAAGGAGACGGAGCGCTCTTTCCTGTTGGTCAAGTGTGTTATCTGACTTCGTTCGGTCAGTAATTATAACCTTGGAGGTTTTTCCTTTGTATCAGTATATTCTCCGTACGCCTAAACATAGAATAGATTTTGATTACAAAGAGCTTTCCCTGAGCTGTGTGGATATCTTCCGATATTTTTAAATAATTAAAAGCGATATTTAACAATTTTTAAAAATTAAAAAAGTAAAGAACAGACTCAAAAAATTTGAATAGGATACCTTCACAATTTTAATTTAATTTTTGGTACTGTATAGAATTGAAATTGAAGTTGTATTGAGACTTCAAATATTCCCCTCTTCTTTCATCAGCACTACAATTATGAAAAGATAAATATATTGAACTTATATTTTTATTATGAAAATCATTTTTAATGCTCTTTCTGGGAATATTAATAATTTCATTATTTTTTTTCTAAACTGAGAAAGTTCAATTGCAGTTTGAAAATTATAATCTTTCTTTGAATAACTTTATTTTATTTTACTGGAAAACAAAAAAAGAATTACTTCAAATTTGAGAATTATTTAAAACGCAAGTAAAAAAAATGAAGGGTAAAGTAAAGAAAGAAATTTCATTGGAGAAGGGGTAATGAGATTAAATTAATCAAGCTTAAAAATAAATAACTCTTGCCTGGGTAGTAAATATAATAACAGAGAGGGAGAAAGAGATTTTGAACAAAGTGCTAGAAAACATTTTGTGACTCAAATTAAATGTGAGATTTTTATGTTGGAAAATTTCTGAAGGGAAGATAAAATAATGTTTTAAATTTAGTTCTTTAAAAATGTATTTTAGAAAAAATGCAGGGTGACCTTAATTTTAATGACTGTCTCCTTTGAAATCAATGAATTTTTGTATGCGGTTGTTATAACTTAATGAAATTGTTGAATCAAAGCTATAGAATGAACTCGAGAAAGACCAAAGATAAAACGGGGGAGATTGACAAAATATGTTCGTCGCACTACTTGCATGAAGCGAAGAAGTAAAACCAAAATCAATCAATAGTGACATCATCATTTCCGACATTAGCCAGATATATGGGAAGGCAGCTCTACGTCGAAGATAATAATATTACAGAGTTGCTTTCTTTATTATTTTAGTTCAGTAGGAATCGGTCGGCGAGGATTTCACCTCAAAGTCCTCCTCGCAATCTTAGTCTTTCTTGGATTGAAAAGAAATTTCATTTACTCATTTATAATTTATTTCAAATCCGTAATAATCGATCCGTAATAATCGATCCAAATCCGTAATAATCGATCCTCTTCGAATTAAACTATTATACCTACTATTAACCCTAGGATTGCCAAGGGGGGAGGGGGGCACAAAGTACCCGCGTTTTAGCAAAAAGCTTGTAGTAATCAAATTGTGATACTTATTCCAATGAGACCTCTAATAGTTGTTACGAACAATATTTGCCATCATAGTATATAAAAATNATAATCGATCCGTAATAATCGATCCAAATCCGTAATAATCGATCCCCTTCGAATTAAACTATTATACCTACTATTAATCCTAGGATTGCCAAGGGGGGAGGGGGCTCAAAGTACTCGCGTTTTAGCAAAAAGCTTGTAGTAATCAAATTGTGATACTTATTCCAATGAGACCTCTAATAGTTGTTACGAACAATATTTGCCATCATAGTATATAAAAATATGTATTTTCTAAGCCTTCTATAAGGGATGATATTGAAGCCAAACTTTGCGGGTACTTTATGCCCCTCCCCCCCTTGCAATGCATGTACCAATACATTGATTGTCTAAAGCTACCACTATCTGTACCACCTGCAAGAAATAAGTGTGTGTAAACACTGTTAAAAGACATTTGTCTGTGTGGGATGTCAGGAAGGACAAAGTTCTNGGATTTAATTTTATTTTATAAGATAATAATCGATTTAGTTTATATTTTTTAATATAGTAATAACGCTTTATTTTAATAAAAAAAAAATCATTGTTTCCTTTATTTTGTTGGCGGGTACTTTTTGCCCCCCACCCGCTTGGCAAACCTATGGTTAAATATTATAGTTTTGGATGTTATTTCGTAAATGCTCGCGGGATTGCTTGGACGAATGAGTTGCTAATTATTTTTATTGCTTAACGTCTCTTCAACATGTAAGGTACCCCTGAACGAGGGTTTTAACCCCAATTCAGTGGAAACTTACAAACCAGCTAACCACATTATATTTCAAAAAATGTTTGCATCTATGAAGCACAAGAACACAAAGAAAAGAAAAACTTCGAAATGTAAATGTGACAGTAGAGATCAGAACAAAGGAACAGGAATGTTGTTCACAAATAATTTAACATAAAATTCCTTTTGATTATCCGTTTCTTTTAACAAAGGCCCCTTCAGTTAGTAATAACCTGCCGCTTTTTTATTAATAATACAGTATGAATGAAAAATTCATATCAAATCAATTCGTTTTATAAAATAAGAAAAAAAGAGGTATTTTTTTACAACAATTATATTATTCAATAATTATCAAACAGTTCCCATCATTCATTCAATTGTAGCTTTTGCTACTTTTAATCATGGCGTCTACATAACATTAATGCTGGAGAGATTCAGTCACCAAATACTGTCGCTCTCAATAGAACTCCACTGTTCTAAAAGACACATTGTTGTAGAGAGTCATTGGCCTTTATTATAGGTAACTTGAACTTTTATTATTGGAGACTTTTAACAAAATACACCAGAGGACCGAATTCCAAGGATCTGCTATCCCCGAGATTAAATTATGTTTTACCAGATATTGATGACTAACCGAACTCTCGCATCTTCTCTTCAGAAGAAACCAAAACCTCAATTAGGCGCCTCTATTCCTCCGATCCTCCAACGCTAGTTTCAGCTCTGCATATATCAGTATTCCGGCCTAATCCTCCAGGTCATCCATCAATAGTCGCCTCCATCTTCCTCTGTTCCGTGCTCTCAATTTTGCCCTTTAAAATCTCAAGTAGAGGAGTTCTATTGGATTCTCAGAGGATGTGTGATTTGTATAATTCTGTCTTTCCAGCTCATTTTCAGGATGCGCCTATAAGGGTACTAGCAGACAGCCGCACACTTCCTAATCTTTTTGCATAGAACATATCTTCGCATTTATGGAAAAAAAAAACAACAACAAATAAACAGGTTCTTTTGGTAGTTTGCAACTTGCTCAATCTGCGCACTCCCTTAAGAACATCTGTATTTGTTTTTCCTTGCATATATGCGAAGATGTGTTTTGTGCAATAAGTAAGTATGCGGCTGTCTGCGAGCACCCTTACACCCCATGTATTAGTTATTGTAATATTTCATTGGTTGTTGTACACAATAAATAATAATAACTCATGGTATTCTTGCCTCCAATATCGATCCACCTCATATCCTTCCAATTTGGGCGGATCGAAAAAATCAATTTTCTAGACAAATATGAAGTTATAACTCGTCAAAATCGGTTATGATCTTGACAAAAATTGAATCTGCTTTGTTTATTTTCTAAAGTAAATACAAAAGGAGGTAGGTAGGGAGGTATATTTCCTAATCAATGTTTGAATATTTACAAAAGGACCACAGTCCGGTTTCACAATGAGGTAAATATATTTTATTTTTATATATTTTATATTTTATTTTAAATCAGAGGTAAATATATTTTATTTTTCAGAAGTAAATTTATTTGATTATTTGCACAAAATAGGGCCATTTGGCTTGGAGAAGCGAAGAGAAAGACCTCGTCAAGGAAGATGGAATTTTTTAACCAAAACAACGTACTTCAGACCGTAGCTAAAATAGCAGCAATCTACTTATTTGAAAATTATGAAATAGGATATTGAACTTCTTCCTCTGTAACTTCCAATGTGAACACTTTAAATGAATATTCAAATCTTCTGAGGAAAATGTTTTTCATCCATCCTGTAATACAATTCAGGAAAAATCGTGAATCGGCATAAATAATAAAAAAAAATTATTTTGAAAAATATTAAATACAATTTTTCATACTCAAATTTATTTCTCATTTGTTTTGTTCTAGTAGATACTAACCGACATCAAAGGCCGTGAATTCTTCTTTAGAATATATTATTTATTAATGTGTATGAATAAAATAAAGAAGGGGTGGGGGGAGTTATACAGGGTTGTGCTAGCTCCCATGGCTCGAATACCGGCAGGGGTAATAATATGTCTTTGCGGTTTGGATGTTTCTGAGCTCACTCAGCCTCGTCAGCACAATGAGTAGCACATAGCGACCGGGGGACAGCATTGTATTTACCTAACAATGCTGTCACCGGGTTGAAAATTTCAAAGTACCTATGTAATTGGATTGGTAAAATCCAACAATGCCACAGTGAGCACCAAAATAGTGACATAATAACACAAAGAAGAAAAAACATTTATTTATATCCTTTGCAATCTATCCAGGAGTAACAAATAATATTTGATTTGATTGAAACTGGGCTTATTGCTGGTGCGGATCATAGACATGGCCGCAAATACAAAGAGCGACTATATGCAGACATTAAACTTTAATTCAATTATTTCAATGGAAATTGTATGTTTTTTTAATTGGGCTTTCGAGGTGGCGTTTCACCCTCCATTTGCTGTAAATTCACAAATCAACTACCCACATGGAGCTGACCTAAACTAGATTGGGCCGGAATAGCTGGCATCGCGAGGATGCAAACCTACGTGGTCACCCAATTAGTAAAACTGCACTGGACATTGCTTAACTTCAGTGGTCTAACAGGACCTGGTGTATTGAACGTACCACAGGTGCTGGCTTATAAATTAGATTATACCTCTACAACCAAATACTGATGTCCTTTGCAAATATACCTAAAGGTACTCAACAGATATAACAACGATCACCTTCCCTCCATATTTGAAGAACAATAAGAGAGACTTATCTGAGATAGCAGAGCTATTCAAGTGCTCGCATATAATTCATAAGAACGTAAAATACATGCTTCTCATGAAGTTTAAAACTGCTATTTTTTTGTATGTACATAAATTAAATAGATATAATTAGAATTCGCTGATTAGTTTTTGTGTTCTATTGAGCCACCTTGATCCTCATGGTTACCACTTAAATATAAAGTACTCAGAACTACTGGTTATAAGCATTTTAAATAAGATAATTATGTAGCACCCCGTTTAAAATATATATGTTTATCATTGAAAATATTTCAAAGGCAAAAGGCGTTACAGCATTTCTCTTGTTATAAGTTACATATAGCTACCTAATACATTTGCTTGAAGAGTGTTGAAATCTTTTCATAGCATAAATATAAGTATAGAAATATGTACAAAAGCAAGAACTGCAGGAAGTATTAAAAGCAGAAGTAGAGCTGAGAAGGATAAATATGCAAAGGCTTCAGGGAAATAGTGTGTGGAATATACATTTCAAATTGGCTGACACCGAATATAAAATAAAATTGTACCTAAATGTACAGTTTCTTTGTGGTATACCAAAGGCCTTAATTTTTTGTGGATTTCACAGCATTACTAAAAGCCTCGTGCACTATTAATACCTTCAATCTCCTACCAAACCAAATAGTTTTACTCCTGTAGAGACTGAGTGTATCTCAAAATCAGAAATACTTAGTCAAATTTTTTTCGACCTCGCCGGAAATAGAACCTGGGTTCTTCGCGTCATAGGCGATTCTAGCCGAAATTTCTGGGGTGAGCTTGATCTGCTTGATTTTCCTCTGTGCCTGACCAACAAACCTGTATATTGGTATTGGTCCATTATTTTCAATAATGAAACTTTCCATAGGTTCATTATTGAAAACAATGAACCTTTGGAATCGTCATGAAATAAAAAATTACCCCCCCCCCCCTTCAAATTATAATTTTACGTTACTCATTTTATCTAGTGTAAGATGACGTCCCCGTGGCAGAGTGCGCATCACAATCGGATTGCACCAAAGAGGTTCCGGTTTCGATTCCTGGACTGGTCCAAAATTTGATAAAGGTTTTTTTTTAATTTTCTACTTGGTCTGGTTGTGATTGGGGGTAACTCAGTAACTCAGCCTCCTGAGGACAATTGAGTAGCTATGGTAATAGCGACAAGAGGGTAGCATTTTAAGGAAATTGTTGACGTATAGCTTAGCCTTAGTGACATTGGAGTGATTGTTGAAAATACCTTGTAATGCTATGATGCCCAATTGTGACATAATAACACAAAGAAATATACATTTATATAGTGTAAGAGCCGAAAAATTCTGGGGCGTGGCTTAAATGCCTTAAGCTCCCCCCTAAAACCGCCTATGCCCGCGCGCTATGCCATTCTGATGCTAATTAGACCACCAGGACTGATACCTTGAAGTATTTTACCAACATACAAATAATGTGAAAGTAGACCCTGTATAATTTCTCTTTGCAATTTATATAAAGTTGACGACACTTGAGCATACGTCTACAGAGCACACTATGAAAGAAAGATAATTTTCTGACGAAAAAAAGCTGAAATAACTGCTACCTACAAAGAAAGCTTTTGAAATATTCTACAAACAAAAGTTTGAAAGAAATCTTTTCATACTAGAATAAGGTTTTTTTTTACTCTAAACTTTGGAAGAATTGTAGGTATCTTATATGCTAGCGGGTAGGTAACTAATTAGGTACGTAATATATTTACTTTGTGTCCTTTAATATCTATGCAGCTAATTTATACGATACTGGCTGGTTCTGTAAAAAAGACGATAAGAGTGGCATTGTTTCCAACCAAAATATACTTCTCAAAATTATTTAAAAACAACGCATATAAAAAAACGTCAATATTATAGATATAATATTGTGTGAAATTCCTTTCGCTTCGCTTCCTTCTTTTTTAACAATTCAACCAATAAGCTGACATTGCAGAAACATGTTCACTGCAAAAATGCTATTTGATAGATAAACTCCAAGTGTTGTAGTTTATTGAAAACCAGATTTAAAACGTTCGGGTGAGCCTGTATTTTTGTCCAGAGCTGTCCGGGATCTTATCCAATAGCACCATGTTGTTCAGCAGGAGAAACTTATACTATTTGATATGTTACACTTGTACTTTTCATTGTTCTCAAATCTATTAGAAAATGTGGCAACCAGAAATGCAAATAAGTATAGAGCTTTGTATTTAAAAATCGAAAGGAACTGATAATTATATATTACCTAGTATAAAATCAAAAATACCGAAAACACCGGTTCAATTTTTTTTTTTTTTAAATTCGATTACGTTCGCAGAAAATATTGAGCCACTGAACTTATAGAAATTATCAGCACCACCCACCACCATCATTAAAAATGAAATTATTAGAATTCATAAATAAATTTACCTCTAGTTTCTTATGAATTATGTAAAAACACCTAACCCAGTGGCGGATTTACACATTTACCGCCTGTAGGCTATTCAAATTCGATAGCCACAGTAGAATTATTATCTAATTACAATTTTCGTAAATGAAATTGTTCTTTTTGATTGGTGCACTTTCGTCCTAATTACAAAACCTCTTTAGTGTAATTAATAATAATAGTACCTTATTTACACTGTCCGAATAGGACTGAAGGGTCCCTTTACACCGGCAGTGTTTGGGTGCTATTATTATGTGGTATATATCTCAAATTCATGAGGATAAAATTCCATGGGTTGGCCGGGTTTGAACCCACGCCCTACTGATTACCAGTCAAGCGTCGTACCACTACACCACCAACCCATCTAGTAATTAGTAAAGTAGATGTGTCGACTAGGCAGGATACGCGAAAACTGCCTACGGTATATTCGTTTCTGGCATAAAAATGACATACCATGCAATTTTCAAAATGACATACATACCAATTTTTCAAGTCTCTAGCACGTACCGTTATTGAGATATTTTGTTCACAGACCGTCACGCGGGCACACTCACGGACCTATGGATGGTGTTTTGACATTGAAAAATTCAGCCCATTACAATACTTTTCTCTTTATAGGATAAGCAAAATAAGTATTATCTGATGAGGCATGAAACATATTACATAAACATTTTATAGGTATGTTGTAATGTTTGCATGAACACTTTAATGTGTGTAATACATAAAAAAAAACTGGCCAAAAATTGCCGCCCCTAAAATCTGCCACTCTAGGCTCCAGCCTACAGGTTAATCCAGCACTGCCTAAAACACCTAATAATTATAAAATCTTATTCAGTGTTCTTCTTGACTTTCTTACGAAACGAGAAATCTATTCATTCATGAATTTCAAAGTTCAAATTAGAAATATATAATATATATATTTTTTTTAAAAAAATAATAAGAGTTGATCTTTAATTAATTAACCTAATTATGTTCTTCCAATTTTCTAAAAGATGAAGTAGAAAAAGTTTTACTTTAAAGTTTAATCAAAAGAAAAGACAAAATAGAAACGAGCACAAAAAGAGAAGAAGATAAAATTAAAGAAATAAGATTCAGGGTCTGACAAAACTTGAATGAGAAAAATAAAATATATAAAAATAAATAATAACGCAACTAAAAATATATCCTATTTAAGGATAAGTGCGTAGCTATAGGTAACAGCTACAAATGGAAGCAGAAGGAAATGTTTATCTACCTTTAAAGTACCTATTGCTGTTAAAAAATTTGTATAAATACCTTGTCATCTTATAATAACCTGATGCCCACGAAAAATGTGTGATGTAATCACAAAAATTCATTTATCATTCTGTCCATAAGTAATATTACTATGAGTTCCCATAAATATCATCTGATTAAAACTTGGGTCAGTTGTTGTGTGCATTTTAAGTGGCATTTAATTAATGCATTTATAATTATGTTTGTTAGACCCTTATGCAATAATGAATGCTTGAGTGTGTGTGTGTGTAGAGAGAGTTCCTTTCTGGAAATTACTAACAGATGCCTCTTCACAATATTGTAACATTACTTTGAATAATGCTGAAAGTCTTAATTTGATCCTCATGTACTCATAATATCTTCAATCTGGTTCCAAATCAAATCTATTTATTACTTTGGTACTACTTACATTAAAGTAGCTTTTCNATGCTTGAGTGTGTGTGTGTGTGTAGAGAGAGTTCCTTTCTGGAAATTACTAACAGATGTCTCTTCACAATATTGTAACATTACTTTGAATAATGCTGAAAGTCTTAATTTGATCCTCATGTACTCATAATATCTTCAATCTGGTTCCAAATCAAATCTATTTATTACTTTGGTACTACTTACATTAAAGTAGCTTTTCATTGTCCTCACTGAGGACAATGAAGAGCTGAGTGCATTCCCAAAATCACAGGCATCAAGTCGAACTGTTTCCGAATCCGCCGGCCATTGTCTCCCGCGCAATACCAATGTGATCCCCACTAAACCGCGATCAGTCTTAAAACGATGTGCGTAACTGACAAATGTTACAAATTTAAAATGTTGCTTTAGATATTGTTTTTTTTTTTTTGGAATTTTAATGCAACAATGATCCATCGATTTCAAAAAGTCCAATTTAGATGTAGCCTCCATAAATGTTATATCAAAGAAAGAAGGACAATTATTGCTAGAACTATCAAATACAAGAAATGGAAATGATAAAAATATCATTTTCATTTATTGTAAATATTTGTTAAATTATTTTTTTGATAGTTTAGTGGAAAAATAACCATTCTTTCCATTTTCGCATTATATTTTTTACACCTTGTATAAAAGACCTTGCTGGAACATTGAACTTACGTGAAAGTAAAAATTAAGCTTGACAAAACGTGTCTAGATAAAAGATAAAGTAAAAGATATGTGGGGGGGGGGAG
>CM022878.1:30523804-30546375 GCA_012654025.1 Pachypsylla venusta | reverse complement strand
TATATATATATATATATATATATATATATATATATTGTTTAAATAAGTTGAATAAATGATTTTTTTAAAAGTTACTTTTGAAAGGTTTTTCAGTTTCTTCGATTTAGAAGAGAACAATCTGAGATAACACGACAGATGGAAGATTAGATGAGTTTTATTCGGAATATTCAGTACCTACGTACATAGATACCTATTTTTAATGAAGTAGGTATTCGTATATTTTCAGTACTTCGTTTCTCCGGTATAACTATCTTTTTACCCAAGGAAATTAACTCAAAATTTTTGTCGATACAAAAAACCTATCAAGTGAAATTTTGACCCAATTGTTAACCCTGTATACATACATGAAATGTACAAACACGAATATTGGGGGATGCCAGTCCGCTTTAAGGAAGTTAAAGCATCATTTACTGAACTCAGTGTTCTAAGTTGAAAATGACATGTTTCACTTCCATTTTATTACAAATATAACCTTGTTTATTTCTTCCACACAACTTAAAAGCCTAACATCACATAATCGCTCAAATTTTATGTTTGATATCCGGAATAGAATCCAACTTAAAGTTGAATCCCTATAAAAGAATATAAATTTAGGTACAATTGAAATGATTTTTAAAGAAAGATCTTTAATCGTCACTAATTTTTATCGCCGGTATGTCAATTATTTCTACACTAGCATTAGTATCCCGTGGCAAAAACAGATAACATTCTCAATTTGAGTTGATAAATGATGTTACTAATTTCATGCTCCTTGGTTATAATTTATCTCGAAAACGGTATGACATTTTTGTCATACGCCTGTGATTTTGGGGGGTCCAATCCCGTCAATATTTCTCTATCTCCCATCGTTCTAAACAAACAATTCCATCATCGCACATATACAATTATGCACATCAAATCTGATTTTTCACCTCCCCCCCCCCCCCNCCCCCCCCCCCCCCCCCCTTAAATTTTCAACACCTTGCAAATTTTTCACCTTGATCAAATATATATGTGACATTTTCCTTTTCATATTCGTTGTTGTCAACTTTCCTTGTTGATGAAAAGAAGGAAAACCTCGAGTATTTTTTCCATTAAATATAAGAAGAAAAAAACACAAAAATACATCCGAAGGAATGTTTTAACCTTTATTAAAAACAGGTTAATATAAAGAAATACATCAAAATATTTTTTATTTTTTATTTTCCTAAACGTGTTTTGTATAATGCTCCAATTCATATTTTTTTGCAGTATCCCCCATTCCATTGTATTTCCTCCTTTCTATATCTACCTACCTCCATTACATTTTCCTCTTTTCTTCCACTCAGCTATATTTGTTTATTCCACACATACATCCAAACATGTTTGGACGTATGTTCAAATAATTTATATTTTATGCTGTTTGATGTTTTCTTCCACTCAGCTCGCTTTGCTCATTTCAAACATACATCCAAACATATTTGGACGTATGTTCAAATAATTTATATTTTATGCTGTTTGATGTTTTCTTTCACTCAGCTCGCTTTGCTCATTCCAAACTAACATGTTTGGATGTATGTTCATACATATTTTATGCTGTTTGATGTTTTCTTCCACTCAGCTTGCTTTGCTCATTCAAAACATACATCCAAACATATTTGGTTGTATGTTCATACATATTTAATGCTGTTTGATGTTTTCTTCCACTCAACTTGCTTTGTTCATTCAGAACATACATTTAAATATTTTTGGTTGTATGTTCATACATATTTAATGCTGCTTGATGTTTTCTTCCACTCAGCTTGCTTTGCTCATTCCAAACATATTTGGATGTATGTTCATACATATTTTATGCTGTTTGATGTTTTCTTGCCTTTTTTTAAAATTTGGATTAACGTCTCTTTAACATCTATTTGTCATTGAAGACGGGGATTTTACCCTCCATTCGCTGGAAACTTGCAAACCAGCTACCCACATTGACCCCACCCAGCCTGGGTTGGGCCGGAACATGAGCCAACGATACGTGATGTTCCCAAGTGGTCACTCATCCAAGTATGCCCGAGCCTAACTTCATTGATCTGACGGGAACTGGTATATTTAAAGTGGTATGATTCCTTCGTTGATCGTTGGCGTTTAGATATATATGTTCATATATAATGTATGTCCATAGACTTGCGGTTTCCAAATTGGTAGACCAAGTGTTTAAGCAAAATTTAAATAAACTTTGTGCCGACAATACTATTTGTCCTGAAGAGTCAAATAGTCTTCAGTTCTCTTTGGCTCTCTAAAATAGAACTGAACACTTAAACACAATAAATGCAATGTCATTTGAAAATTTTTGTACCACGATAAATCTTGGAAAGATTTTTCCCAAATTAGTAAATATCCATTGGCTTCATGGAATCAGCTCATTAGTTTTTGCTCTTATTAGGACACCCAGGGCCTCGCCGTGTCCCATTAATTGAGTTAACTTTACAGTACTATAACTTAATGGATTGGCAGTTCTCAAAACATATTCAAAAAACAATTCCCTAGCAAATTAATTAATTAAAACAGATAAGGTTTCTATTTTCATATAAAACAAAAACACTTTAACATCAAATGAAAGAATCAGGGAAAGTGCTAAGCTTCAATTACTTGTTTTCAAAATGAATTGAAAGAAGGAAAAGAAATACTCTTTTCAAATGAAAAGTTCAATTTTTATCTAACACGAAACTTGGAATGGTTTCCCTAAATAAAGTTTTACTTTCAAAAGAAGGAAAAATTTAGCAAAGGGAAGCATTTTTTTTATATATATATTTTTGAAAATTTAATACTTTCCCAAGGAGAAAAACGAGATTGTTGAGAAGTCAATTTGGGAAAAGGAAGAAAATGTTGAAAGTAGACTTAATCCTTTATCACACAATTGAAGGAAGTTCACTCGTTTTGGTACAAGGTACGAGGGTGGTTCCAAAAGTTCGTGGCCTAAACTAGATGGAGAGGGACTTCTCCTAAACTGATCTTATCCCTTGTTAGAAAATATTATAGGACTCTATCGAGAAGTTAGAGGGAAGAATATTGGTTTCTTGATTGGTTCGTTTGTTTGTCATTCTTTCACGTATCAACGATCAAGGTTCATATGATGGGGATAGTTTATTTTTACATGGGGATGAATTTTTGGCCAGAGAAAGAAATAGTATTATCGGTCATGCTTCGGGATTTACAATTTATTCGCTGAGAAAACAGATTCCCACATGGAACTCGGCCAGCGCGGGTTGGGTCGAAAATAGCGAGAATTGCGGCGAGGACACGAATTTACATGATCACCAACTTAGTAAAAACTCGTTAGACGATGCTTTACTTGAGTGATCAAATGGGAACGGCTAAAATTAACATGCCAGACACGCTAGGATGCTTTGTTTTGTTCTTCTTTCCTGTAGCAATGGAGTAAATTTCTATACGGCCTATAGCTAGTGAGTGCCACTTTTTATCGCGGTCACGAATCTAAATCTAAAGTGACAAAACACCAACCAGTACTTATTACACAAGGAAAAATATTACGACAACCATCAGTAAAGATGATGTCTCATCTAGTGACGAGTATTGTACTTGCGTGCAGGTCTGCATATCCTCTTCACCTCTTCAACAATCTTGAGTACAAAAGAGAGAAAAGTTTTTCCTTGAATGAAAATTAGGTTTCCACTACAAAGTCGAAGGTTGAGTGGCAAGTTAGAGGGGGGGGGGTATCTAACACTTCAAGATACTTTCAAAGGTAAGCATTTTTTTCCATTTTCATGTTATTAATAATGATGTAAGCATTGTAAGCAATGAAGTGCTCAAAACATTGTATACAATTTATTTTCATGTTTTTCATGCTAGCGTCTAATGCACGTTGCGTTGTATGCACCAGTTCCCGTAGGTTAAATAACGTTCAACAAAGTTTTTCTTGTGGGTGGGGGGGGGGCGGACACGTAGGATCAAGTCATTTCATATATTCGATTTTATCAATTTTTTTTAATTTATTTCCAATTAATTAGAACATAAATAATAAAATAACTTCTGTGTTCGATGACCTTGTAAAAAATAAAGTCTTTTTGGCCGCACAATGATAAAAGGTCAATAATGAATTTATAAGAACTCATTGTGCACCTGTGATCAAATTAAGAAAAAGAGACATGTATATTCTTACCGGTAGCTACTATCTATCTATTTCAAATTTGCTTCACATTACTCCGTTTTCAAATCTACCTTCCAAACAGGTGGAACGATAGGTCTGGTCCGATTCCTTAGCTTCCGAGTTCCTATATTAAATCCTCTTGATTATTACTTCATGTCTTATAAGTATCAGACAAGCTCTTGTGTATCGGACAGAGATGAAATCATCTATTATTGCTTGTTTCAAATTGCCTTCAGCAGTAGAAATACGACAGTGTGAGACCATATTGTGTGTTCCAGGCTTCCTCACGACATCGACATGTTGATTTTCCCTCTGCTGCCTGCTGCAGCTACCATGCTTTCTATCAAATCTTCAATTGATTCTACCTCTGTCCAGTGCATACATTTTTTGACAAAATCATGGAAACAAAAGTTATTTCATTGTTTATGTTCTAATGAATGAGACGAAAAAATTTCATGGGTTGTATTTTGACAAAATTGACTTTGAATATTTCAAATGGCCGCCATTTTGTTATTTTGATTTTTGATGATCCCACATTGGACTATGTTTTTGTAGACTTTCTTTCAAGCTCTCCAAATTATTTTTGATTTTTGTAATAAGGGAGATATGACCGATTCAATAATAACACAAAACACTCTGTAACTTTGTAAGAAAAGCTCAAATCAAAAATCAATCGAACATTAAAAAAAAAAGTTTTTGCCCACATAATAGCACCTATACCGTTGGGAATAACCTGTTACACCCAGTATAATAAGCCGAGGATTTTCTCTATCTCATGTAAAATATCTCCAATCACATTTGCGTTATCACAGCAAATGTCGCATTTTCAAGAGGCTCAGTAAAAGCAAAGCTTACCGCCTTTTTCCAAAAATATATCAGGTCACCCTAGTTCTGAAAATATTTTATCAAAGACAATTATTCAGAAGTAAGTTTAACCTACAATGGCCTTTGGTGTCACCCTTCAATTTTATTTTTTTAAATAAATATATTGCAAAATATTTTCTAAGAATAATTTATTTCGTTTGAAAATAAATTCATGAATCTAATGCTGTATTTTATTAATTAATAAAAATCAAAAGAAATTTATATTTTATATATTAAAAAAAATCACTATTCATTACATTAATTTTTTATAGGGTTTCTTTTTAAAGTGGTTTTTGGTGAAATTATATTTTTATAGTTATTTTTTATGAGGAAGACATTAAAATTTTGCTTCGCAATACACTATTTTCATCATGAAAACTACGTAATGTCAACATTACTCTTGTAATTTATGAAGTATTTATTTAGATTCAGGTTTATGAAATGTACTTCATACGAGGTTAGTAGAATGGAACTAGTATAAAAAAGCTTCGTTTTTGCATCGTTTTTTTGCTTATCCTATCTCAAAGTTATAGAAAATTGCGAATGTAACTATTTTATGTATGAGACTGTACCTACCTTATTTTATGTATGAGACTGTACCTACCTTATTTTTTGTATGAGACTGTACCTACCTTATTTTCTTTTATTTTTTACGTCTCATTAACATATATTGGTTATTCGAGGCAGGTTTTTTTTTTTTTTTTATGAGACTATACCTAACTTATTTTTTGTATGAGACTGTACCTACCTTAATTTTTGAATGAGACTGTACCTACGTTAGTTTTTGTATGAGACTGTACCTACCTTATATTTTGTATGAAACTGTACCTACCTTATTTTCTGTATGAGGCTGTACCTACCTTATTTTTATTTTATTTGTTGTCTTAACGTCTCATTAACATATATTGGTTATTCGAGGCAGTTTTTTTTGTATGAGACTGCACCTACCTTATTTTTTGTATGAGACTGTACCTAACTTATTTTTTGTCTTAACGTCTCATTAACATATATTGTTCATTAGAGGCAGGAGGTTCATCCTCCATTCCCTCATTGACCTTACCCAGCATGGGATGGGCGGGGGATAGTCAGTGCACGAACCCTTGTGATTACTCACTTGAGATAAAAACTCACTGGATATTGATTAACTTCTGGCTTGTACCAGTATTAAAATGAGATGCCTTCCCACAACTGTTCTAAAAATAATCAATCTAATCTAGGTGAACTACCATTTAAATTTGCTTTAACTTTTATGGCTTTCAGATTTACATTTCACATCCAATTAGATTCTAGTTCATTTTAATCCGCTATGATAAGAGTAATATCTTCTGCATATAATCTTGCTCGGATCAGATATGCATTGGTAAGTATAGTCAGGTGATTTATCCACTTTTCTATTAGGAGACGTTCTGTTAGCATAATCTTGGTAGTCACTTGTTTTACGGTCACTAAAATCTTCAGGGTGGATCAATAGTCTAGAATCTGTCGATTTTGTTAAACACATTGATAATGTGAAAAAACTCAGTTGGAATCTCTTAGTGACCGTCATGATACGGACTTTTTGATATGTACTTACTTTCCGTATCCATTAAAGGTAAGTGATGATGGTGGAAGGGTTGGGTAATTGGTTAGTATTTCGGTAGACGCGCGCACGTAAAGAGTGAGCAAAGCTGCCTACTATATTAACACGAAACAGAGTTTATAGCTATGAAGAACGACTTTTTTCTACCACTTCCAGGTGACTTTTTGCAAATTTTATATTATACTACTTTGAGGACGCCGGATTCGTGAGGATTGGCTGGATTTGAACTCCTGTCCTGTTTGCCAGTTACATCCCAGACAAAACAAACACCATGTTGTATTTTTTATATGTGTAATGGTGAAATGTTTTTTCAAGATAAAAGTTAAGGTAAGATAATTCTATCCTATGAGGTGTTGTCATTTTAGTGCTGCCTTTTCACAAATTTACTGCTAGATCAAGAAAAGTTGTGAAAATAGACTAATGAGATATTTATGAGGTTACTAGAAAAGCTTTCATGATCCTTGATTCCGGTACAGGAGGAAACCCCCCATCAGGAAGACAAAGGTCGTTTAATAATTTCTTATGGTAAAATCTCTACAACTTGCCAAATTGACTGGTAACCAGCCTTAAATTTTGAACGGCTTGGAAAAAAGTTCAAACAATTGTTTATTGTACGACCCAAGTTCAAATACCCAAATATGTAGACTTTTGATTATTTAACTAAATATTCTGACAGTTCGAACATCAATCTCACCATAAAAATTTAATTTAGTCACGACTCCTTTTCATTCCTAGAACTTTACAGAGTTCGAAAACTCGAAATTGTTCAATAATTAATGAAGGTGACCGGTCATTCTAGGACACCCCGTATATAAATATATTATAGGTTGCAATATGTAATATATCAATATCTTATAAGTAATGGTAATATAAAGACGTGTTTCTTCAGATAACCCAGGTTTAGTTTTGTTTGTTTATGTTTTTATGCAACCAATTACCGTACACTTATATTAGATAGTCGTACGTTATGTACGACTATTGTGAATGAAAAGATTAGGAGATTGCTCGTAAGTTTTTATAATCTTTGGTAGAATCAATTTTGCGGTACTTGAGTTTTAGTAAGTCTGTGTTCAAACTAAGAGTACCTACATGGGTTCTTCTTTTTATCAGTTGTTAGTTTTATGTTGCTATCTTCGTGAGTTATTATATTATCTGAATATGAAATGACCAGGCTTCCATTTTTATATAGTATACTATAAATTATAGTGTTTTACCCGCGCTTCGCTACGGGCTACAATAGCTGATAGAAGAATGAGGATAAATATGAATGTTCAAATCTGAAGAACAGATTAAAAAATAATAAATTAACTGCCCAAAAAAATAAAGCGAAAATAAAATTATTGGGAAGGAGCTATCGTGTCAAAGGGTACTCGTGAGACCTGATTGACGCAGCGCTTCCTATTGTCATGGGGTCGCGGCTCTTATATGTCCACNATAAGAACCTAAACTAAAAATACAAAACATTGAACCAATGATTCAGTAACAACAATAAATATATCTAAATAATTTATTATACTTATTCCTCTGTGGTGCTGTTGTCGAGTGAGGCTGCCTTTAGAGCTTTCGACTTCTTTGGACCGATCTGTTCGGGATCGGACTGAGCACAACTGAACGGGAAGGAAAATTCTTTTTTGGACTGGCACGGTCGGAAGCTTGGGGGTGAATTGTTCTACCACTGCTCTACTCAGGATTAAAAAAAAAGGGAACCTTAAAATTTGTTTGGATACAGGTAGTGAGAATGTGATATTTTTTTCTTTTCCACCATTATTATTTGTATTTTTCTTCTATTTTATTTTTTAAAAAAGTAAATAGATCATAAAAAGCTGAACAGGGTCGTAGACAAAAAATTCGGGCCCGGGGGAAAAATTTACGGGCGTGTACGATCCTTCTTGGCAACAAATAATTCGATTATCAGATGTTAATGTTTACGAAATATATCAATATTTATGATTGCTGTACAAGCTGAAAGGTCGCACTATATTTTAAAATCAGTGTCCTGCAATAACCATTGTCCCATATTAGCCGACTATTGCTAAACTTCTGATTTTGTGTGTTTGAAAATGTTTCAAAACTTTTAAGTTGATTTATTTATTATTCAGAAAAACCTTGAAAAATTTCATTATAATTTTCTTACCGGCCTCTTAGGAAATCCCGGGCCTGGAGGGATTCCCCTCATTCCCCTCACCCCACTTATCGGGCCTGAAGCAGAAAACAAATTTCCCTCGACTCAACACAAAAGGACTATTAAATGAATTTAATAGTACTCGGTAACCAAAAAGATTTTTATATTTAATAATTACATTAATACACACGATTTTCGCTGGTAATAATAATAATAATAATAAAAAAATCCAAAATTTTCGGGAGACTGGTTCTGCATTGAAATAATTCCCCATTTCTCAAAATTGTTGTTCAATCTCAAAAATTGCATGCGTAGCATCATTTTAAAAATTATCAGGCTTTTCCGGCGCAACCTGTGTTTTGATTTGACCGGACATTCATTCATTGTGAGTCCGGCTGATGCCCGTCTACTTAACTATTCCTAAATTTTCAGGTGACAACTTTATTACCCAAGTTTAATTTAAGCTCAATAGCTGCACCCAATGATCCTATAAGTTTATGGGTGGACAAATATATCATCCATATCATAGTCATCTTCATCGTCATAATATTTACGGCTTCCATTCTACTCCTCGTATTATGCTGGATAACAAAACCTGCTGGAACATGTTTGGACAATTATACACCGCCAGATTCTGATTCGGACGTAGAATTAGGACGAATTTCTCCCCCTACCAAGAACGATGGCAAAATCTCGGTTAAAAATCATACTTGCCACGGAGTGTATTTGGGAGAAGAAAATGTAGGAGGTGATGAATGTGAAGCGTGTATTGGTGTTCTTGATAAACAAAATGAAATGCCCAATCAAAGCTCAGAAACTTTTGTTGTCTCCATCGACGAAAAAGCTATAAAAGTTAAAGAAAATACACTGACAATAATTGAACCAAAGAAGTATGTTCAGGCCCAGGCAAACATAATTGAGACCCATATATAGAGAGATCCTCTCCAAGTGTTCTGATTGATAGGACCGGATTAACAATAGTAGCACCTGTAGCACATGCTATGACAATTTATACTAGATATTTCGACATTTCTGGGTTTTGACAATTGAAAATCATATCATTTTGACGGGGCCCCAACACTTCAAAGTATGCAGTAAAATCTATTTTAGCAAAATGCAGGTAGGTACCTACTACCTAGGAATTTAATAAGGCTAGGTTCACATGACCGCGCGGTATCATATAAACAGATAGAACACAAGTTTGTAGAACTAGTACCGCGGGGTACCGCGCGGTCATGTAAACAATATGCACTATTTAGATAGATCTTGTGCCGCGCGGTTCGTTGTACCGCGCGGTCATGTGAATCTAGCCTAAAGAAACGAGTATTGCAACATAAGCAAATTGGTTAGTGTAATAGGTACCTACACTAGGTACCCTCTTACTATCTTTGAAGTTTAATCTAGGATATACATTTTATCATGAAAACTATTAGTTTTAGCTTGTTTGTTTTTTTAGGATTCGGATATTCGGGCGGGGGGTGGAGGGGGCCCCGCTCTGTGAAAGTGCTACGGGCCCCGCGGAAGGTTAATCCGGCCCTGTACCTACTATAATACAAAAAGAGGCAACTAATTCTTACCTATTAGAGCAGGTGTTCTCAACATTCACAATACGAAGTACCACTTGATATTTTTTCGAATGTTTGGAGTACAACCACCCTGGGGGAAGGGGTTGTATAAAGAAAAATAAAAAAAATATATTAACATATGAGAACATAATTCCACAAAGAAACTGATGTTAAAAAATAATCATGCAAAGGTACCTAATAAGATGTAAAACAGAGTGGCTGAGTGAGTAGAAAGGTGGGGGTTCTGAACCCACTTCCTCCTGCTTCGATGAGATTACGTACTACCTACTCTTATCAGAGACAATTGCTTCAATATCAGGCTGAATATTACATCTAATTTTCTCCTATACTTGTTTTTCAAGTACAATATTTGAGAAAATCCAATTCGCCCATATATGTGTTAACAAAGTGTAATAGGCCTTTTAGTGCTTTCTTGTGGAAACTTGGATATTTTATCTTGTTGATTTTCATCAAAAAAAAATCATCTAAAATACTACCACTGTTGAACATAATTATATTTTACGGTGCTGTCACTTGTCAGATTAATAAACAATTCTTTATATTCGTCCGCAACGCCTGCATCTGAGTATTCTGCGAACGGATTTCTAATCTACTCTAAGTCACTCGTATTATAAGGTGAACATTTTTTCTTCTTTTTTTTACATAATGCATATATTTATTTTATGATATTTTGTGTACTACTGAAAATGGCTTCGCGTACCACCTGAAATGGGCCCGAGTACCACCGGTAGTACGCGTACCACCGTTTGAGAACCCATGTATTAGAGGGTCCGAATATTTTGGATAGCTATAATTTTCGTTTTTTTTAAAAAAACAAACAAACAATAAAGTTACAGAGAATGTACTTTTCTCTGCTTAATGAAAAAAAATTCTTCTAAAATGTCAAGTTACAAGTAATGTTGCGCTTGGCAAGTACTTCTTTAAAGAATTATAATTATGGTCACTTCAACAGAATGTGCGATGAAAGAATCCCTAAACAAATATTACAAAGTATACCAGAAGGCGAAAGATAAAATGGAAGGCCAAGACAACCCTATGCATACATGAATCACATGATAAGCAATATCAACCCAACCAATATTGCGGCATCATCGTGCCCGATGGTAGTCAGATGTATGAGGGTTCAATTGCCAATAATTTGTTGTTAATAACAAACAGGTTTTTAATTGTCATCATACATCTAAGCTTGGAGGCTAATAATTAACATGGTCCTCTAGAACCATGTTAATCACTGCAATGTAATTACTTCAGTAGCACAAACATAACAATAGTACAGAGTTGTTTTTCGTGTTATTTTACACCATCAACTCAGTCATTGAACATTTCACGTTCAAGTATCTTCTCAAAATCGTATGTATGATTTATTTTTCCTCATGGAAGATATTAAGTCATAATCGGACTAGAAGAAAATGCGCCTTCAGAAACAGAGGCCTGTTTCTGAAGCCAGAAACAGAGGGAAACTTTCAAAGCAAAGATATGATAAAGGAGGAAGCCAACGCTCAAATGTTCAAAAGGAGAAATATCAAAGAAAAAGAGTATAAATAAAGACTAAAATGAATGAAGCATAATTGATATTTTGTTCCACCCGGTATATAAATTGGAAAAAGAAGGCAAAAGAGGGGAGAGATACATAATTATCAATTAGTGCCAGCAAGGGATGGGGTGGGGGGAGGAAGTGTCACAGTTTCAAATTTCAAATTCCTAACCCACCCTCTGTTTTTAATCGATCTGTAACAGTAGAAAGAGTTTTCTTATTTAACTCTGAGGCGCCATTCTCATCGAATATTTATTCATTATTTTTTTAGTCAAAATAACTTAAAATAAAAAAAAAGGATTTTCTATATTTTAGGCTTGCGTACCGAGGGGGTGTAAAAAACATGTTCCTAACCGTGTACGATATCATTTCTTCCGTCCGTATGTCAGAGTAATAGCATTTAGAACTTGAGTTTATAACAAAAAAGAAAAGGAATTTTATTTGTGTTAAAGCTATGCTTTGTCACAATGCACTTCCTCATGTTATTACTAAATTTTTGCCTCCGCTTGGATTCGAACCAACACCCTCCTGGTTACGAATCCGTCATTCTTACCAACTGAGCTACTGAGGCTGTATAAGTAGCTCTGTGAAGGGTAGACCTCACTGACTTAAATTGTACATCATATTGACCTGGATGGCCCACTAGGTCCCAAAAACTAATCAACTAACACTATGAATGTAATCCTTCACCCGCCTCATTATGTGCGTGGAAGGAGTTCTCCATGAGGAGTATGAAAATTAGTTAAGTATGTTCCATTTTAGAATTCCATATTCAAAAGTGCAGTAGGAAATTTCCATAATCCGTGCCGTCTCCTTGAGGTAAAGGGTTTCAAGAAAATTGTACATCATATTGACCTGGATGGCCCACTAGGTCCCAAAAACTAATCAACTAACACTATGAATTTAATCCTTCACCCGCCTCATTATGTGCGTGGAAGGAGTTCTCCATGAGGAGTATGAAAATTAGTTAAGTATGTATGTACCATTTTAGAATTCCATATTCAAAAGTGCAGTAGAAAATTTCCATAATCCGTGCCGTCTCCTTGAGGTTAAGGGTTTCAAGAAAGCTTATCAGAAAGCTACCATTCAAACATGGAGCTGGAATGCGAATTTTTTATTGTTAATTCCATTTTATTGTTATTTTTATTAATTAACTTATTAATTAATTTAAATTGTTTTTTTGTACAAATACAAAATTGTAACAGAATATTTACAGCTAAAAAAAATATATATATAAAAAATGTCCATAGTAAATTTCACGAAAATATTAAATGATGTTTGAAAGTTATCTTGGTTTAAAAGGTCAAACAAAACAAAAATCATGGTAGATATTATATCAGCATAGCCTCTGATCAGCATTTTCTCAAATCCAAAATTTTTCAATAATTTGACCTTTGTAAAGACTTACTTCTAAAATAATAACATCATTATTAAAAATAACAAATCAAGAAATAGACATAGGTACTTAATTTAGTGGATACCTTATTTAAATCTACATAGGTATTATAGGTATCGGCTTCTTGAACTTCACTTTTTCCCAATTATATTTGTGTTCGGAGTTGCCTTTCTCAATTATTCATCCATGCTCAACGTTCTGTTTTGTAATTATACTCTTCGTACCCTTCCTGGCACGGTAACAGTAGCCATGCGTAGAAACTACAATTTTCTGATGACTTTCCATCTTTGGTTTGAACCAGTTTTTTTTAAAGGCAACACAAAATCTTCTGTACTTAAACCGGCATAGGACCGTCACCTAATGGAATGGACTAAATACCATCAGTGGCAAGATTTAAATACACAAATGATGTCAATTAAATTACATTATTCCACTCAGTCTAAAATTTTATTATGTAAAAATAAAAGCCTGAATTAAAATGAACTTTCTCAGGATTTTTATTACGCTAAACGTTTCTACTCGTAATATGGTACCCTTATTTTTTTCTCTCTCTCTTATCTATTTTTCTCCAAAGTTTTCATGAAACAGTCTTTTAATTTTATAGCCCAGGCCATTTTAAAAAGAGGAAACACAAAATGGCAAGCAGTTTTACGTAATGTTCTATTTACACTGTTTTTATTATTCCAAATATCTTCTCTTCCATTTTTTCTCTCTCTCTCCCTCTTATATCTGATTATCTCTCTCTTCTTGTTTCTGGTTCTGTGCTCACATTATCTATTTATTACTTTTTTATCTATTTCTTATCCTCTATTTCTTTTTTAGAACAAGACGAAATTGTCGAAATTGAGAGAGAATACCTGCACGATGTTTGATTATTATTGGCTGTATAATCATGACGCAGGTACTAACCAGGATTGCCTATAACACAAAGGTCGTCACTACACCTTTTTTTTTTTAAAAAAAAAAGCTTTTTGTCATCTCCAGGATGAAGGGTGTAGCTAAAAAGTATCATAATAGCAAAATATTGACTAATACAACGTTCAGAATAGCAGAATATTGACTAATACAACGTTCATAATAGCGGAGTATTGACTAATACAACGTTCATAATAGCGGGGTATTGACTAATACAACGTTCATGATAGCAGAATATTGACTAATACAACGTTCATAATAACAGAATATTGACTAATACAACGTTCATAAAAGCAGAATATTGACTAATACAACGTTCATAATAGCGGAATATTGACTAATACAACGTTCATAATAGCGGAATATTGACTAATACAACGTTCATAATAGCAGAATATTGACTAATACAACGTTCATAATAGCGGAATATTGACTAATACAACCGTCAGTGACGTTTTAGAAAAAGTCGTAATTAATTTGAGTGAAATATTTTAAAGGAAAAGGTCGTAAGTGGTAAATAATTGAGAATGGAAATGTTTCCGTTTTAATATCAATGTAATTTGAAGTGCGCAAAAATCACACAGGAATAAGAAAATTGAAAAAATATATTACCGCGTGATTCATTTGAAATGGAATTTCAAATGTTTTACATTTGAATTTCCAATAATAAGAAATTGAAAAAATGATTGAAACACATTTGACTCATGTGGAAAGTCCGTGTTTCGCGAAAGTAAAAAAAACAAATACCTAGTTATACCTACACTATCTAGTCGGCGCGGGCGCGGCGTAAATGGTACGTTGAATACATAAGTACCCGTTAGATCACTAGTGTTAAGCACAAAAGGTTTTACAAAGTGGTCAGCGCCCTCCAAATGCTGTCTAATCCCGGCCCACTGGGTTAAGTCAACGTGGCTAGCTGGTTTGTAAGTTTCTAATGAATTGATTGTAAAACCCCCGTCTCGAAAGACCAATATATGATAAAGACACTTTAATCTAAAAGACAGGCAGTTGTTCATCTAGGGCTCATGTCTGTTTGATATTAAAAGAATGTTTGGTTTCCAAGTTGAATGTTAGAACTTTTATTTTATTGAAGAGTCGAATTTCACAAAATCTCTTTCAATGTTTTAAAGAAAGATAATGCTAGAATGAAAACAATTGCTAAAACAAATACAAAGGAAACTTTTGCCCACAACAAAAAATCTATTTTATAAAAGGCAAGGAAAGTGTGGTAAAGAAAAACATGGAAAATTAGAGAATTTTTTTTGGAGGAGGGATAAGGGACGAATTCGGTAGCAAGAGTTAGTGAGGGGGGGGGTACATTTCTGAGTCACGTACCGTGAATGTTGGTTTCTATTCTCTAATTCGTTTTCCTGTTTTTTTTTCTTCTTCTTTTAAGTGTAAATACAGAGAGAAGATAATAAGTACGTTTGGGGAAAATTTTATTTACGTTTTGAGTTGTTGTTTTTTTTTTTGAGAAAAAATATTTTTGTATGCTTAGCGTTAGTTGTAATTACTTAGGTTTCTGATGTTCTACATTTTTCATTAAGTCCAAACCTGAATAGAGAATACTCTGAAACATTTAATTATCCAGCGACTGTGGCATGTTTCATACCCTAGTTCCCGTTAGAACACTAAAATTAATTAAGTGACCACTTTTGCACCATAGTACCTAATCCTGACTATTCCTAGCACAACCCAGTGAGGCCAATAGGTATCCGATTTGCAAGTTTCTAGATAATCAAGGGTAAATCCCCCGTTTTGAATGACTAATAAATGGTCACGTTAAGCTAAAAAAAAATCTTCACCGTGTATGGTTTGATAGCCTCACATATTTCAGCTTGTTATAGCTGTATTGTTCCTTCCAAAATAAAAGGCTCTATATTTACACTCCTAATCCTATAAAAAGGAAATAGGTATTGAAATGGCCCGAAATTTTCCATGTCAAAACACGTTTTAAGGTCCTAAGATCCCAAATCTTGACCAATGCCTGATAAAAACTAGAAATTTTATATGCATGTCACTTACAGAAATTTTGTATGCATATCACTAGAAATTTTGTATGCATATCACTTGTGCGAAGGCGCGAAACTTTGAATCAGCAATATACCCCATACTAGGAGTTAATAGATTTCATTTTAAAATTTATTTTAGAAATAGATATTTAAAAAATGCTGCTGTTATTTATGACGGAGATTCACCTTCGACTCGAGATTCATCCTTTTTGATGATATTTTCTACCAACAAGAAAATGTCAATCAGGCATATTCCCCGTACTAGAAAATGAAATGGATGTCACCAGAGCCTGACAGAAACTCGAGATTAGGGGACCTCAAACTGAAATGGACACCCAACTTTAAGAACAACACCAACTTGTCAGTTTCCTGGCAGGGCCAAAAATTTGTCACTCATTTTTGAATGTTTTCAGGGCCCACTCACATTCTTGAGGACAATGAGTAGCTATGGACATAAATACGCATAGCAACCCGGTGTCAGCCTTGTAGGTCCGAGTAAAATTGAAAAATTCAAATTAATTGGATAATGATTGATATTGGGAAAATGCTACAATGCTGCAGTGAGCAACAAAGTTGTGACATAATAACACAAAGAAACAGCATTTATTTTATTTTATAAAATGTCTACGAAGTAGACGAAACATCAATCGGAAGTGAGAAGTATGTGAAACCTAGTCTTAAATAACGGTAATGATTTTTAAAGTTACCAATCGGATTTCTAAAATAAAATAATTAAATAATAATTAAACGGAGTTTATTATGACACAGAGTTCGCTCGCATCCACATGGTTCATATATTATTGTGTACCCTCGCCCAAAAGAATGCTTTATCCTCACATAACTCGTATATCGGCCTCCTAAACATTTTATTCACAATTCCATGAAAACAGAATGCAGCAGGATGTTTAGTTTAAAAAGATAAGTAAACATTGACTCAAATCGTTATGATAATAACAACAGCTCGTGAGAAATTCCACATGCTGTCTAGAACTAGAGAACTTTCTTGGATATTGTTATGAATTTCAAATGTTTTTGTAAGCAAACACAATAATAATTTATCAGAACGTACGTAGGCAATTAGGTAGTAGGTTTTCCGGTTTTCATAGAAGCACTTTACATTTTGTTTTTATTACACTCAGTTTATAAATATTTTTACGAGTGGGTGAAGTAAGTTCTGATGTGTTTGCAAACATAACAAAACAACTTTTGATGGATTTTTTGTTTTACATACAGTATGGTACTATTTATTTCTTAATATCTCCGAAACTGTTGGGAATACGACAAATCTATTCTGACTGGCATATTGTGATGACCTTGTTAGATCTGTCAAGGTTGTTTTTCAAGGTCCATTTTAGTTTTTCAAATTCTACATGTAATAGAATATTCAATTTATTATTTACATTTTCTCATGTATCGGGAAATTTCCCTACTCCAAAGATGTATGTGTGACGTAAAAAAACTAAATGTAGCGTCATTCTGGATCGTATGGTAACAAATGAAAAATACAAATCAAGAGTCAAACCATCATACGGGATTGGATCTCGTATGAGTGACATACGGTATTGTGACAGTCTCACTCTGAAGTTTGGAGAACATATATAAATGTCCGGGAAACAATTGACTGTGAAAAAGTCCACTAAACCGCAACGATTTATAGCTATCGTCTAATGCTGGATTATACATTCAGTATAATTTTATGCAACACCCACAGTCGCCACACAACTCTGAATTTTCTATGTGGTTTGTTTCATAGAAAAAAATGTAAAGAATTTGTCATTCTGAGGAAATTCAAACAACATTACCAAAGGTGGTATCACATTTGTGATGATTCCAAAATTTGGCATAATTTATCGTATGTATATTTGTTGAACTTGTGTGTTTGGTTGTTTGGTATTTATTTGTGCCCCTATCACACTATTTCAAAAGAATTTCAGACAAAACTATATAGGTTTATATGTATATGTATATATCTATGTTCTACTGCTAAAGTTTTTACTTATTATATAATGCCAAAGTTTTTACTTGTCATAGATCCAATTTTTGGAGGCCAACAATTGACATTGGCTCCCAAAACCATGTCTAGTATTGTAATATAATCACATGAGTAATACAAACATAATAATATTACAGAGATGCTTTCTGTGTTATGTTACACCATTAGCTTATTTGGACTCTGCCCGTGAGGATGTCATCCTGACGCAACTTCTCACAATGTCAAGTATGATTGTTTTATTCTCTAACAATATAGAAGTTCGATATTATTCGGTATTTTATTAAAGCTATTTCTAAAAACAACTTTATTACGGTTTTCTGCAGCAGCTTTATCTGTCTGTTCCTCATCCAACTGTTTGTTCCTCACTTCCTCATCCATCTGTCTGCCCCCCACTTCCTCATCCCCTCTCCATTTCTTATTTTCAAATTTACATTTCACTCATGTTCTTTTCTTTCATTTAATGAATGCTGAAATACTTTTATTATTCTTACTTCAGTTTGCATTAACATATACACTTCGTTTCTTATACTTTATTTTTACTATATTCCCTTTTTTTATTTTATCGACTATATTTATTTTATCTTCTTTTAAGATTAAAAGAGAGTTAAGAAGCTTCCTTTCTTTTGTTATTTTATTAGAATTTTCTAAGATAAGATACGTGTATTGATATAGTTTTACAACAAAATGTTATTTATTTTATTTTAAAAAAATCAGTGATGATATATCGGGTTTACCCCGTATACGCCTGGTGATGCCTCAGGAAAGATTTCCCTCCGTTTTGGGAAGGCTCCATTAGGTTACATTACTTCAGTACAACTTCCCTTGTCGTTTAGCTGAAATCAGCAACAGTCACTCAGTTGTCCTAATACTGAGTAAACTCCAAAAAAGCCACATGTGGTCTCCTCGGGTAGGCTCCCATCTGTAAGTATTCTTACGAAATATTTTATCATCAGTAATTCAACGAGAACTGACTTATCCAACGTGACAATTTATGAATACTGGTACTTTGGCACATCCTCTAAATTTTATAAATTAGATGACCTCATTTTTTTTTTTTTTTTTTTTTTTTTTTTTTTTTTTTTTTTTTTTTTTTTTTTTNAAAGGGAGGAAAAGAGAGTAAGTCGCTGAATATCAACATGTGCTGCTTTCGGGTGTTTTGACTTCATATTTTTGTCTGCACACAAAATCTTACTGCCTATTATAATATTCTTAAAATGTAAAAATTTATAATGAAAATAAGCATTACCAGAGATGAATAATAATATTAATCCCCTTAGATTCGAAGCCTCCTGGTTACAAATCAACCGCCTCAACCAACTGAGCCTGTTCTCTGCAATATTACAGACGGCAATACATAGCAGCGATTAACATGTTTAGGGGGCCCAATGTCAAATTTTAGTAATCCAAATTTTAGTCTGTCCAAAAAAATGCCTATGGTGTTACTAAAACTTGAACACATTTATTCAACTGAAATAACTATTAAATAATAATTATTATGTCTTATTTTCTCAATAGCTGTCAAGAAAATAAAAGTCAATAATTGAATACATTTACATAACGAGTGTGTCTAACAGATACAAAAGAAAAGCAGAAATAAATTTTCAGTAAAAAGTTACAAGAAACTATATTAGACAGCGAGGGGGGCAGCTTACATAGATAACGTCATTTTATATTCAAAAGTCTAAAGTTGAAATAATATTATTGAAGCCTCCATTGTACAATATTCCAGTTGTGCATTTTATTCTGTCTTTCCACTTCAAATGCTGTCGTGCACATAAAAATGGCTGTCATTTTAAATCTTTTTCTTTTTCTTGTTGGACGTTCATTTTTTTTATTGTTATGATTTTATGCTGGCATAAAAAGTCAATAAAAAAAATATTATTGCAAGAAAAATAGCACACAAATTTGTTCTGTTTTTTCCCCCAAAAACAAGTAGGGCGTAACAATAGCTTATTTTTAATAGACATTTTTGTATCTTTGTAAGCATTAAATTTTGCTTGTTTCTTCTATTGTACGTTATATCTTATGTTTGTCATTAACGTTACAGTTTTTCTAGAGCCCTGTGAAGTAAGTCAGAGGCGGATTCAGGTCGTAAGAAAAATATATGTGGATTAACTCGAATCCGCATATATTTATTAGGAAAAGTTCAATACAAAACTTAAAAAGATGGATGAACGTAAATAACCTGAAAACCAAAAATTTCGATGTGAAGTTTTCAATGCCGAAACACGTTTTGGGGTCCCTAAATCTCGAGTTTCATATTCTTATTTTGTATCAAATTCTATAAGTTTTTGTCGACTTACATTTCTTTTACAGATTGGAAGTTTCACAGGGTAACCTAAAGTTAGCGAATCTATTAATCCATCCAAATGTATACTCGTACAAGTGTCACATACCTAATTACCTGCTGAATAAGAAGGTATTATAAAAATCAGTAGTGTCGAGTGTTAAGATTTTCAAATTTCAATCCTCATATCACCGACTCTGACGATGCAATTAATAATAATACGTAATAAAAAATTATACTTTTGCATTAAAAAATCAAGAATTTGAGCGTTTTCTTTAAAAAAATAAAAAAAATAATAATAATAATGTGCTACCGCTGAAATTGGTATCTGCATTTTGACATTGTCAGCAGATTGTTTGATTAGTATCTTTCAAAACAATCAAAAGTTACAATAGATTCAAAATTAATGAACAATCTGCAAAGAGCTGAGGGATATTTTGTATAATATACAGATGAAATCTTTAGCCTCTTCTAAAAAAGAAACATTGCTGAATACTATATTAATATCATGGACTTACACGAGCACATAATATTTAAGCTTGGATGAACGGAAAAAAAAGAGTTACAAAAAATATATTATGCCAGTCGAGATGTGGATAGTTGCAAGAAAAGTTAAATAGATATACAGGGTGAAGCTATCAATTGTCTGGATGAGAAGCATATAATTTTTTACATTATGCTTTGAGATAAAATAAAACACTGTGAGATCTATTCTCTATTTACAAGGTTATAGATTTATCTCAATTTGAAACCATAATTCTGCGCCCGCCGAAATTAGAAACTTAAGTCACAGGATGTTTAACAATTTGGAAAAAATGATCATTGGTCTGCCACTTGTGCAGCCCAAATCTGGACACAAATTCAAACTTGAAAAAAAAAAATTTAAAGTGCTGTTGTACTTCGAAGAAGAAACCCTTTTTTTGTTTGCAAATCTCAAGAGCTACGACAAAACAAAGGTGTTCGCACACAAAAGTACGGATCTGAAATTAATCTGAAAGATACTTTCTACTTTTCGGTGCTTTTCAAAAACATGTTACGAAAGGGGTTTATCCTTGACACCTAATTCGAATTATCCATATCTTTTTCAATCATTGGGGTTTTTTTTCAGATACAACTAGCAACAAATAGGTAATAGTCAACCTACCAAAAAATTGATTCCTCGTTGATTAACAAATTCCTAGAAACTATTTTTCGACTTTCCACATTTAGTTTTTTTAGAGATAACTTTAGTCTCGTGAGGATAATTTTTAGGCGGTGATAATAACAAAAGTGAAAATTATGTTAAATTATCTACTCTGATGATGGCAATGAAAACTTTTGGGCACATCCACTAATTTTTTTAAACTAAATGGCCCCATTTTTTTTTTTTTTTTTTTCAAATTTCTTCTGAAAAAAATGATCATGAAAATGTGTGACTTTCTATCGTTTTGACTCAATATTTGGGTCTGCACACAAACCCGCAATGCCTAATATAATATTCTTTAAATCTGCCGAATGCGTAATTTCTTCTCAATTCAAATATAACTAACTAAATTCATAGATTGAGGAGGAAAATATAACTGGAAAATCATACATCCCAAAATCACAAGCAATAAGACCACGCTGCAAATTGAACCCGTTTGCCACCAGGAGCACAGCCCAATCTGGGAGTTTATTTTACCATCCTGTATCAAAATTCCAAAAGCAGAAATATAAAGTCAAATACGAAAAAGGGAGGAAAAGAGAGTAAAAAACGAAAACTCAGGCAAAAAGTTTATGAAACTTTCATACTTAGAATTTTTATTTTAAAAAATATGAAAGCTCAAAGCTATTAAAATGTAAAAAAAACAACAACTTTGAAGATGATTACGTGTCTGGGATGAAATTCAAGATGGCGCTAGGAAAAAGAAGAAGGGATAGTTAACACACATGCTACATCTGTGTAGCTGAGAAAGTACTTGTCAATGAAATTGTATTCATATTATTGAAAAGAAACCTACAAAGAAGAAGGGATAGTTAACACACATGCTACATCTGTAGCTGAGAAGGTACTTGTCAATGAAATTATATTCATATTATTGGAAAGAAACCTAAAAATAAGAAGGGATAGTTAACACACATGCTACATCTGTAGCTGAGAAGGTACTTGTCAATGAAATTATATTCATATTATTGGAAAGAAACCTAAAA
>CM022878.1:30504064-30522483 GCA_012654025.1 Pachypsylla venusta | reverse complement strand
AACACAACATAATAAGAGATAAGAACGTAACATCTTACTGTTACTTGCAGAGACTGGCTCAAGAGCGAGATGAATGGGCATACTTTGCATGTCTAACACAACATAATAAGAGATAAGAACGTAACATCTTACTGTTACTTGCAGAGACTGGCTCAAGAGCGAGATGAATGGGCATACTTTGCATGTCTAACACAACATAATAAGAGATAAGAACGTAACATCTTACTGTTACTTGCAGAGACTGGCTCAAGAGCGAGATGAATGGGCATACTTTGCATGTCTAACACAACATAATAAGAGATAAGAATGTAACATCTTACTTTTACTTGCGGAGACTGGCTCAATGGGCCTAACACAACATAATAAGAGATAAGAATGTAACATCTTACTTTTACTTGCGGAGACTGGCTCAAGAGCGGGATGAATGGGCATCACTTGCTGAAAACCAGCCATATAGCAGCTAACTAATGATGATGATTTTAGAAAGACACACGGTCGAAATGTCAAAATATGAAATAATACGGACACGCGTGAACGGCACTTTGACAACCGAGCGTTGACCGTTTTCGACGAACATTGGTCAGTCACAATCATAGAGTTTCATAATAAAAATTGAGTACCAAAATTGTATCCCCATATGTTATATGTATGTGCAACTCACAGTAACCTGCATACAAATAAGTCAATGCTAAGGGACCAAATTTCACGATGGAAAACGGATTTTATTATTCGATTCGGGATTCTACGTGCGGGTATTTTTTCGTGTCGAATCCAAAGACTCATTATTAAAATAATAAACCAAAATAGAAATTATTTTTTCGGAAGTCTCGTAATAGAAAAGATTAAACCAAGTCTGATGCTTCAATATTGTTTGTTAAAATAAAAAATACGAGTATACCTATAGTTTGGAACAATGAAATTCATAAAGGAATTATTCTAATTTTATACAATTTAGATTTACTTTTTATAAAAAAAAAATCTTTTAGTCAATTGAATAATATTAAGAGAAAATAAAATTATTCATTTTTGAATTACTTATTGTCTTTTTAATAAAATAATTTCCAAGCAAAACCTTTTTATGCTTAAAAAAGCTTAAAAAAAGAAAATAGTATCTTTTCATAACGGAATTGTAATTGGAATGGAGAAAGAAATAGTCCAGTCAACCTGGGAGAATTCATGATGTGGTGTGGAAATACTTTTTTCCATAATGCTGGAAACATTTTTATTTTAAATCTCCTTACGCTATCGCAACTAAGAACAAACAGCTTTTGTACAATATTTTCTGATGCCTCGATGAATATAGGTATACGCGCCTCATAGATATAGATACCTAAAAAGAGCACGATTTTTTGGACATTTTTAATACTTTCACCCTTTGTCTGTTCAAAATCTCAAAGAAAAGTCTGAAAATTTGTTATTCATTAACGTTCATTTCTGACCCCTAAAAAAAATAAAAAATTGAGTTTCGGTAAAATTATCTGGGATACTAGAATTCAATTGCTCACAGTTAATTAAGATGTCTTCATTTAGCGTAAGCGGAAATGAAATCAAATAGAAAGAAGAAGAAAAAAAACAGAGCGATGACCCTAAGCACTCCATAAGCATTGCACACTACAAGCTCGTCTAAAATCAAAGAGAAGTTTCTTGAGAACGACCAGGGCAATTTCAGAAAAAGGAATGAGTCCTTACAATCTCCGATAACAAGGCTGCGGCTAGATCGAACTTGAAATACGAATATTCCATTTGAAGAGCGCTGAATAGACTTAGGACGAAAGTATCCAAATAAAAAGGCATATGGTGACATTGGGACACAGCTATGATGATCTCCTTCCCACAGGTCTCAATTCTGGAACAACATGCACAGAAAAAGAATAAAGTAGTAGAATATTGGCAAAAGACCATTTGATGACCAAGTGATCCGAACACGTAAAGGAAAGTAAGTTCATTCAAATTCCGATGGTTTTATTGAGAATTTCAGCATCGATCGCCCTCGACAAAAGATACCTATAATAGTACAATATAAGCACAAGTGTTTCAAAATCGATATATTTATTTTCAGCTAGATTGACTGGACTAAAATAAAAAGGGAAAAGAATGAGCAGATAACTGAAATAATATCTAAGACATTTTTTTTTTAAGGAATAAGAAGAAAAAAATATTGAGAGAAAAAATGCGAGAGTTGCTTATAATGTAGGTTGAATGAAGTGGAAATATTATTGCATCGGATATTGGCACACGAAGAATGGAATTGAAATCTTTTAAAGAGAACAAAATTTGTGAAAGGAAAATAAGAGATAAAGATAATTTCGAAAGAAGAAAAATGTTTAAGCATGGTCGGAAGAAACAAAGATAGAATGATAAGTTACAATAATTATTTGATATCAATATTGTGGGGTACAAAAAGGGAGCGTGCATGGCGGTTGATTGAAATTTACATTAATAATACAATTTAGGTACATGCATACCTTCAGGACACACAGAGCTATAGAGCGTAACTTTTGGTTTTTTTTTTTCAATAATGAACCTTTGGAATCGTCACGGAAAAAATACCCCCCTTCAAATTGTAGTACATTATTGAGCGAACATCTTCTGCTGAAGCTTCTTGAACCAGGAAAGCGAAATGAATAAATCAAATTTCTAGAAAGTGTCCTAAATAATAAAAGTATCTGCATAACGAAATAAATTCAAAACAAAGTTCCTCAACTCAAACCCACAAACACTCGGGGAAATTTATTCCATGTACTGCGCAACAGCAACATCTTCAAACTCCACTCTACTATTGTCAGAGCCATGGATCTGTATTACAATACAGATCTGTATAGCACCATAGGTCAACCCTTTTCCAATGATTAGTTAAAAAAAAACTCACAGTATGTCGCATCCATACCCATCTTTCAATATCAACACAATTCACGCAATCTTCATTACACACTCATTATTTTTTCAATAATGAACCTTTGAAATATCACACAAAAAATACCCCTTCTAAATATTTTATTTTGTTGACCACGATAACTGAAAAAACTACCGGATCAATCCATACCAAACCTTTTTTATATCTTCATTGTGGACATATTGGAAAAGGACAGAAGATAGTGATTATGTCGATTAAGTGATTACTCAATTCTATGTGGAAATGACAGCAGTACAGGAACAGTCAAGCTTCTAAGGAAGGGGTCAAGCGAACTGGGAACATTTGAAACACAAACATAATAATATTGCAGGTGGAAAAACGACATCAATCACAAACATTGCGAAAATGACTTTTTGATGGAAATTGATTTTATGATGTATAAATACACAATTCTATGACGTAAAATCCACATAATTTTCATGTTCCTTTCATACAAAAACGCAATATCTAAAATTTTCCTTCCATGCAAGAACCACATAATTTCAGGAATTCATGACGTTTATTTATTTTTATCAATTTCGGACCTTTGTATATGTCACCCAAAAAATACCCTTCCTTAAAATTTGAAATTTTATATTTCAACGTATTAAGAATTCAAAAATCGACTAAACAAACATTTTTGGCGTTGACCAATTTTGATAAAATTTGGTGGGACCAAATTTCATCTTATTGTGCCAGGAGTCCCATTTGGGGTCTTATTGTACCAGGACTAAATTTTTGTAGAATAACAGGTACCTACAAAATTTATTTAGAATGACAGAAATTAAATGATGGTTATGTTGTATCTCCATAAGAAGTGAATTTGAAATCCCAAGAACTGAACTCCTAATTCAGCTTTCATTTAAAAATATTCATCTATTACAGAAGAAATATATGCGGAGCCTATATCTTATGTAATTCACCCAAACTATACAAAATAAACAATGTGTTTTCATTCTCCAGCAAGCGCACCGTATCTTTTCATTCAAACAGAATGGCAAGCCATAAAACAAAATGAACCTAATTTACAACACCGCTTTTCAAAAACTATAAAACTGTCGCTCTTTTTTAGTTATAAAAACTTTTCCCTATAAGCTCGTACAATCTACTCGTTTTCTATAACAATTTCAAAGTTCAACCCACACCCCCGTCACTAATTAAAACTACGCTTTTAACTCGATATTTGTATCAAAATAAAATTCTTTACAAAAAGCTTTTCTGGTAGCAAGTTTTAATATTTACCTTTTTATAATATTTTGGATTACACAAAAGCATAATCCTCGTGTTTTTCTACAAAATGTTTTGCAAGTAATAAAAAGACAAACAAAGGTTATATACAGTGTGTAAGAGAAACTATTTCGCGTTCCTTGAATTCACATGCTGTTGGGTATAATCTGTGGAAACATACTTACTATAAGTCATTCACAGATATCTGAATCGGTATGCGAGTATTTCTTTATTACCAAAGGCAGGGGTGAAACAGCCTACCTCGCTACGATTCTTATAGCACAAAGGAGATTGAGCGGGGGGCATAGGTTCTTGTTCACCCTGTACCCCGTCTGTTGCAGACCGTAAAAGCACATACTTTTCGGTTAAATATTTGGCCAGCGGCATTAGATTGGAGGCAACTATAATCTCACTTCAAACGTTCTTGAGTTGATATGTTGCCGTGACATAATAAGAGATGGTATAATGATTTGCAATCCTCATTCTGCAGTCATGCTCATGTAAAGAATGTTAGCTCCTAATTCGATCCAACTGAAAGGGTTCAATAAATTATCTCGAATATTAATATGCAATGCTCATTCTGCAGTCATGCTCATGTAAAGAATGCGAGCTCCTAATTCGATCCAACTGAAAGGGTTCAATAAATGATCTCGAATATTAANTTTCTAGGAAAAGAGAGGGGAGAGAAAAAAAGGTAGGTACAATTTTGGCAAACAATTTTGTCCCTTTTTTTAGAGTAATCCCTTAAGATTTGAACTTCAGTTCAACTGAAAAGAAAGAATTAAAGTTTCTATTCAGTTTAGGAACTTAATTTTAGTTTTAGCGTTCACAATAGAGACGAATAATAAAATTTAATAACTTTTATACAAGATGTAAAAAAAAATATTTTGGAACTAAATTATTTGTGCTGGTTTTGTTTTTCTTTGCGTTGCAAAACTAGCGTTTCGAATGTTTCGATGATCTGTGGCGCCAACCATCACCGTAATTACTGAATTAGGGTAAAATGCTGATCTAAATTATTGTTGTTAAATGAATACAAGGCAAATACTTAGGACGGCCGTCCTTTGCAACCTACTACGAGCGTCTGATATAAATTATTATAGTTAAATGAATACAAGGCAAATAATTTAGGACGACCGTACTTTGCAACCTACTACGAGCGTCTGATCTAAATTATTGTAGTTAAATGAATACAAGGCAAATACTTTAGAACGACCGTCCTTTGCAGGCTACTACGAGCGACAGATCTAAATTATAGTAGTTAAATGAATACAAGGCAAAAAATTTAGGATGGCCGTCCTTTGCAGGCTACTATGAGCGACTGTCTAAATTATAGTAGTTGAATGCATACAAGGCAAATACTTTAGGACGGCCGACTTTTGCAGGCTACTACGAGCGACTGGTCTAAATTATAGTAGTTAAATGAATACAAGGCATATACTTTAAGCCGGCCGACTTTTGCAGCCTACTACGAGCGATTGGTCTAAATTATAGTAGTTAAATTAATACAGGGCAAATACTTTAGGACGGCCATCCTTTGCAGGCCACTACGAGCGACTGGTCTAAATTATTGTACTTAAATGAATACAAGGCAAATACTTTAGGACGGCCGACTTTTGCAGGCTACTACGAGCGACTGGTCTAAATTATTGTAGTTAAATGAATACAAAGCAAATACTTTAGGACGGCCATCCTTTGCAGGCTACTACGAGTGACTGGTCTAAGTTATTGTAGTTAAATGAATACAAGGCAAATACTTTAGGACGGCCGACATTTGTAGGCTACTACGAGCGACTGGTCTAAATTATTGTAGTTAAATGAATACAAGGCAAATACTTTAGGAGGCCGTCCTTTGCGGACTACTACTAGCCTGTAAAGGACGATCTAAATTATTGTAGTTAAATGGCACCTGTAAGCGTATAACATAATGATATCACTTTCTGCGGACGAGGTTTCATTAACCTACATTCATTTGGATCGGCCGCTCGTAGTAATGTCTTTTAGATGCGCATGGCCGCGTCAAAAAAAGCTAACGTTACTAAACCAACAAATCAAGCCTTCTGATTTAAATGGACTCCCAACAATTTACAAGTTTTTTGGAAAATCTAATGTCTAGTCCGCCTCCGTAGCATAGTGGTTAAGAGCTCATAGAAGTATTTCACTACATAACAATAGAGCTCTAAGGATTAGGTTGTATAAAATGCTTAAGAGACTATTTTTTATATTTGCTGGATATATGGACCACTCAAAATCCACCGAAATCAACGAAATAGAGATAATTGGATTCGTAAAGGTAGTTTGTTTTATGGTATTTCGAAAATACAATTTTGTATTTTTTGCTCTTAAGGGGGCCAACGACTGACTAGTTTACCCTAGATTTCATAACTTAGACTGCAAGAAACACCTGAGTTCCCTGATTGATAAGCTCTGATGCTGTCTCCCTTATCTATTCTATGTTCAGATAAAGGTCTATTTAATTGAATGGGGCGATGTAAGTATTATAACAGGAGTGGGGGTGGAATGAAGAGTGTTTGATTGGAAGGGGTGAGTTTTGATGTTCCAATATAAACATCATTAGGGGTGACATTTTTATTTGTCAAGCTTTGATGAGAAGAGCAGGTGATTTGAAAATTATTAAACTGAAAAGGGGGGACTTCTCTAGATAGGGTCAAGAAAAAATAATCAGATTAGTCGCCAGAGTAAAAAGAGAATTTGTTGTGAAACCTGCTTATGAATTAATTCTCTTCATTAAGAAATAATTTGTTTGTATGGAAATTTTCCTGTTTTATTTTTTTTTTAATTTTAGGGGACAGTGCGAATAGATGAGATGTTAAAATGAAGCTCAAGGTGCCGTTGATGTAATTGCGAGACTTGTTTTAGGTGTTCAAGGAACATTATGTGCAATAAATAGTTCTCACTAATGGACACAGCACTTGGAATTCAGAAAGGAAAGGCCGCCACAATTAATAATTATGATCATTAGTGGCACCACATATGCCAATTGTGACCATTTGGACTCTTCAATTTACACAATTAGGCTCCATGATTGCTTTCTTTTACCTCATCCACTCACATTCACAGACCTTAGATTTTCTATCCATCTCAGATTGGGTATTTCTTTTTACTTTCTTCATCCTATAAACAGAAGAGTATTTACATGAGCTGAAATTTTCAATGTCAAAACTGAAGTCCCCAGAGCCCAACCCTCGAGTTTGAGACATTAGTCCGTGTGTATGCCTGTCTGTAAACAAGATAGCTATTTGAAGAACGGTAAGTGCTGGAGACTTGATATTTGGTATGTTTGTCATTTTTATGTAAAGAACGAACTTATAATTTAAATTGAATCAACTCCTAGCTAACGACCTCTCATAGCTTGTAGCATAGTTCCAGGGACAAGATAAAACTTGATAGATATTAATGAACTATTGTAAAAAACTGTGCCAACGTGACACATGGGTTTATTATTTTATTGACTAAAAAATACACCTCCCCCCTTTCAAGTCTCTAGCTCTTATCATTTTTAGACAAATAATGAAAATCGCAAAAGGCGGAAAAACCTCCAATGGGGCCTTAGATTGAACCAAAGTTTCGGGGCACAACTAGACCCCAGATGGGACCTACATACCAAATTTCATACAAATAGGTCAACGCTAAGTGGCAAAAGTGTCCATCAAGGCGGACGACGCGACGGACAAACGGATTTTTTTTCTTTTTTTTTCGTTTTTTGGATACTACCTACGTACCTTGAAACGTAAAAAATCAAATTTTGAGGGAGGTATTTTTTTTATATTTTTTTCGTGACGATTCCAAAGGTTTATTATAGAAAATAATAAACCAAAATAGATGTGCAGTCCCCAACATCTGCGGTCACCATTAGAAGAAGACATTGGTGATGATAATGACTGCTACATATTTGGACTCAAATAATTTTATGCTTACTTAGTAAGAAATTTAATTGCCTATCACCAACAGATTGTTACACAAAGTGCTGTGGAAGATAATGCTCGGAATGGAAAACAGTGTTTTATATGGAAAGACAAACTGTAGAGGTTAAAGTTATCAAAACACAAAATAAAAGTGGAGTAAGGGACAAAATATATTTTCAACTGGATAAGAAGTGGAATGAGAGCAAGGCGCTGGAGTAGAAGAATAGATAGAGGGAAGAGGGGGGCGGTGGNAAAAAAAAAAAAAAGAACATATTTATGTTAATTTGTATCGCATGCACTTTTCGTAATTAATTTTTCAAGGAAGGGATCTTCCTGCTGGACTTGACGAAATTGCGTCATGCTGAGAACTATTTAAAGAAACCCAATTCTAGGGACAACTGGTGTTGAAACTATGTTACCTAATCCCTAAACACAAAACACTATCAAACACGGGTACATCACTAGAAATATCCATTCGTTGGTACCAACCTCATTTCCGCTGTTTGGGCAATCCTTTTTGGACCGGTGTATCCGTATTTACAAAAAAATTTAAAGAGTCTAAGAGAAAATGGGATTTGAAACTTGGATAAAAAAATAATCTTTTGAATCTTTTGCAGGCCCACGAAAGATTCTGACAAAATCATGCCATTAAGAAATGTATTGTTTTTACATTACTTATGACTTGGCACTTTAGAACTCTCCGCGAGTATGAACCCCCATTAACAACATTTTCTCTCGATATAATTCCCTCAAAGATTCACTACGTTTATTCTTTTCTAGTCTCGTAACGTGGACAGGTAGACGATGCAAATTACGCTGTTCAAATTAAATTGGTACCTAATTTTAGAAAAATCTTAAGACTTTCACAATTCACATATAAAAATAACATGTTTGGTCTTCTCCAAATATATGTGCTATGTGTGGGTGAGAGGGCAAAACATAATTATAATTTTTGGGTAACATATGGAACAAAAAGTTGCTCGAATTTTTCCGTGGGTATGAAATAGGACCACAAAAACTAACACGCCAAATCTGAGTCCAGGATTGTTGTCCGGACTAATAATATTAAAAGATTTTATTTATCTTTTTTAATAGAAATGTACGTAAAACACTATTACCGGTTTTCCTTAGACCCTCCTTCTTAACTATAATTTCTGTGAATTGTAGACCTCGATAACGTCATGTTTTTAGCTGATTAGATTTTAGTGCTTCCATTTGGCCCCTGGTTGTCCAATGGGGACGCCACTCTTATGAATTAATTTATGTTACAAAATAGCAAGCGGACCAAGGAAAGAAAAATCGTTTTGCTAAAACCAGATCTTTCACTCACTTTGGTAAACAATTTTGTTGAAGAGGGAAATATTGAGGACCAATTTTTTTAAAAAAATGAAATCGAGTTAACAGAGTATTTGGGTATTTATATACCAAAAGAATACTGGGCTGATGTCAAAAATATCAAAGAGAATTAGGGTACCCACAGATATGAGAATTTAGAAAAAGTTAAATATTCTATAAGAAAGATGATTTTTTTTTTCAAAATTAAATAAATTCGGCCTTCTTCAATGTCCTTGTAAACTCTTTCTGTAATNAAATCGAGTTAACAGAGTATTTGGATAAATACCAAAAGAATACTGGGCTGATGTCAAAAATATCAAAGAAAATTAGGGTACCCACAGATATGAGAATTTAGAAAAAGTTAAATATTCTATAAGAAAGATGATTTTTTTTTTTCAAAATGAAATAAATTCGGCCTTCTTCAATGTCCCCGTAAACTCTTTCTGTAATTAGGTCAGTTATTGTTAACGACAAAACGGCTCGTAAAATAAAAGTAGTATCTTCAAATAAAAAGTTTCAAACAAGAATTTCCTGTCGATAGATTTTCATTTCTAGAATAATATCCACAACTATATCAATAGTGTGAAGACAGCACGTTCTAATACTTACAAACTCCTCGAGTAAAACTTGCTAGAAATATTCTCAAGTCTAAAGTTTTACCATCAGCACTTATAATCCTTCTTCTTCTTCTTCTTCTTCTTCTCTTTCTATCAAACTTCTTCTTTTTTCTATCTTCAATAAATTTTATACTTAATGGAATGATGTATACGTATAACATATACAGGATGTGCCACACGTCGGGTACTGTTTAAAAGGAAGTCATATCCGTTGTTTGAATCGCTTTTTATAATTAGTGTTGTACCTACCACTTGAAGAAAAAAAAAAATTGCATTTACGTAGCTCCTCAAAATATATATATTGAAAAACACTCCTTAAAATATTAAGCTATTGCATAGTATCCCAATTTTTTCTTTAAAAATAATCCAGAAGAACGCATCAATAGGGTTAAAGGAACGGTAGTTAATTTAAAATACGCTGCACATTATTTATCGAGTTGTCAATAATTAATATGGACATTTCTTAACTTTGAATTCAAATGGAAAATCCTGAATTTACAACTAAAATTGGTTTGTAAATGTAGGTATATACTTTTGGTTTTAGGGATTTTTTTTTTTTTTTACGAAAAAGGAGAGTTGTTAGAATTTGTATTTATTAGACTGATGATTTTTTCTTCTTCTTTAATTAGTTCTGTTAACTATTTTCTAATTTAATCTTGTTAATTCTATTTTTTTTATTTTTTTTTGTTAATTTCTCATAAGGTCACCCTGTACATTGGGATCGTGTTGTCGTGCTGAAAATCTAAATGTCACGTTCTTTACTAACTTTCTTCTTTCATTCTTTCAGAAAGACGTTCCTATTGAGCGGAACGAGGCATAAAACTTGTGAAATGTAATAATTTCCTAACTATGAATATGAGATAAGTAGTGTACTTGATTAAAAACACAATTCCAATCTCATAAGAAAATTATTTAAAAAGAATGATGAATAATGGAAATACCTATTATTTCAAATTTTCATGAGAGAAAAAAAAAATTACCCTAAAAATATGTTGAATTGATAGTGACGTCCTCACGGGCCAAGTTTAATGGAGCATCGAAGTTAGTGTACCCTAAAGTCTCCAAATAATGAGTCAATATAGGTACCCATACAAGAATGTTTTAGTGTTTTGACGTGGGGTTACCAGGAGATCTTGGGAATGGACAACGTCTTTAACACTATCGAAGGTACTGATTGGATGAAGTGTACCCCAACGGGACTGTGACTGATTATCATAGCGTGTCCGAGTAGAATTCCAATTGACCTTGTGTGGATTGGTGTTGCGGAAAGACAAAAAAGTTACCTATTCTTATGAAGTTGTTTTCTAGTGAAGTAGTCCTAACTTTTTTAAAAAAAAATCTTGGCCGATTAGCTGGTTATATCAAAATTCAAAATCAATACTCAGTGTCACATTTTTCAAAAGGAATAAATGTCAATATCTTAAAAATGTTAAGGAGGTAGATGCTTAAATTGCTTGCTTATTTAATAATGGGTACTCGGAATCAAAATGACGAAACACCATTTTCATTACTCAAAATATTACAGCGCTAATGGGGTTGAAAAGTGAATAATAGATCTAGTACTGTGATGGATGTTTACTAGTAATTTGGCGGAGAATGTATCCCGGTGTTTCAGAAATCCTAAAAACTCCGATATTTTACTTCCATTAAAGATTAACCAGCGACCCACTAAAACCCCAATTTTCTAATTTACCTAAAGGATGATAAAGTTGTTTAAATACTTTAGGTCATGTTCAGAGACTGAGTGCCATCTGGGGGTGATGAGGAGAGGTACAAATAATGTTCAGTGAATGAAGCCTTATAATATTACGTGTGTTAGAAACCACCCAACCCTCATAAAAAATATTATTTCACATCAGAAATATTCATGCCCGGAATCTATGTTTTAATAAAATACTTACATGTGAAAAAAAATTACTTTTACAAAATTCTTTCTATTTTTATCAACCCCAACCCTTTTAAAAACGGATTTCCGTATGATTTTATTAAAAAGGAAATATTAACGGCCTAATTGAAAATTGTATGATTTATACTTCAAAATGAAACTTTTCCTTTTTTCAGAGCAGATAGTATTGGCACACATTTCAAACTGCTAGATTAAACACAGATACATATTCTGTTCTAACACAGTAATCCTCCTCAAGCGACTGAGTGCTCCCTGAAACAACCAAAGACACCTGATGAACTAAACTAGTTGGGAAGCATTGAAATACGCCAACGTTGTCTTACTTAAGTAATCTAACAGAAATACCTTGGTTGACTTCACGAATTGAAGACTGCGAGACGAGGGTTTGCCCCCCCCCCATTTGCTGGAAACTTACGAACTAGTTATCCACATTGAGCAGCCTGGGTTGGGTCAAGAAGAGTCAGCATCAAGAGAGTTCGAACCTACGTATTCACTCACTAAGTAAAACCTCGCTGGACGTTGCTTAAGTTCAGTTATCTTACGATAACTGGTCTATTGAGCATTGCCATAGATGCTGGCTGCTAATTTAAATGTTTAATTCACAACAAAAATTCATGTAAAAATATACATTCATTTATAAATTTTTAATCAAAACCATTTCTAATTTTCATTAATTTTAACTAACACAAAATTCAATGCCAATAAAAAAAGAAGACAAATTTGACTTAAAAAGTAAAAAAATACAATTAGTTAATAGAAAAAGCATTGCCAAAGCTAAGGAGAGAAGAGACATGGCTAAAACAAAAAGTGAAATTCGTAAAAATGACGCGTTAGGACAAACTGAAGTAATTAAAGATCAAATTACTTTTGATGTTACACAAAAACCAGATAGCACTAGTAATACGCAACCAGAAAATGCTACAGTTGTATCAACAAGAGAACAAAGAGGAAGTACAACTGCAAATAGAACAAGTAATTCGCAAACTGCAAATAATGTAATTGCTGGTAACGTCAAAAATGATCCACAATAACATACGAGTTCAGATGATAAATATATTTAATTCTTGCACAATAAACAAATTATTTGAGGAAAATCAAACTATGTACTTGCGGAACAGATTAATGAAACACTCGATGAGATTGATAGTGAAGCCATTCCAATGTAAAGATTGTGGTGCCATACTGTCCCTCTCTTTTTTTGGGGGGGGGGATTATGGCAACTATTTCATTCTTCTATCAGCTCCTAAATAAGAGAAAACATTAGTCAGTTTTAGAGTGTAATAATTGTATCCAAACCGTCACAAATGATCACTACATGTTAAAGAGACCTTAAGCAAAAAAAAAAAAAAAAAAAAAAGCGGGCAGGAAGATTCAAAAATTGTCAACAAAGAGGAATTTACTTTAACAAACATAAATAATATTCAAAAACCTCGATAATTTGCATTGGCTATTAATTATGTAGGCACAATTATAAACATATTCAATCAAAATTCAAATTTTCCTTCAACTCGTACATTTTGAACAACGATGTTAAATAATTAGTAATTATGATTTTCCCCTTTTCATGCTTTCTTAATATTTAGACACATTTTATTTTTTTTATTTTATTTTACAAAACCTTTAATTTTATTTAAATTATGTTTTATGAAAATTTCCCACCCCCTGCGCCTAAAAGAAGAAAAAAATAATTAATTTAAAAAATATATTAAAAAATGCTAACTATTCAAGAAAGGGTGTTTTTATATAATTAATAATGAAAAAAGTTTTTTTTAAAAAAATGTCAGAAATAAAAGCCTTTTCAAAAGTACAACCTTTTAAAAAAAGTTTGAGCTAAATGAATTTTTAATTCCTCTTGAAAATAAAAATCCGAGCTGTTGTTCTTCTCTCTGATAATTGATGGAAAATTCAATTGAAAACAACTTTTTTTTTTCAAAGACGTTAGGATATTGTTGAAAATTTTGATCAAGTGGAAAAGGCCTTTTGAAATAAACCCCTTTCTACTTCGTTATCAAACATTTTCAAAATTTTGTCAATTATGTTTACTTCAATAATTAAAATGAAAATAGGTATTGACTGAGTATTGGTAATTCAATTGCTTTCTTTGTATCTGACTATGCTTCCGTAAATATCTACTGGAGAGGTGCAATACTCATTATACGAGTATAGTGACATAATAATAACTATTCTAGAAAATTATCAATCTAGCATTCCCAGCATGGAATATGGACAATGTGATGTCATATTAATAATGGAGTCAATATAGAAGAAATCCGATCACTTGCCTCATCCAAGTTTCCTCAAAATCAGATTTCGAGAGTCACCTTTCCAGAACTCCATGATTTTTAAAAATCATGGAGTTAAAAGTAAACCTTACTTTGTTCGATCAATTATTCAAGGATACATACATGAAGTGCAGAAAAAATGTAATATTAAACTCAGACAGAGGCCAATTAACTCTTTCCCCATGTGAGGAGTCTGTTTGTGGTACCATAATATCAAAACCCCTCAACTGCCTTTATTTTTGCAAAGACTTCCAAGAAGAAAACGTAAACCATTTTTGGCAAGAAAAAGGCAGTCATCGCTAAAGAAAATATTATTTTAGCGGTAGAATAGCACAAAATGAACCAAACGCTTCAGTATAAATATTATTTGTTTATATTCCAGCTATGGTAGATCTACCTATATTATTGCAATGACGCATATGACGTTACGAGCATCAACTAGATTTGGAACTAGATTGATATTTTGAGCCAGCGTCTATAGAACGTTGAATACACCAGTTCCCGTTCGATCACTGATGCTAAGCAACGTCCAGCGGGGTTGTACCATGTGGGTGTTTACGTGGGTTCGCGGCCCCGTGATACTGACTATTTTTCCGGCCCAACCCAGGCTGGGTGAGGTCAATGTGGGTAGCTGGTTTGCAAGTTTGGAGCGAATCAGACCAATGGATGTTAAAGAAACTTTAAGCCAAATTAAAAAAAAAAAAAAGTTGGTATTTGATTTAGTCAACGTTATGATTTTTACAACTTTTGACAAAGTTCAGGACTAGGTATTGAAAAGAACCTGAAACCCGCACTCAAAGTGAAGGTCTAGTTTTATCATGAAAATCTCTTTTGTTTGTCTGTCTATTTGTACCACGATAACTCTCGAACGCCTTATCCAATTTTCATGAAATTTGGTATGGACATTCATCAAAAATAGCTCAATGTTTTTCTCATAGAATTACTTGATTGAGACAAATTCGACCACCCAGGCCCAAATGGTGGTAAGTCGGTGATGTCTACAGTTCTCAAAACTACTATTTATGGAGGTATTATGCATGGTTGGAATTCACATCTCTCCTCGGATGAAATCCTTCTCATTTGTTATGACCCCCTAAAACCACAAAATCTGTTTCTCTACTAAAGTTGTAATACGCTTTTTATTCAAATATTAAATTGTTAAACATTTTAAATAAACCAACAAATGCTTGTACACGTAAAATTCCCTCGCCAAGTCAGTTCCCTCAGGTTCTAATTCCTCTTTTTCTTTATCTTTCTCACTCCTCGTTCCGTATTTTGGAATTTTATAACTTTCTAGAATTTACTGAAGTACCTCTACCATCCTATTAAAAGTACAAACAGAAAAAGTTTTTTTTAGCAATATAGAATAATGTGTGGGATTTTTTAAGTACCATTGAAGTATCCCCCTTTATCTTTTTACTGTGTTTTATTTTTACTTTATCGTTTAATACTATGATGTGCTCTATATTGTGTGGGGTTTTATGAAAAGCAATTTGGAAATTCAAATTATTTTCATCAAGTGTTAAAGCTCAGACTGGTACTTAATAGTTTTTACTTTACTTCTTTTTAAAATGATGATAATATTGTACCCTTCAGTGTGCTAAATTTACATTCCGTGTCCTCCGCGGAAAGTGATGGTGGTAGACAGGTTAGAAGCGTATAACGCTACTCTGAGGACAGCAGGCTAGATTTTGATAATCCCGGTCCCTTCCATTTCCCCAATAGTGTCAAATATCTTAAATTTTTGACGATTAAATTCCATGGATTGGCTGAGTTTCAACCCTAGTATTTACCAATCAATGTGTCTTACCACTGTATCAACCCTTGGTCTTACCACTGAACTGCTGAACTCTGAGGACGGCAGGCTAGATTTTGATAATCCCGGTCCCTCCCATGTCCTCAATAGTGGCAAATTACCTAATTCATGACGATTAAATTCCATAGATTGGCTGAGTTTCAACCCTAGTATTTATCAATCAATGTGTCTTACCACTGTGCCAAAACTTGGTCTTACCACTGAACTCTGGGGACGGCAGGGTAGATTTTGATAATCCCGGTCCCTTCCATGTCCTCAATAGTGGCAAATATCTTAAATTCTTGACGATTAAATTCCATGGATTGGCTGAGTTTCAACCCTAGTATTTATCAGTCAATGTGTCTTACCACTGTGCCAAACCTTAGTCTTACCACTGAATTCTGAGGACGGCGGGCTAGATTTTGATAATCCCAATCCCTTCCATGTCCTCAGTAGTGGCAAATATCTTAAATTCCATGGATTGGCTGGGTTTGAACCCTAGTATTCACTAGTCTTACCACTGTACCAACCCTTGGTGGTGGTGTACTGGTATTGAAACGGAACAAGCCCCATCATTCTTACATGAAGCCTGTCATTCTAAAACTAGTCAAATTTCCTTCCTCTATCGAATGATCAATTTAGTTACTTAAGCCTGGAAGTCAGTGTGTACATAGGGGTTAACGTCCCGAGGTAACCCGCACAAATATCGTCATTATCTACATAACATATCCATCTTGCTTATCAATATTTGTTTAGGAAAAATGGAGACTTAATAAAAGATTTAGAGCAGTGTACCACGTGCTTCGCCATAGTTCAATTTAAATTTTTCACTCTTTTTTCAACCAAATTTAACTTTCTTGGTTTGAGTTGATAAATAATCTTACTTGTTTCATGCTATCTAGCCTTTACTTATTCAATTGACCGTATTAGTAACTTTATTAGTAAATTAGTAACTCGAAAATAGTTTGAGATTTTTGAGATTTACCTAATCATTTTCCCGAGGTCTCAGCCTATGGTTTTGAGGAAGTCCATTCAAGTAATTTGGTTTAAATCTTTAAAATAAACTTAATTTGTTCCCTCCTACCCCCCCCCCCAAAAAAAAAAAAATATATTTTGAGCTTATTCAGAGGAAAACGGCGCGGCGACGAGAAAATACACAATAATAGGTGGAATAAAAAGATTTAAAATAAAAAAATCCTGAAATAAACTATCGGCCGTCCTGTTTGCGGAAAATAGGAAAAAGATTCAAATCAGCAAATGGTACCTTCTGGTTGGGGTTAGTAATATTGTATTCTGTATTTGCCATGCTGACTGAATGCAAAGAGTTCCAATTCACAATCTATTTAACTCAAATCAAACCGGTGTCCCCTTATTTGCCCAGGATTCAAAGCATTAATAATTGCTAACTTCAAAGGCTATGTTCAGATGAACGCGCAATACCGCGCGGTAAGACGACTAAATAACCTAATTGTGGCTAGCAATCGTAAATCGCGTATTCTGCTATTGTCATGCTGCCTCAAATACAGGGTTCCAATTCACAAAATAACTCTTGGACTCTTAATCTATGCCTAAAACAATCCATCAGGCGTCTTCTTTGGGGGAAATTCGAAAAGACACTGCAATAATTGTGGTTCGTGTTGTGGGCACGTATCACATTCTTCTATCTCATTATACAATGGTCTCGTAAAGATGGTATGCTACACAATGGAAAGATATTTCAGTCATTTGTTATCTGGCTAAAGGCGTGACATTTAGAATGAAGGTTTCATGTTGAATGGAAACATTAAAATTATAAGTAAGGCAAGCAGAGGACGCGCGGCACGGGGGAACAAGAAAACAATTGTGCACCGCGGGGCACGGCGTGAAGCATTGAGGCTTATTGTACTTTTCAAAATTCTCTCTCTCTCTCTATTTCTTTCTTTATGATGAACTGATGTGGTTTTGCTACTACAGACGAAATTGTTAAAAAGGAATTGAAACTTATTCTCCTTGTATAATGCAGCGATCATTTTCATTTTACAAATGAAAATTACTTCATGGTTAGAATTTTCATCATTTCGTATTAATATGAGTGAATTCAGAAGAAAATAATACACCAGTAACGTTAGTATTACTGAAGTTAAGCAACGTCCAGCAAGGTTTTATTTGTTGGGTGACAACGCGACCTCGTGATGATGGCGATTTCTGGCTTCACAACGAATAAGATAAATTAAAAACACAACTGCGAAATATTCAGCACGGGTACAACACTAGAAACATCCATTCGTTGGTCCCATCGTCACTTCCACTGTTTGGACAATCTTTTTTGGACGGGGGTATCCGAATTTACAAAAATATCAACGTGTCCGTGAGGGAGGGAAATTTGAGGGAATTTAAAATTCGGCTAAAAAATGATCTGTTGAATTCAGCCCCGTACTGTATCGGATACAACACTAGAA
>CM022878.1:30459761-30486353 GCA_012654025.1 Pachypsylla venusta | reverse complement strand
TGAATTTCGTAAAAAATGTTGCATTTGAACTCAGCTACCCACCATATTCAGGGGTCCCATTTATAGCCAAACACCCTGTATGTATCTATCCATAAAATTAAATATTTGTACCGTATGCTTTCTCTTTTTACCTAAACGATTGTGTTCAAACTTGTGATAGCAAGCTTTCCCCCATAAGTATTTTGAGAAAAAGTTACCCACAGAAAATTCATGCCTATGCCTCTATGAAAATTGATTGCTGAAATGAAGTAAAAAGTAGATACTGACTTTTACTATACCCACTTACAATATTCGCCCCTTATATTTAGGTCAGCTTCTATAGGAAATCAAATTATACAAAGAACTTTTTTGACAAGAAAAATATTATTATTATTTTATGAAATTTTCCATTTTTCATAATTACGTATATTTTCCAAAAGAGAAGACATCAGCAGACAAGAAGAAAGAAAAATACTTTAAGTGCCAAAAAATATTATTTTCTTTGCAGAAATAACAAAATGATCATTTTCCATTCTTTTTGTATTCTCATTTTCTTTTGTTTGCTTTGTCTTATGTATTTCGCTCTGCGTTCTTCTATTATTCTTTGTTTAAATAAAAGATATTTAGACAAGAAAGACAGAAAGAGACATTAATTTTATCTTTATCCTATTTCATGGGACTTTATTATTTTATTAATAATTGATTGTCTCGCTGTGAGTGCATCGGTTTGCTCGTCAGATTAATTAGTAAAATGAGTTTTTTTTCCGTTTTGGCGAAAATGCGAGAAAAAGTGGAGTCAAACAGTGTCTTGAGACAGTGCTCATTTATTTTTCCGATTACTCAGATGTTATGTAAGCGGAGTTTTTTCTTCAGGTCAAACAATCGACCAACGATTTAATATTCTGAGCAGGTTAAGGGAGAACATCCGAAGGATCAGGGCGAACAGGTGAGTACCGGCATGTACGTGAAGCAGTTTTTAATCAAAAATGGTATCAAACGATTGTGTTCCTGCGACTTATTTTCGCTCTGCAGAATAAAAATGACATGATAGGAAAACGTTTTAAGACTGTGAATGAGGTGAATAGAATTCCGGAACGCCTTGAGCTCAATCCACTTACTGAATTTAAAAACTGTTTAGTCATGGATAGCACTCACAGAAGCTCGAACCTAGGTGCTCAACCACAAAGTAAAATCTCGCAGGATGTTGCTAAACCTAAGTGATCTTACAGGAACTGGTGTATTTAACGTGCCTTTACGGTGTCTCATTTTTCATAAGTGAAAAATGAGACAGCGTATTTCATTTTTCATTCTTTATGAAATACTATCTGTTTCGCCCGTGCTTCGCTACGGACTATAGGTATGGCCCTTCCCGTGCTAATAGTATTCTATGATTTCCCTTTCAAAAATCGGAAACAAATAATATTCTATACCCCCACACACACACAGTTATCGTTACATTGAGTTTTATTATTATAGATAGTGAAATATTTCATAAAGTATGAAATAAGGAAGAACAAAAAGAAGAAAAAATCATCTGCAAATATTTACAGCCAATAATGACCATTCCAGCCATTCAAGTTGGACAATATTTGGAAAAAATATATCGAAAAATTACTGTAAATGGACCCCCTATGCACTCAACTAAGTCCAAAAATAGTTAGACAAGGAGTTAGCCTAATCTGAAAACCTAGAACAATTTGATAAGGTTCGCCCCTAATAGGGTTCTATTATATAACATCGCTTTGATAATTAAAATCTGAAATTCTAATGTTCGTATCATCATAAAAAAAGGGAAACAAATATATCGAAAAATTACTGTAAATGGACCCCTATCCACTCAAATAATACCAAAAATAGTTAGCCAAGGGGTATGTACTCTGTACCTAATCTGAATTCCTAGAACAATTTGATAAGGCTGTCAACTGGATTTGTTATATACACCAGAAAAGTTCGTATCTAAAGTTATAAAAAAATGGAAACAAATATATCGAAAAATTACTGTAAATGGACCCCTATCCACTCAAATAAGAACAAAAAATAGTTAACCAAGGAGTATGTACCTAATCTGAAATCCTAGAACAATTTCATAAGGCTCGCCCCTAGGGTTCTATCAAATAACTTTGCTTTGATCATTAAAATCTAAAATTCTAATGTTCGTATCATCATAATACACTGTAAATGTAAAAAGTACATAAAACGTAACTTTATGCATATAGCTTTCTCGGATGCTTGCTCATAAAATATAGAATACGTTTCTTGTTCTTTCCAGTGTTCTCTTTCTGTGTGTTCGGAAATGCGTTGAATTTTTTATAATTTTTATCTTTCTAGTTTCTGTAGAGAAGTGAATTCACAAACAAATTCAAATTTTATTACAGTTGGGATACTTGCTAAAGTTTACTACTCATACGATATTTTATTTTTTTTGGTGAATTTGACAAAATTGGAGTACTTGTTTATACGAGTAATATTTTATATTTCAACATTTTAAGTTTGAAGCGGTTATAAAAAAAACGTACCTAACAATTCTTTTCAACCGAACATTTCGGGAGAGAGAAAATCAGTATTGATTTTTTTACAATAAACACGCGCAGTCGCGCACACGTCTAGGATCCATTTCTACAACAATAGGAAACAAGAAAATGCGAAAACAAGAAAATCCGGTGTGAGCATCTCACGACTGTCCTTATTTATAAATATACCTTTACTTGGCTTAACGTCTTTTTACCATCTTTTGGTCATTCGAGACAGGAGTTTTATCTTACATTCGCTGGAAACTTACAATTGACCTCACCCACCACGGGTTGTGCGTAAAAAAGCCTGCAAAACGAGCGCTCGAACCTACGTGGTCACCAACATGGTAATACTTCGTTGAACGTTGCTTAACTTTAGTGATCTAACGGAAATTGGTGTATGTAACGTGACACAGAAGCTGGCTATAAATACATCTTTTCAATGCTTCAGGTCCCCAGAACATCATTATGGGTAGCTGGTTTCCAAGTTTCCATCGAATGGAGGGTAAAACCCCCGTCTCAAATGAACAATGATGTTAAAGAGACGTTAAGCCAACAAAAAACATATTTTTTTTATTTTTATTTTTTTCGTCCTTTTGTAAAATTAAAAATTCAAGTATCTAGCTGATCGGCCTAGTTTCGTAGTCTAGTGACTCATGATCTGAACGGTTAATCCGATGGTGTTGGGGTTGAATTCCAAAAAAGATGTATTTTTCTCAAAAGGAAAATTCCGTACCCAGGAAAACATGTAATTATATACCCTATAGTAATACTTAATGCGGCTCCTTGGAAATCGTTTATTTTTGTAAAAAAAATAGTAGGCAATTACACCTAATACTCTTATAAGTATGTACCAATCAAAGGATGTGTCACGCAACTGTATATCCAGTACAATCTATGTTTCTAACCTCATAAAAGTTTCTGAAAATGTATGCATGAGGTTCTTTTACATTGGTAACTTTTCTTTTGAAAATGAACGGAAAAATATAAAGTGAATGAATGGGCTTTAGTTGAAAATAAATTGATGCGATGGGAAGAGAGTGGGAGAACCGAAACTTTATCTTTTCTCTCTCTCTCACTTTTAACTACCTACCTTCCTTTCTGTAATTACTTCCTTTTATTTCCAACATCAGTCTGCTAGGAACAAACTTTTTTTCAGTTTATCTCTCGAAAAACAAATTAAGTTGTTTCATAAAATACAAACTTGCATTAAATTGTATCATTAAATTATCGTGAAAAAGTGGAAAAAACTGCCAACGGNCTTTGGTTTTACCAATAATGAGGAGACTGACGTCATCACAATAGAGGGCGAATTCCGCGCTAGGGGCAGAATTTTCTTGGTCATTGATAAATATAAAACATATATTAAAAAGTAATTTTAAAAGAATAATTGAAAACTGCAATTTAATCTTGATTTTCAGGGAGTAACAAACAAAACTGTGCCTGATTTTGTTGTAAGATCCCTAAAGCCTTTCCGGTGAAAATCTAGGTAAGGATCTGGATTGTCTAAAGGGCGAAGACATCGCATGATGAAACCGATCCTACTATAAGCAGAACTAACCATATTTTGAATATGTAGGTTGAAACTGGCATTTTGAGTGTATGTAATGCCAAGGTCCTTTTTAAGCAAAACATTTTGTATTTCTGCGATGTTAATTTTGTACGAACTTTCCATGATATTTCATTTGGATGAGAAACGAATAAAAAGGTCCAAGTCGCATATGATCGGCTTTTTTTAGAATTTCCAACAGCCTCGGGCAAATCTAGACCGATCTTGACGAGTGATACATTTTTGGAAACGTCTATCCATGAAAAAACTATTTTTGGCTATTGTGAATTCGAATAAGAAAACTCATTTTTTTTCGATCCGCCCTAAGGGTCATGGATCGGGAAGGTTGGGCCAAAATTAAAGCTATCGTCTATTGAAAATATGGTACTCCCAAAGAAGCTAGACCAGCCTGTATAATAGTTAAATATATAATTTAATTAATTAATAGATAATTAAATTAATACACATGATTTTTGTTGGTAAAAAATAATAAAAAAAAAATAACTCTAACAAATTACAAGGTATTTTTGTTGTAGATAGTACTAGCTCGGTAGATATTTATAAAGATCTTTTTCATTCATTACTCTTCTTTTGCTGTCAATGCGACAAACGACAGGGCCGTCTCTGCAGGGAAAACATCCCTACGTGCAAGCATGTGTGGAAAGAAAAAAAAGAGAAATTTTGACGCTGTTCAAGATGACGCTGTTTAATGAAATTTACTGATAGGAAATGACATTCTGAATTTTGAGTATGCGTGGGAGGTGCAGAAGAGAGAGATAGAGATTGGGGATGGGCATGGAGAAGAAAGAGAGATAGTGATAAGGGAGGTTTGGGGGGGGAGTAAGAAAATAAATAACTTCTCCAGTGAAACTTACAAATAAGTAATTAAGTTACGTTTTGAATCGGCTGACGAGAAAGATTATTTACATGAACGAAACAAGATTAGCTATGTATTGTGTAATTGAAACTGTAACATTCACTTTAGCTTTATTTGGTTATCGTTAAGTGTTTTTTCAATCATTAGTGGCATCATCGTATCCGATGGTAACCAGATGTAATATACTGGTTACGATCCCAACAATCTTAACATCTATTGGTTATTTGAGACATCTCTTTAACATCTATTGGTTATTTGAGACGTCTATTTAACATCTATTTGAGACGGGGGTTTTACCCTCCATTCGATGGAAACGTATAAACCCACATTGATCTGCGGGTGATGTTCTCACGGGCCAAATCTACCTGGAAATCTTCAGAATTTAGTCCGTAAATAGGTAGATGATATTATTGTGGGGCTTGACAGACATTAAACTTTCTAGTAATTGTAAAGAATTCGAACAAAAAGAAGAATTTGATGGTATAAAATAACACAGAAAGCAACTCTGAGCGCGAAAATAAGTTGTCATCCACTCAGTAAAACCCCGCTGGACATTCAGTGATCTTACGGATAAAGGTGTATTCAACGCATCATTAGATGGTGGCTGCTACTGAAGTTGATAAATAAAATACTTTAACTCCATTGATTTCACGCTTTCAACCGACTTTTCCTTAATATCTCCAAAGGCTCTTTACTAATACACATCACATTAAAAGAAGTTTGTTACGAAATAAGTTCTATAGATTAATCATGTTAGAAAGTTCAAGCCTCGAACTTTGCAAACTCCATTTTTCAATCACGAAAAGAAATTTTCTTTTCTTTTTTCGTGAGTAAAGTAGGTAGATATGGAAAAATAAAATATATAATTTTGCCAGATAAAGCATACGAAGATGTGGACTTCAATTAGTTATATTCTAGACAGAATGGACCGCTCGATTCTGTCTAGAAAAAATATGCCCTTCTTTTTTGTAAACAACTTTACGAATAGAATAATTTCTATACGAAAAAAGTTGACAACAGCAGGTCTAATTTATCTGCCGGGTTGACTTTTTGTATCGCTATAACATTCAAGCGCGTTGTCCGTTTTTGATAAACTTGGCATCATTATTTATTTTGTTCATGAAGATAACTTGGGCAAACTAATGGCACAATTAATTGATACAGGGGCCACACAGAGATTCATTGCGGCAATTTAAATGACATTTGAAAACTATTCCTATCTTTTGTATATTTTTTTTTTTTATCTTTTCAAAAATACTTACATCTTAACGTAGAGAAAAATTCACCTTAGTTAGGATTTGAGCCCATCACCTACCTCAGATCAAGAATTTAGGCCATGAATCATCAGCTATTAGACTGAGTAAGTCTCTTAATTTACTCGTCAATAATGCACTTTTCTGCCATCTAGTAATGTTCATGAAAAAAATTGAACAACTAGCAAATTTCATGGAAAACCATTTCAATTCTTTAAATCCAAACAAAGTGTTCTGCTTGCGGAGCGGGGCTTGGGACTTAAAAGAAAATGAAACTTTTTTTCTTCCCTATTTCCTTCAAACAAAGTTATCTCAGATTGCCTGTGGATATATGAAGATAGAAAAGGGCCTTTGTTGAGACGGAAATTTAATTATCTGCTGTGGATATGTCCCATCTAATTTATCGTCATTCAACAATGACAGGTTTTTGTCACAGGAGATTCTTTTTGGGGATTTTTAAGATATTGTCAATATTGCTGCGTGGAAACATTTACTACTAAAGGCGAAAATTCTGAATCCTTAATGTGAGATGAACTTTATTAGCATTAAGTTACGTTTATGTGGCTATGCCTCGCTCAAATGACATCGTTCATTTTAGTTGTTTTGAGAAGAAAAAAAAATGGAAGCATAAAAAATTCTTCTTCTCCTTACGAAATTTTTAAAAAAAGGTTCCCTACTATACTGAAATTATGGTATGTACCCCATTTTTTGGTTATCAGATAATAGGTTTTCTTTAGCAATGGTGGTGAGTCGTTCCTCATTTATCCTTTTAACCTTTTTATATACTTGTATATAAATGTGGAATGAAGAATAGCAAAAATAAACTTGACCCTACATTATTATGTACATGGGCCAATTTTTTTTTTTGGAAAAGTTGAAACTTGACTTTTCATAATAGTACATTCACACTATATAATTTTAACATTATCGAATACAAAATTTTTAGAACACCCAACAATCTTTAGCCTTTTAGATTAAAAAATTAGAAGGAACAAAAAAGAAATCTGCTGACTGCCAATTTTTATCTAACCCCCCCCCCCCCCTCCCNCCCCCCATTCATTCTGAAGACACAAGAAGAATTGTAATGAAAGGAGAAATAGAAAAAAGTTCTCTCTCGTACTTGTATTTTGCTGCCAAGTTTTTTCATTTCTTCTCTTCGGAGATAAAATTTATACTCGTGCCGTATCGATAGTGATGTTGTGACTCAGCCATGATGATATCAGTTTAGTTTGTTCTTCTTTATTTTATATCTAGGTCTAAAGCTATGCTGACTGTATGACCTATCTATTGGCAACATTTTTTTTTTTAAGTTTCTAAATTTAATAATGTGCCATTGTCTAGAAATCGTTTCTAGGGTTCTCTACAAGTCAGTGACGTACCTAGGGGGCCGGGGGGTGGTTGCCCCGGCACAATGATTGGGGGCGGCCAAACGATATTCGCTCTTCCGTAAGATAAAGAAATGATACTAAAAAAAAATTATTACTGAAAAATTGAGTCTTTCATTCATAAAAAGATTACGCAACATTGGATCTCAATTCTTGATGAAAAATGAAAATTTTATCTGATTTATATAATTTGAGATTATTGCAAACTTAAAATTTTTTCACCATCACAATTGAAAAACTCACATGTTAACTTTTCTGTTTTTTTTTTTTTTTTTTTTTTTTTTTTTTTTTTTTTTTTTTTTTTTTTTTTTTTTTTTTTTTTTTTNAAATTTGCAAACCAGCTACCCACATTGACCTCACCCAGCCTGGGTTGGGCCGGAAAAATAGCCAGCATCACGAGGCCGCGAACCCACGTGAACACCCACATGGTACAACCTCGCTGATCGTTGCTTAACTTCAGTGATCGAACGGGAACTGGTGTATTCAACGTGTCATAGACGCTGGCTTTTTTTTCGCTTCAATCGCTGCAAATGTACATATTACGAGTATATCCTCGTAATCCAATATTGCAGCAGTTTCATTTTCAATTGAAAGATTTGAAAAAATATTTGTTAATCTACTTTGACTCATGGTTGATCTCTAATAAGATTTAATCAATTTTATTTTCAAAACTCGACCAAGTATTAGCGATTGTTTAGTGACGTACGAATATGTACGTGAATTAACGTTAATAATGAAATAAAACATGAGAATTGTTAAAAATAATCTGTAAAAGAAATTAGTCTACCGAGTTTGTATGATGAGAAACTTGTAAAACGATGGATGTGGGGGCGAATCATTCTTTGCCCCAGGCGCTCAATGTTCTAGATACGCCACTGCCACATCAAATGGAAAACGGAACCCTATATTAGTAAATATATATTGGTGGTGTAGTGGTAAGGCAGGGCTGGTAAATAGTAGGACCTGAGTTCAAACCCTCATTAATTTCATCCTAATTAATTTGAGATATTTACCACTTTTGGAGCACATGTAAGGGGCCGAGATTATCAACATTTAATAGTCCGGGAGTCCTCAGAGTAGCGTAATATGCTACATAGACACGAAAAGTAAGTGAGTAGTACATTTGAGATGAAAGGGCATAACTATAGATTTTTCTTTCAAATGACCTGCGGAGATTTCAAAAATCATAAACTGGTCATCAAAAATATTTATTTATGAACAATAGATTTTTTTTTTTTTTTGTGGCTGAAAGTCTTTTTAACATCTATAGCCAGCAGAATCACGAGGCACAACCCTAAGTTGTCATTCACTAGATAAACGTTGCTAAACTTGAGTGATCCAGCGGCAACTGGTGTATTCAACCTCCCATGGACGATGGCTACCTTTAAATTCGCTATACGGAATATTACTAATATTATAAAATCGTCCATCGTCTATGGTCTTTTGAATACCAGAGTTGCCGTAGATTCACTGAATTTAACTTATTTCCAGCGAGGTTTTACTTGATGGTTGACATATTGTGAACTCGGCCCGTGATAATGGCACCCTCAAGTAACTTCTCACAATCTCAAGTATTATTTGCTTTTGCTCATGAAAAGTTATTGTCGTAAGTAGATTGGAAGAAACTACGCCTTCTTATTGAAAGAGGTATTATTTTTACGATCGGGTCGACAGTTTTTTTTTCAGTTGAATACCAAAATCGGTACGATGATGTATTGGACACATTTTATCAGAAGGTACATAATAATTATTGAGGCATATGATAATAAGATGTCCATTTAACCATTTTATTAACTGTGTTGTATACAATACACTCATTACAAAATGAATATGTATAGTGCAGTCATGTGTATGACAGAATGGAAAAATAACTCATTTGGAAATGCGAATCTCTTGCTCTCTCTTTATAAAGACTTTACCATTGTTTTCTTAATCTCATTTGTTCCCCCCACTGCTCGTCTTGTCGAAGCTATCAAATGCATACTTCACGTATCAGTATGTAGCTAACTTACGAAACACATGTCCCACATTGATGGAGAAGGGAATATACAAACAATAATATGTATGGCTATGGCTTTTCTAGATTTTACTTTATGAAGGCTGGAAAATATTTTTATTTTAGTACCTACTTACATCGCATTGTTATTTTTATGGTCTGCACCTTGGAATTTTCTGCAATAGGCAGCTTAAAAATCTTAAAATAGATTCTACTTCGTACAACTCTGACTACTGATGACCTTGTTATCTTCTGTAGGGAATGTAACGGAAGGTGAAGTAGTAAGTATTGTTTTGTTTAGGAAAGCTATTATAAGTACAATATGTTGTCTTTTCTTTAGAATATTCGAGATAGAGGTTTTTATGTCTTTCTGATCTTATAAGGCGGTTTAAAAAATTGTCACTCGATAAGAGTCGAGATCGAGAGTCGACTCATGGAGTCGACTCATATTTGTGAGTCGAGTCGAGTCATGTCGACTCACTTAAGTGAGTCGAAAATCCCATCCCTAGTTTTCTATTCGCTGAAAACATACAAGCCGCCGCCAATTTTGACCTCACCTGATGGGTTGGGACAGCGTAATATCACCTGTGCACATAAATAATATCACACCACCTCTGATGGTTTATTTTTCCATTTAACTTAATCAGCACGTTGCTGAATAACGAACTGAGTGGGTTGCAGCAATGCACATTGATCACCAGTTAGTTGGTATTTGGATTTGAAAGTGTAAAGACAGATTGTTTAGAACGAACATATTATAAATATAGAATAAGGTAAGTTTTCAATCCTATTCCTTGTTATTTTATTAATCTAATATACCTATAAAATTCTCGTGTCACAGTGTTTGTTACCATAAGTACTCCTCCAAAACGGCTTAACCGATTTTAATGAAATATTTTATGTACATACGGTAGGTCTGCGAATAGGTTTTTATCTATAATTTGATAGAATTGAACACCCGCAGACTTCAACAACCATTATTTTTTTTTTGTAACCTAACCCAATACTACTCCCAACACGTTCTACATAGCTTAACAACCCGTTACTACTCCCCATGTTCTCTCATCTTTTCGAAACGAAGTTCGGGTACTCAGCTAGTTTTTATACTAATATACTATGTATACATGTATCTATCATAGGTTAACTGCCGTTGGGCTGGTTGGCAACAACTCGACATGAGTTGTTGATACTTGAGAATCCTTACGGATGCAGTTGCTTCTCCTTGCTTTCTGCATGGGCAATGAAAAAGATATCGTTTCTGATCCTTCCCTCAGTCGTCTTTTACAACCGGCATGGGCTTGAGTGAGTGCCTTGGAAGTATTCTTTTTAAGTTCCCCTATCCACAGGGGACTGTATAAATTTATACATCTATAAAAAAATATATAGAGTTGCTGCCGCTTTAATGCGGTTGCAGCCATCATGCCAGCATCACGAGGAATCGAACAAATAAAACCTCGCTGAACATTGCTTTGATTCAAATGACTAACTTCATAACAATAAGTGGTGTATTCACGCTTCACTATGTTCTAATGTTCATTTCATCGACTTTATAATGTTCTCTTAGCATCGTGTTGTTTTTGTAGTTATTTTCTTCTTCTTCTTCTTCGTCTCATTTCCTATTGATGATTTTGTATTCAATATTATCGTTCTTAATATTGTTTTTACTGTTGTGGTTATTCCAAGGATTTTGTATTCAAAACCAATAAATTATTATTGAAAGATGTTGTTGTGTTCTGATTAGAGTTGAAATATATTCTACTCAGTTTGTTGAATAAGAACTTGGTTTGCCATTCATATCCGATCCCCACATATCACAATACTCATCATTATAAGATAAGTCAATTTATTCTGACAACGTACATTATTATTATTATTTTGCTGAATGTATAATACTCCTGAGTGTATGTTGGAGCTTTAAGTACAACCCAAAGGGGCGAGGGGAGGGGGGATCCCAGCACAAAACAACGTTTCGTAATTCTCCCATGCTGATAATATATTCACTTTTTTTCAGTTGTATTTTGCAGCTTAAAATATTATCATACATTCTGTTTATGAATTTATTTTTTTTATAAAAAGAGGATTTCCAGATCGAATTGAATATTTCTCTTTGTGTTTGGCATGATCAGATTTGGTATGCATGAAACTCTTTTTGTGTTTGGTATGCATGAAGCTCACTGTGTGTTGGGTATGCATGAAACTCTTCTGGTGTTTGGTATGATCTGATTTGACATGCATGAAACTCACTGTCTGTTTACTATGATATGATTTGGTATGCATGAAACTCACTCTGTGTTTGGTATGATCTGGTTTGGTATGCATGAAACTCTTTTTGTGTTTGGCATGATCTGATTTGATATGCATGAAACTCTTTTGGTGTTTGATATGATCTGATTTGGTATGCATGAAACTCTTTCTGTGTTGGGTATGATCTGATTTGGCATGCATGAAACTCACTGTGTGTTTAGTATGATGTGATTTGGTATGCATGAAACTCACTCTATGTTTGATATGATCTGATATTCTGCGTAGTGCGTAAGGTGAAAATTATTTCACTTTTCTCTACAGGCTGTAGGCACTAGACCAAAAGTCGGTACCTGGGGAGGATGGAGGGGACCCGCTCTGTGAAAGTGCTACGGGCCCCGCGGAAGGTTAATCCGGCCCTGATAATCGGTTGATTAACCCGATTATTTTATTTCATAGAGCTACATGGTAATAGTACCGAGTTTAAGGTTTGCAAACATCCAAGACGTGTATCTACATGGGAGTGGAAGCATAAAGTTATTTCTATATTTTTAGTCCAAAGTTGCATGCTGTGGTCCATTATCACAAACATAATATCTATTATTACAACAAGACTTCTAAAATGAAATGCAAGTCAAGAGGGGTTCTCGTTCAATGTAAAGGGAAATTTCTTTAATGGATATGTTTTTAGTTTAACAGTTTTGTTAGTTTAAATGGGGGGCGACAGAACATTTGACCAAGTAACAGCGCTGGATAAAATATTTTTCATTCCATTATCACAACTAGATTTGTAGCCATCACAGCATTACAAGGCCACTACAATAAACTATCACTGCACTATACATATTTCTTTGCTCTCGTAATGCCCGCCACTGATCGCTACTCACATTAAAGTAGCTGCTCAACTGTCCTTAAGAGTCTGAGTGCACCCCGAACAACCAAGCAAAGTTCCGAAAAAAAAATCCGGTTCCGCCAGGATTCAAACCCGGATCTCCCGCGTGCAAAGCCTGTGTGACACCCACTAAGCCATGGAGGCTGCTTTTTGAGAAAAATATCTTCAAACCAAAAATATTAAGGCATCAATTATCTGATAACCTATTGTGGGTCAGTTGACCAATTATGTTGGGTAAATTTTAGTATGGGAAGCTGGTTTTCCTATGGAAAAGTCTGTTTTTTGTCTATCCGTTTCAGAGTTACGATAAACTCCTTTTTAAGATTGTCGAATGCCAGAATTAGAATTCTTTTAATAGACGCTCAATCTGAAGTTCTTCCTTCAGATCGACCGTAAAAATCATTCCCAGCTTTCTATTGGCTGATGATATTGAGTTCAGCCAATAGCAATTTCGTATTAACTCTATATAATATTTCGACATCACATGATGTATAACTTGAATTTTTTGTTCCACTTAATATTGTTTAAATTTGATGCAATAATTTAATATCTGATTCAAGAGACGATACCACACAGGATATTTCTGGAACTTATTATTCAAGCAATATACTGGGTGTATTTTACGTCCAACAATTAGTAACCAGGAGGCATGCGAAAGCATTAGCAGTTAGCAACCACATGGGGATATGTCTTGTGACAAACCAAGCTTCATGCAACATTATCAAGTAGACTGTCTACTTGTTAATGTCTGTATTTGATAATGTCAGACCGACTCGGTCAGTGACTGAGAGTCAGTCTACTTGATAATAACAAACAGACGAAAGCGCCCGTGGCTCAATAATTTACTTGCAGTTGATACAAAACTCTTTTTCTATTTTGAAAATTATTTTTATATTTATTTTGTTATTCATTCGGAGAAGATAGATAGCTCCCTCCCCCAAACTTGCGCCACTGTTCTCAACATGACATATCATTCCTCAATCTGCAAGAAAGGCAAATTTCTTCTCCTGGCCAAGTACAACACAAAAAGGATATGATCTGAACTACAATCAATATCATGAATATTGAAATTAAAACAGCGTTGATAACTTAACCTGACAAAAATGCCATGGAAGGTAAATTCAATTGAAATACAAAACTGCTATCTTTTATCCGCTTGACCAATAGTCCAGTGTGAACTGTCTCTGAAAAAAACTTTCCGCAAAGGAAACAAAAGAGAGAAACTCAATATGTGGCCATAATGGATCGCCAGTCAATATTATTTTCTTCCTGCTGGGTCCAAAAAAAAAGAAAATGGAAGCTGTGAAATTATGGACGAGAAACAATGTTGAATTTCCTATTAAGAATAAAGAGGTTTACTGTGGGATAGATTTCAGCTATTGTAAATATATGAACTTCAAGTGTGTATCGGTGATGAAACGAACAAATTGAAAAAAAATTAAAGTCGCTTAAATTTTATTTAAGAAAATCCTTGCCAAATTCGCAAAATCCATTTGCAATGGGATTGTGAAGACCAAATATTTTAAACGCTTCTCCGCATCGCGGCCGTTTGTGAAAAATGAGATCTGTAGTATTTTTTCTCCTTTCGGATGAAGTATAATGAGATCTGTATTAGTATTTTTTCTCCACTCACCCAATAGTAAATTTCACAATCTTAAAAAATGTGCTTCTTTATGATTATTAACATAGTTCTACCAATTAAATTGTCCAAAAGTTTTCTTACACTCAAGTCATTTACAATCACCGGTGTCTTCCCAGTCCCACAATAATATCATCTACCTATTCCTAAGATTTCCCTACAATTCTCTTGAGGCTTCTTCTCAAAGTACTCCTAAATTCCATGGAGCGTCATTAGTTTTAAACAAAACGAACACTCAACTTGGCATCAGATGTTTTAAAAACAAAAACAGCTTCAAAATATTTTAAAATAAAATAAAAAAAATAACAACTTGGATTGATATTTTATGTTTGATTAATTTTATCTTTGACAAGCTTTTGTGGAGATGAAATACGTTGAGGCGTAAAATTTATAGGAAGGGGAAAAATCCCTACCCTTTTTGAGGGAGAGAAAAAAAGAAAATAAAAAAAGACATAAAAATTGTGCCCGTAAAGGCAGTTTTTGTAATATCCTCCTTTCTTTTCTTCTGAAGAAAAAAAAAATCAAGTTTGTCAAAACAAAAGTAGCTTTTATTCAGCCCCTTTGAAGTTTTGATTTAAAAAGTCCTTATTTTCTCACCCCTCGTTTCAATACCTTGAAAATATAACTTTTTATTTTTATGTAAAAGTTTTATTTGTTAGAAGAATGATGTTCAGAAATTTTAATAACTTTTTAGTTTTCAAATATTTTTACTGTTATAGAAAATTCTTTTATACCTAACTTAAGATTGATACTATATTTCTCTCAGAAGTGCATTTTGTAATGCCATATTTTATTTATATATCAACCTATAGCCAACTTCTATGGCACGTTGAATATACCAGTTCCCGTTAGTTTACTGAAATTAGTCCAGCGAGGTTGTACTAGTTATTACTACGTTCATATACTTTGCTGATTAATTTTTGGGTCCTCTAAGTTGCCTGCAGCGGAAGATTTAAATTGTCCTCATACATCTGATTTGGGAGGCTAAATTGGTTGGTTAAATTGGGATACTATGTCAAGTTAAAACATAATGAAGGTTGAAAATTACTATATCCTCACTTGAGTCAAGTCCTATAAAAAGTTAATGACATCTAATTCTTTAGACAAGTACCTTCAAAACAAAGTGCCTACAATTTACACCCATGTAGGTATAAATTTAATGTTGGCTTCTAAAATTATAATATTCCCCTATTTGTCCCCCTTTATCCTGACCCTCCATCATGAGAGTTGAGATAACATTGTTTCTGGTAAAGATAAATTTTAGTAAACCAGGATGGAAATAAAGTAATAAATTAGTCTCCAACCATTTTCTGGTTTATAATTTTCAGGAATGGTAATAGGAAAAGTTCATTAGGGGTTACAATTTGGGGATAAGAGAATATTCAGTCAGCTTAGTGTTAGATTGACCTATAAATTATCCTGCAACGACTTTCTTGCATCCGAGCAGCGCACCAGGCCCCAAATTTCGGAAAGTAATAGTATATGTTTACATGAAGCAATTCACCTGGTTTTGCACACCGATTCTACAAAGAATAGGCCACCAAATTGTGACATTATTCGGCAAAGATTTCAAAGGATAATATCAATCCGTTTAGGATAATATTTTTAGTTTTCTCTTTTGGATACCTACGCACTGACTGACTCAAAAATTCATTCACCCATCATCAATATTAGGCACTTCCCGTATATGCTTCACAACGTTGGCGCTTTAGGGAGGAGAATACACTGTGTCGTAGAAGAACGCCAAAACCTAGCATGAATGTAGAGATATACGTGTAATTAAAAGGGGAGATAATTCTGTTTAAACTCTTTCACTCTGAGTGCTCCAAAGCGATCCCGTATTAGGAAAGGAAATGCGAGTATGTACCTTGACCAACGTTATTTAACTTCATTGATGTGACGAAAACTGGTGTATCCAACGTGGTAAATCGTTGGATATATATATATATAAAACCAATAACAGCACAGAAAAGTTTGAAATTGACGTCGATTATAAAACAGGGGAATTAGAAATTCATAATCTTTCACGAAAACGTGCGTCAAATTTCATAAAAGATTTGCAACCTAAACATTATTATGTATGCAAATATATGCAAACATTATAATTTTGAGCCGTATAAACGTGCGCCCCATTGATCCTACAAAGCTTAATGGATTAGTAAGAGAGATGCAATCCCTGCAGAATTACGTGCCTGGGTTGTACAGTTACATTTCTGTCCCCTGGTCGTTCGTTGCATATTATGAAATTATAATTATTGCAACAAATAATGCATTTAACGTCACAAACTATATCTACCTCTTGAGGTTTGAAACATAAATTTAATATTTTACTTTCTGTTTAGTACAGGGTTTAGTATAGAAATTGCTAAAATTTTAGCATTGTTTTATTTTTATTTGATCCAATCAGCTGAGTTCATTAAGCATAGGGGTTTGGTGTCGAGTTTGACAGATTTTTCATAAGTAAAGGTTGATTATAGCCAGCGTCTATGGCACGTTGAATACACCAGTTCCCGTTAGATCACTAAAGTTAAGAAACGTCCATCAAAGTATTATCATGTTGGTGGCCTAATCCGGGCTGGGTAAGGTCAAGTTTCCAGCGAATGGAGGGTGAAACCCACGTCATTCAACCAATAGATGTTAAATGAGACGTTAAGCCAAATTAAAAAAAAAGTTGATTATTTTTATGATTGGTATACTTGTGACGTTTCTTAACCTAACATCAATACAATCCGTCCTCTCACAGCAGCTATTTGGTTATTTTTGGTCAAACTCACCAAAGTTTCGTCACAATCAGATAACATACCCACAAAATAGAAGCAAACATAAATTTTTTATGTAGGTACCCACATCCTTTTTACATCAGATATACAAGTTTTTGACTATGTACTATTTATACATTATGCTGTCATTACTTTTTGCTCAGGCATCTTTCAAATAATATGACCTGTGTTGAACCCTCGTATCAGCTGTCAAAACGTGTATCCACATGCCATTTGAATTTTGCGGTACATATCCCAAATTTGTTTATTGGACTTCTCAAACAATTAGTTGTATTGTTTCGATGACAATACCACTATAGTGTTATTTCCAGCTATAGTTTTGCTGTAATCTCAGCTTTGTTTATCTAAACCTAGACCAATACATCCCGTTTTCTTTAGTCTATAAACCAATTTAAATTCGAAAACAGAACAAACTGCCTAATGCTATCTCTGTAGTATTAGCTTCTCCCGTCAGAACAAACAGCCTAATGCTATCTCTGTAGCATTAGCATCTCCCGTCAGAACAAACCGCCTAATGCTATCTCTGCAGCATTAGCATCTTCCGTCAAAACGAACCACCTAATGCTATCTCTGCAGCATTAGCATCTCCCGTCAGAACAAACCACCTAATGCTATCTTTGTAGCATTAGCATCTCCCGTCAAAACAAACCACCGAAATGCTATCTCTGCAGCATTAGCATCTCCCGTCAGAACAAACCACCTAATGCTATCTCTGCAGCATTAGCATATCCCGTCAAAACAAACCACCTAATGCTATCTCTGCAGCATTAGCATCTTCCGTCAAAACGAACCACCTAAATGCTATCTGTGCAGCATTAGCATCTCCCGTCAGAACACTCAGCCGCAGGAGACGTATCTTAATGTTAGCCTAATTAATAACAATCCTTCCTCCATCTTTTCCCAAACGATTGATAATTAACTACTCTCTTCTAAGTTTCAAAGAAAGACAAAATTTCAAAAGACAAAAAGTGGGTGGCACTTACATTTCACCCGGTACATTCAAAGCAGCATTATTTACATAAGACTCTTGAGATTTCATCCCCCCCCCCCATCCGGCATACAGCACTATCTCTTGTCCTGACTAGCACTCTTCTATATGCTGCTGACTAAAACGTTGCCTTTAAAACTCTCTAAAGGAATATTATGGGATTTTACTGCAGGGGTTTGAAAAATTATTTTCAAACTATATACTTTTGTAAGAGATGAAAATAAGTAAATTACTCGTAACTAGTTAGAGTTGAGTTGGCAAAGGGAGTTGGCAAAGGGAGTATGCGGACTGTTCTAGTTATGATGTCTGAATGCAAATAAGAATGGCTAAGAACAAAGGGAGTTCTGTATTTTATGCGGACTGTTCTAGTTATGATGTCTGAATGCAAATAAGAATGGCTAAGGACAAAGGGAGTTCTGTATTTTATAAGGACTGTTCTAGTTATGATGTCTGAATGCAAATAAGAATGGCTAAGGACAAAGGGAGTTCTGTATTTTATAAGGACTGTTCTAGTTATGATGTCTGATGGCAAATAAGAATGGCTGAGGACAAAGGGAGTTCTGTATTTTATAAGGACTGTTCTAGTTATGATGTCTGATGGCAAATAAGATCGGCTGGGGACAAGTGATGACTGTTCCACAATCTCGTTTTTTGACAATAATCGATAATCGTAATAATGAAGGTAACTGTACAGACATTAATGTGAAATAATGGCCTCTTTATATGTACACTAGCTGTTTGATTTGCTACGGTTACGAAATTCAACAACATTTTCGCGATTGCGACATAAAATCTTCTCAAGTTGTGATTTTTTATGGAACCGACCGACCCCCAGAGTGCGCACGGCGCCTACTTAGAAAATTCAATATTTTTTTTATACAAGGATATTAATTTTTTACTGCGAAACACCTTCGTAATAAATTTCAGCTTTCTCGCTCATCCCGAAGTGGTACTTCTCAATTCTGATTTTTCGGTGCTAAAAACAGCCATGAATCGGGAAGAAACCGAAAGATTTATTTTTTATCGAGTCCTTATATACTATTTTTGGCGAATCCATTCTCAAATTTCAAGTCTCTAGGTTTAGCCATCGTGGAGCTACGTTGATTATGAGTGAGGATACAAACTGGTCTTTGCCTTTTATAACTTAGATATTATCGATTGATTTAGATCTAGGAAGATATAAAGCATCTGCAATGTGGTCTAGCCAAAAAAATGGGAAAATAAAATGAACAGAGAGTGACAAATGAGGTGTCGAGAAGAATAGGAGATAGGAGATCGGTATGGAGAAATTTGAATAAGAGATAAGATTCCAAATGTTCGACAATATACTGTAAGCTTGATTCAACACAAAATTGTGGAAGCAGACATAGGCAAGAACAGGAATAGGGGAAGACACCATTGAATTATTATGGAAGGCCACTGGAAACCGGTTGTTTAATCTGTTAACTAAATGATGAAGAAAATTCAGAGGTTTACTTTTAATTCCGATTTTTTAGGAAAAAAAATACTTGTCATGCCTACCGATGCAATTCAATGTGATGTTCTTAGTATGATCATGCATTCGTGACAGTCTACCTACTTATTGTTATTAACGTTGTCCTACAAGGCGCGGGCCAACATTTATCGAAAGCTTATTAGGTCCATGACAGGCTACCCTATGTAATAAATTTGGCCTTAATTTGGAAGGTTACAGTTTTGAAATTCTTGGCCAGAATGAGTCAAATAACTTCTGTAATATCAAAATTTTTGAAAATAAAATTTTAGTTTTTTTTAAAAAATTAAATGTAAAATTTTAGCAAAATTCTGTAGTTTTAATTTCAAATTTTACGTAATTTTATTTTAAATTAATCACGTTATTAGATTACGTGGTTAACGAGGAAAGAAAATGGTAAGCTGGTAAGCTAAATTATTAGCTCTTCTGGTGAGATGTAACAAATTATTTCAAGTACATACCTATTTACAGGGTGGTCCATTTAGAGTGTTACAATACAATATCTCAAATACCATCCATTATGGAAAGTAAATATTTTATGGATTATAGGAGGAAGTGTTCTAGAGATTTAATTAGGACCTTGGAAATAAGGTTTCAAGATTAAATTCGAAATTTTGAATACTCACCCCCGTTTGTAATGCATTTTTGGAAACACCTTTCATAATAAAATACATTCGTAAATACTTTAAGTCAATGCCTTGTTTCGTTTACAAATGGAGGGATAAAATTTACATTTCTCAGAAATAAGTCACACACTATTATTATCAGATCTAAATTTTATTATTATCAGTCATAAATTATTATTATTATAATAAGTTCTAAAATAACATAATTAGGTCAGTAATACAAGAAAAAGAGTTAAAAACATAATGGTATTAGACAGTTGTATTCTGTATTATTTTACACCATCAGCTCAGGCGGACTCGGACCGTGAGGATGTTACCCTCAAGTAATTTTTTACCATCAAATATGATTTACTTTTCCTCATGGAAAGTTGGCATTAATGGATTGGAAGAAATTACGCCTTTGGTAAATTAATATCCCACCCATGTTTAGATGAGAGTATACCCATACATCTAGAACGCTAACTTATACCTATTTCGTTATGGTGAACACAAACGACATTGGTATACAAAATCAATCAGCTGATATGCCAATAGCAATATTCATCGACTGCAAACCTCCCTATTCTAGAGTTCCACCACAAGTCACCTCACGTTCTATTCTTGTTTCGTTGTAGAGGGAATGTATATCTGTTCATGTTGGTCAAGCTGGTGTCCAAATTGGTAACTCCTGTTGGGAACTCTATTGTTTAGAACATGGCATTAGACCTGATGGCGTCAAACTATGGGAAGAAAATATACTTTATCACGATACAAGTTTGGGTACATTCTTTGATGAAACTCCAACTGGTAAAGTTGTGCCAAGAAGTATTATGATAGATTTGGAACCCTCGGTAATAGATGAAATTCGAACAGGACCTTATAGACAGCTTTATCATCCTGATCAACTAATTACCCACAAGGAAGATGCTGCTAACAACTTTGCAAGAGGACATTTCAGTGTGGGAGCAGAGGTAATCGATATATCTGATAAAATTGTTTTCACGAAAAATGACAGACAACTATGCAAGAGAACATTTCAGTATGGGAGCAGAGGTAACCGATATATCTGATAGAATTGTTTTCACGAATAATGAACTTTGGGGCTTTGGGGAAAGCTTTGTCCTTCTATTATCAAATTTACTTTTCCTTTTTTTTCAGATTATCGACGTAACTGTTGACAGGTTTCGTCGCATAGCAGAATCATGTTCAAGTCTGCAAGGATTTCTGTTGTTTCATTCCATTGGAGGTGGTACAGGATCTGGATTATTACGTCTTTGTTACTTGAAGAAATTAAAGCCGAATTCGAAAAGAAATCAAGATTAGGTAATTAGGTATTTGTGATAGCGAAATCTATAGTAAGGCATCGTCTATGGCACGTTGAATATACCTTTTCCCGTTGTGACCAGCGTCTATGGCACGTTGAATATACCAGTTCCCGTTGTAACCAGCTTCTATGGCACGTTGAATATAACAATTCCCGTTGTAGTCAGCGTCTATGGCACGTTGAATACACCAGATCACTGAGGTTACGTAAAGCGGGGTTTTACCGAGTGGGTGTCCTTTTGAAATTCACCTTATCCAAGTTCATATCCCAGCTATGGCAGATTTTTCTACAGCCAGAGAAAAGATGCATACGAAGTTGCAGACATATTCTAGGGTAGTCCCTAGAGCCCTCCTACTTGCTCCGACCATTTAAAGGAGCACCACTGTAAGGAACTGTACAACAAACTTAAAATCATACATATAGGTAGGTATCTATGACATAATGGCATTTGCAACGGACAAAAACATAAATTATATGGAGCTGCTGTCTCATACATCTGGCTACCATTGAACCTAAAGACGAATTTGACCTTGTTTACAGCATTCATCATTTATCCTTCTCCAATCGTATCAACTTCAGTTGTAGAACCTTACAACGCAGTTTTGTCAACTCATTTTACTATTGACAATGTAGACTGTGCCTTTATGTTGGACAATGAAGCCATCTATGAGATTTGTATGAAAAGATTACACACTGAAAGGCCAACATATCAAAATTTGAATCGATTAGTCAGCCAAGTAATTATCATTCTTGTTCGCTGAAGGACGAAGAAAAAAATTCTAGGGTTCCCTCGGTTTCTTACTTTTTATTATTCCTTCAAAAATGTTGTTCATAGATATTATTAATATGCGATTCAAAGCATATTAATAATAATTTCATTGAAATCGGCCAACGCTAAGTGACAAAAGTACCACTCACGGCTCCATCAATACTTATAAAACGCAAAGCCCAGTTGGTATACTGACTAATAAAATCAACGTAGCTCCACGATGGCTAAGCCTAGACTTGAAATTCGGCACACAGATCCCTTTTATTATGTAGGTGCGTAATAAGAAAGGAAAAAAGTTAAAAAGGAAGCAAGTTACCGCCAAAAAGGACACTTCTTAGGGGGTTTTTTGCATTTTTTTTCTGGACAAACTAAAAGAGATAAAAAGGACTGAGAATGGACCCCCCCCCCCCAAAAAANTGACCGAGAATAGACCCCCCCCCAAAAAAAAATAGTATATAAGGACTCCTTAAAAAATATAAAATTTGAAATTTTCCGGTTTCTCCCCGATTTATGGACGGTTTTCTTCACTAAAAAATTGGAATTAAGAAGTACCACTTCGGGATGAGCGAGAAAGCACGATGGCTAAGCCTAGACTTGAAATTCGGCACACAGATCCCTTTTAGTATGTAGGTGCGTAATAAGAAAGGAAAAAAGTTCAGAAGGAAGCAAGTTACCGCCAAAAAGGACACTTCTTAGGGGTTTTTTTGCAATTTTTTTCTGGACAAACTAAAGGAGATAACAAAAAAGACTGAGAATGGACCCTAACAGCNCCCCCCCCCCAAAAAAAAATAGTATATAAGGACTCCTTACAAAATATAAAATTTGAAATTTTCCGGTTTCTCCCCGATTTATGGACGGTTTTCTTCAACAAAAAATTGGAATTAAGAAGTACCACTTCGGGATGAGCGAGAAAGCTGAAATTTGATACAACGGTCTTCTGCAGTACAAAAAGTCATATCCTTGAGTAAAATATTGAATTTTCTAAATAGGAGCGGTGCTCACTCTGGGGTCGGTTCCACCAAAAATCTAAAATTGAGATGGTTTAATTTCGCGATCTCGAAATTTTTGTTGAATTTCGTAACCGTAGCGAAACACGGGAAAACAGCTAGTAAGCGTATATTTCTTAGTTCTTACCCATTAATACTCAATGATTGCTCTTTTCAGGTTGTATCATCTATCACCGCTTCATTGCGATTTGACGGAGCTCTCAATGTTGATCTGACTGAATTTCAAACCAATCTTGTACCTTATCCCCGAATACACTTTCCTCTGACATCCTATTCACCAATTATATCAAAAGACAAAGCGTACCATGAATCATCCAGTGTGGCTCAACTCACTTCCGAGTGTTTTGATCAAACCAATCAAATGGTCAAATGTAATGCAAGAAATGCCAAGTATATGGCCTGTTGCTTGCTGTATCGTGGAGATGTCCTTCCAAAAGATGTTAATAGCGCCATTGCAAGCATGAAAATCAAAGGCAATATACAGTTTGTTGATTGGTGTCCTACTGGATTTAAGGTTTGTTAACCAAAGAGTTAGTAGTAGTAACATCAAATTAAATCCAATCACTAGCCTCTGCAATTGAGAGATTCCAGAATTTGGTCACTTCGGTGGGATCTATCCACATGAATGCTGCACAAGGTGTCAGTCCTGTGGATAATGGTTAATCTCAGTCATTTGGAACAGACCCACTGGTAGTTGCTCCGTGCATATTTGAATTGTTGCAGGTAGTATTGAGATTGGTAAAGTACAAGTTGGCCGGGGGCATAGACCCAAACGTAATTGAAAAAATGTAAATTGAATACCTATCTATTGGTTGGGATACAAGTTGTCCGTGGCGTGGACCCAAACGTAATTGAAAAAATGTAAATTGAATACCTATCTATTGGTTGGGATTGGTGACATACAAGTTATCCGGGGCGTGGACCCAAACGTAATTGAAAAAATGTAAATTGAATACCTATCTATTGTTTGGGAATGGTGAAATACAAGTTGTCCGAGGCGTGGACCCAAACGCAATTGAAAAAATATAAATTGAATACCTATCTATTGTTTGGGAATGGTGAAATACAAGTTGTCCGGGGCGTGGACCCAAACGTAATTGAAAAAATATAAATTGAATACCTATCTATTGTTTGGGAATGGTGAAATACAAATTGTCCGGGGCGTGGACACAAACGTAATTGAAAAAATGTAATTTGAATACCTATCTATTGGTTGGGATTGGTGAAGTACAAATTGGGCTAATTCTACGAATAATATGAATGTGCATACCAAATTTCAACAAAAAAGCCGATAATTCCTTCGACAGTTATCGTACTACAAAAAGACAAACAAAATAAATCGGTCAGTAAAAGAAAATCTACCTAAATGTATTTTCCTCTTTCAGGTGGGTATTAATGCTCAGCCACCTACTGTAGTCCCAAACGGAGACATGGCCGCAGTAAATCGAGCAGTGTGTATGCTAAGTAACACAACTGCTATCAATGAAGCCTGGACCAAACTAAATAACAAATTTGAGATCATGTACAATAAGAGAGCGTTTGTGCATTGGTTTATAGCGGAAGGTAAGGCTGCTGAATCTTTGAGATCATGTACAATAAGAGAGCGTTTGTGCATTGTTTTATAGCGGAAGGTAAGGCTGCTGAATCTTTGAGATCATGTGCAATAAGAGAGCGTTTGTGCATTGGTTTATTGCGGAAGGTAAGTCTGCTGAATCTTTGAGATCATGTAGAATAAGAGAGCGTTTGTGCATTGGTTTATAGCGGAAGGTAAGGCTGCTGAATCTTTGAGATCATGTACAATGAGAGGGCATTTGTGCATTGGTATATTGCGGAAGGTAAGGCTGCTGAATCTTTGAGATCATGTACAATGGGAGGGCATTTATGCATTGGTATATTGCGGAAGGTAAGTCTGCTGAATATTTGAGATCATGTACAATAAGAGGGCATTTGTGCATTGGTATATTGCGGAAGGTATGGCTGTAGAATCTTTGAGATCATGTACAATGAGAGCGCATTTGTACATTGGTTTATTGCGGAAGGTAAGTCTGCTGAATCTTTGAGATCATGTACAATAAGAGTGCGTTTGTGCATTGGTATATTGCGGAAGGTAAGTCTGCCGAATCAAAGTATACAAAGATGATAAAAATGCCGTTTGAATTAAGAAATAATTGCGAGTGTTAAAGGAAATACTTACCATATCTTCACTTCACTAAAACTAATATATGGCATGTTGAATACACCAGTACACCAGTTCCCGTTAAATCACTGAAGTTAAGCAAGGTTTTACCATGTGGGTGTCCACATGGGTTCGCACCCTCGTGATCTGCCGAATCAAAGTCTATTTTCCCAGCCCAACCCTGGCTGGGTGAGGTTAAATTGGGGAGCTGGTTTGCAAGTTTCCAGGGAATGAAGNAAAAAAATAAAAATAATAAGGCTATGTTCAGATGACCGCGCGGGATTAAACGAACAAATCGATGTAGAACTAGTAACAAACCCAGCAAACCCATGGAATTTCATACTCGTGAATTTGAGATATTTAGCACTATCCGAGACATGGAAGGTAAAATACAAGTTGTCCGGGTTATGGACCCAAACGGAATTGTAAAAGTCATCTAGTTCGGCGTCCTCAGAGTAGCATAATATCCTACCCAATTCTTCCACCACTCCTAATTTAACAAAAAAAATTGTGGTGTGAACACCTCATGACTTTCCTTATGAATAAAAATAATTATAATAATAATAATGGACTGAGTTTTCAATGCCAAAACACGTTTTGGGGTCCGCAGAGTCAAAATCTTGAGTTTCAGTATTTGAGACTGCCAAAAAGAAACAAAACTTAAACTCAAGCGGACTCTCTGTTCATTTTCAGGTTTGGAGGAGAGTGAATTCAAAGAATCTCAAGAAGATCTGAAGCTCCTCGAATCTGACTACCGAGAAATAGGAGAAGAAGAATATGATGAAATAGCTGTATCTCCAAGTGTCATGTCCACACGATCTTCAAAGAGATAGCCATAAAGAACGCCACTAAGTATATGGCGTTCGAGAGTTATCGTGGTACAAACAGACAAACAAAAGAAACATAACACAGATAGTAATTCTGCAATACTAGTATGTTTGTGTTAAAGATACAATTACCAGTACAAAAATAATATTCTTGATTTACATCTCGTTACCTATATCACACAAAACCTAATTTTATAACAATTTGTTTGAAGTTACGACGAACACATAAATTGATCCTATCAAATAGAATTGAAATCCCCCCAAAAAAACACTTCGCGGTAAAAAGTTCCCGCCAAGTCATTA
>CM022878.1:30406176-30459661 GCA_012654025.1 Pachypsylla venusta | reverse complement strand
CTTAAATATTTACATTTAAAAGAAATTTAATTAAAACAAAACACTAACTAAAAACACTATTCTTAATTGGCCCCCAAGATGGCGGTTCTTCGTACCGGGGCTACCCGTGCCCTCGGGCACGGCCAAAGACCATCAACACCGTTCCGACGACAACCACTATGTTTTTCCTCCGTTACACCCAGCCGTGCTGCTCCAGATACTTCCTCAAAGAGTTGGTATATAAATCCTTACTAAACCCTGAAGTATCTGATCGTTGTCGTCTATGTACGCCGGCTACTCATGATGTAAATCATGAGCAGCCAGCAACTATCAATCAAACCCAACTAATCTAGAGCCGTCTGTATTATGGACAGATCCTGTTGGGGAGGCCGCCTTTCTTGTCCTGGAGACACAGTGAGAGTCGTTGAGAACGTTAACAACAACAAACAACTATTCTTAATTAGTTTCAAACAAACCTGTTTCGAAAAATTCATTCATCATCAGTCTAGTCACATCGAAGGATGGCGGGTGACTGTCACCCTTCATCCTTCGACAAATTACCTATGTTTGTGTTAACGTTAGAAACATTGTCACAATCTGTTATTACCTTGGCTCGAATCGACACTTGTCACGAAACCCGCATCTTAACCAATTGAGCTAATATTGGGTTCAAAACCATTAGGAGGGGGGATTGCAAAAGAACCGAATCCTGGCACCACACTTGATTAAGATAGTATCATTGAGAGGGGGCACTGATATTCTATTTCTTGAAAAATGAATTAAAATATCGTCGACTCCGGCGAGTACTGAACCCAAACATAGCTTGTTCCGAGCCAGAATGATATTATTGATATGTTCCAAGCCATTATGAGAGATTGCTAAAGAACCGAATCCCGACACCACGCCTGATAAAGATAGTCTCACTGAGAGGACAAACTTGTTGATGAACTAAGCATTACAGTAATAGGTTACTTTTACTACAAGATCCAGTTCCATGAACTTTCTGTTCATTCAACCAGGTTAACCTTGGCATTGTTTTGCATGCCTAGGTCAGTGTTTTACATAACTCAATGACCTATCTGAGTTCAAGGTTACGTTAATGTTGTTCTTTTTATTTTTAATACTTTTATTTTCACAATATTTTTATTATTATTTGAACTACTAACAAACAGATTTCTTGTTGTGAGTTATTTCTCCATCGTTTCTATATGGAGTGAAGTGCCTGTTGGTACTGTCACAGTTTTGGTTACCTTTTTTAGAATTCCACGAAACATTCTGTTGATAGAGGGTAGAAATTTCTTTGGAGAAGGAAAAAACATGAATTTTTTTGCGAGACGGAAAAATGTTTGGGGAGAAAAGTTCAAATCAGGAGCTCTTTGTAAAAAGAAAAATCTTAATATTTTCAGTAAAAGCAACTGCATAACTTTACATATTTTCTCGCACAAATTGGTCAAAAAGGTCCGAAAAGGACAATGTAAATAATGAGTTACCTACTCATATTTCCAAAGAGTTCAGTGGTGCAACCAAAGGGAGGTAAGGATAACGCCTTCCTCATATCAATAAAAAAATATTCAAGTTTTTATGCCTTATACGATCAGCGAAACCAGTAGGTACCTTTTTTTTACGGTTAGAGCACATCTGGACACCGTTAACCGTGGCAATCTAATTTAGTAAAGACTAGGGGGAGGATAAATGTGACTTTTAGCTTTGTATTCATATCTGAGCATACCACGCATAGATTTCATATTACACGATTGTTAAGCTAACCTCGCCCAACCCAATACTGCTGCCAACACGTTCTATCTAACAACATGGATTCATATCAGAAATAACCGCTTTTGCACAAATTTTTATCCAAATCGGACAAAAGAACACCATTTCGGCCGCCCCGTCTCCGGGGTACCCCAACCAATTTTAACCCCAACGTCATTGATTTCCAAGTTCTCGACAATAAATATGCCAAATCTGCCTACATGAAAGAACACTCTTTTGGAAGCATCAACTACTTCCATATCAGAACCAAGCAAACATCACAATCGCTCAAGAAGTTTAGGAGTAATTTTTTTGTGCAACTGAGACAGCTCCCAAAAGAGGATACACTTTTCAAGATTTCTTTATAGAATGAACCCACCTGCCCACCTCAATTTAATGTCAGTAACAAGTCCAAAGAATTTGATGCAGACATTTCGTCACACCCTGTATTATTCATTCTCCTAACTTCTCACTATTTCTTATTTTACAATATTTATTTAACCCGTCAACGCCTTTCGGTCAAATTCGTGCCTTAAACTAATGAGTAAGGAAAAATACAAGCCTTGGTAATGCTTGGCTTATAACCACAAGGTTAATTTCCAATTTTTGAACAGGTAAAGGTCGTCCCCTAGAGTGGTTTGCCTACTTTTGCAAGTCATTCGGGTGACAGCGATCTGCCTGAGAATAATAAATACCTAGTATTATCTATTACACTTATTCCATGCATTTGAACCGCCGAAAACCCAGGATTGTCATACTTAAAACGATCTCACTTCACCGATAGAACGTGTGATTTTTCAAGAAGATGAATTTATTTGAGCTTTTGCCAAGAAAAAATATCATAATTAGGTGGCATCATCGTGTGCGATTGTAGTCATGAGACAGCATCTCTAAAAAGGTTAATGTCTGTTATGCCCGGAGCTACTTGCTTATTACTTCAGGACACTCCTTTTACAGCCATGCCATTCCGCAGACGAGAGAATTTGATCAGAAAATGTTCGCACCGGGCGGGACTCGAAACAACAAGCTGCGGAACAAGCGTCAGTGGAAATCAACAACTGGGCCCCGGAGATCGGCTGGCCACCCAAAACAAAAAAATATCATCAAATTTGAACTGGGTAAATTTCTGAGCCATACAAAGAAGATTAAAGTGTCAACACGGTAAATAAATTTTCTTTTTCAACGCCTATCATTCTGTCTTGAACCCGAGATTCAGACCAGGAGTAGCAATAGCATTCTCACTCCAAGTAAATATTTTAAGATCATAAATAATTTCATATCTATCGCATTTCCATAGGCGTAACACCTCTACAACAACATGATGCCACCAATGAATGATTGATTGAATATCACATTTGAAATCAAATATAGTTACTGTGAGAATTATGAGGGTAAAATAACACAGAAAGCAACTCCGGAATATTTTTATGTTTGTGTTACTGGTGTAATTATGATGAGAGAAACAAGATAATATTTATTTTCACAATAAACGAAAGTGGTGCTGCCAACATTTTTGTTGGATGCCTGGAGACACAACATACCCATCAATGGACATATTTTTTTTCGTTTTTTTTTTTTTTTTTNTTTTTTTTTTTTTTTTTTTTTTTTTTTTTTTTTTTCAGTATGTATGGGCAACTTTCATGAATATATGTGGTGATTTATGATTTTAACTCCATCAGAAATTATTTACTGACTGAGGTCATTCAATATTTTTTTATTGAAATGGAGGTAATCAAAGAAATCTATTACATTTTTAGAAATAGAACCTCTGCCACCGAACCACAGACTTTAAAATTCCTTTCACCGTATGATTGTTGAATTTTTTTTTTCAATGCTGGTATACAACTTTCATAAATTTTGCATTTTTCTTCGTGAACGAGGTCTCTCTGATTTTCAATATTTTGTTCAAAATGAATGGTCGGGTCTATTATCAAAGCTTCCTTTGATTTTTTATGAAAGGCAACAATGTCACAAAAGCGATTTCTTCCTTGCTCGTCTGTGGTGTAAACTTCTTCATAACATTCAAATTCTTTTTTTTTAATCCCTCAGTGATCTTGTTTTTAACTTTATGATGACGCATATTGATTATGGAGTTATTATGAGGACAGCCGCCCATGACATGACTCAGATTGTCTTTCTCGTTACCGCAATGACGGCAAAGGTTGGACTTGCCTGCCCCCATAACAACACCCGGAACACCGGCCAAATTTGCATAATTGACATTCATCTTGATAGCTTGTGTCCATTCTGAAGATGAAAGGAGTTTTTTATCGTATATGAAAGAGTTTATTGGAGTGTAATGAGAATTGTGTTTGATAAAAAAGTGATTGACATGTTTCTGAGGTCCCATGTCAATAACTAGCCTACAAAAATAAATGTATGATGACAAAAACTTTAGAAGCAGACGAAGGCTACTATGGTGAAGATGATCTGGAACGCATACTATCATAATTCCAGCCAAAGGCCATGAAAACCTTTTCGGTTACCTCATATCAACCTATTTTCAAACCTGAATCCAAAAATGGGAAGAACCGTTGATTTTAAGAGGACCGCCAAAACACGAACATGATGCCACCTAATGATCGACTGAATATCACATTTGAAATCAGATCGCAGACGTCATGGGGGAGGGATGGATTGATGATTTACCAAACAAAATCATTCACAAAAATTTAAATTATAATTTGTACATTTTGTCATTTGAAAGTAAAACCAGAACAATATTTTGTGACTAGAATAATAATTTTATATAAAAAATAGAACTGACGCAGCTCATCGTTCAAAATACCTGAACAGATAAAGTACCTTGCATATCTCTATTATAAGTACTTCACAAATTGTCAGGATTTCCGGGTTTGCCTCAAGGGAGTAGTAATTAAGGGTAAGATTTTAAATTAATTTAAATAAAGCTATCCTTTTAAGTTAGAAAACGTTTTTACAGTCACATTCCTTGAACTTATTTTCGCTTCTATAACTTACCCGCGTCCCCAGCCAGAGTTTAAACATTTTTTTCAAAGATATAAAATTTAAGTATTTTTTCCCCGAGTTCTACCAGACAATATTTCAAATTATAGTGTTTGTAGATGTTGAATTAAAACTTTCCAGGTGTTTATTCCTCATTTAATGCTTTGATTAATTCTCTTTCATATATGTGTTTTTTAGATCTTTCCTGACTTATCAGGTTAGTAGAAACCTTGTCAGACATGCTTCAGTTTGATAAGATTAAAAAAATAGCTACTATAAGTAGGAGAGTGTTATGAGTGATAGAACAAAAAGTAAAACATTTACAAATTTAATGTTGTATTACTGTGGACTCGTATTGAATTATTGATTTCTATTAGACCAAATTTAAGTGGAGTCAAAAGTCATAGATATGACAATTAATTAGGCTGGAGGTGATTTCATCGCAATTAGATGAAAAAAATAGGTAACTCAATACTTTTTTTCATATTTATGCAATATTTTCTACCTTCGGTAGTTTGAAAGGAAAAATAAATAAAGCAATCTGAAGTGAAAATACCCATCACACGTTTAGAGCAGTTGAAAAAGTCAGCCATTGTTCATTTTACAATCAGGGCCGGCTCTACCATATAGGCGAAGTAGGCAACCGCCTAGGGCGGCAAAATCAAAATGGAATTTTATTTTCAGAGGGATATGAAAAAAAAATGTATACATATATAGACGCGCATTTTTGTGTATATGATTGACAATTCATAACAAGAATTATTAATCATAAAAACCAATAGTAAAACCAGGGGTATGACACTCCGGCTAAATCTGTCGTTGCTTAAAGGCTACAACCCACACATATACACTTGGTCTCGGGGACACGGAGTCATATTTTTACAAAACAGCTTGTGATTATCTCGTAATAATCCTGTGATGTCGTTGATTTAAAAAATGTGTAATGATTCTAATTTTTTAAATGTATAGTGACTTAATTTTATGTTACATTCTTGAGTGAAAAATTCTAATTAAAATTGTGTGGATTTAACAAAAAGGTTTAGTGTCCATTATTTCTGTTGTAAATATATATGACTCTGAATTGTTCAATATTAACCAGAGGAAAATTCATGGCCAGATTTTGATTGAAATTTGTGCAAAAATCATGAATTTCACTACTAGGAGGGATAACTATTCAGTATTATCATTAAAAATATAAATATGAGTACTTTTACTATTTATATTAATTAACGAACAAATTAAATATTATATTCAGGGGGCGGCAAATTCTCTTGAGCCGGCCCTGTTTACAATATACAGCAATACGCAATATCCCATCAGAATCGAGTGGAAAACATATAACACCAGCCACGCCCGAAAGGATTAATTTCCCACGCGATAATACCGTCATGTCAAAAACCAGCCATACACGTTTTAAAATTAATAAAAAATAACTTGGTACTCATCATTAGTCCTCCGCTCGTGTAAATGCTATTTATATCAAAGTTTTGATCAAACAAAAAGAAAACTTATTCTCTCTACTCATCTTCCACTTCAATAAACTCATCAGAACTGATCAGTTCATCTTCAACCTTCATCTTGTCAACATCTTCTTCATTAATTCTGGTCTTACTTTCCAATTTTTCTTTTAATTTATATTCAATTATTTTCTTTTTAATTTTATCTTTCACTGACTTTACGTCATCATTTTTTACTATCTCTATTTCTTCTCGTGTATTTTCGTTACAATTCGTACACTCGTTTTTAACAACAAATTCTCCTTTACTTTTCTCGTCTAATTTGTTTTGCTTTCTATCTAAAGGAATTTTATTCTGTTCTTTTGCATTTTTTTCCTCTTTATAAATAATTCTTTCTTTAATTTTATCCCTCAACTCCTCATTTGTCAAGTCTTTATGAACTTTACTTGGCTTTGCTTGTTTATTGATGTCTTTTATTTCATCCTCTTTGTCTTTTAGAACAGTCTTACCCATAGCTATATTAATATTTTTTCTGTTTCCCGATTGTACATTAGATTTTTCATGAGAAAAACCTTGACTATCTTCTTGCTCTGCGTCATCGATGTTTTCATTTTTTTCTTCCACAATTGATTTATCACCGTTGTCATTTCTGGTTTCTTTGTCTATCTTTATTCTATCATCAAGACTTTCACCTTTCTTTCTCTTATCTATTTTTATTCTACTATCAATTGCTTCACTTTTTGCTTTCTTCTCAATGACAATTTCTTCATCGATATTGACAGATTCGCGTTGTTGATCTTTTTCCTTTACATGTTCTTTAATTTTAATAACTGAAGGACTTTCACTTTTTTCATGAGAATCAAAATAGACTATTCCGTCTTTTTCATCTTCAAATTGATTAAAATGAAAATCAAAATCATCTTCATTGAATTTTAGTTTGTCATCTTTTAATTTGTCAAAGTTAACTGAAAAAAAAAAAAAAAAATTTGGGGTTAGGTTCACCAATAGATAATACTAGGTATTTTTTTATCTCTACTGAAAAGTATAGGTATAGAGAGAGTATGGGCTATTTTTTCTACCTAACAAAAATATAAGCTTCAGCTTTCAAAAAACAAATAGAAAACTATGGAAATATAGATCTTACTAATATTAAAATTGTTGTAGGTGTTTCTTTCATACAGCAACGAATCAACGTAATTTTTGGCATATCAAATATTTTATAGGCCGTAGTGTGACAGAGGATATTTTTCATACCGATAAAGATGCCTCTGAGGCGTCTGGCGATTCAGGTTAGTCCACCTAAAAAGAAATGCGATATTTTTTCAGCTTCTTAACGTGTCTAACACTTATTGGTCATTCGAGACGGGTATTTTATCCTCTATTCGCTGGAAACTTACAAATCAGCTACCCACATTGATAGCCGCCCTCACAATGGTTGGTTCTACGCAACAGGACGACCCGAGAAGAAGATCTAAAGAGGGAAACTTCGGCAATGATTCTTCAAGGCAAAGACCATCAATATTCAGCAACAACATTACAAACACCCCTTGGATTTTTTTCCCGCAGAGGAGCAGTCCCTACCTGCCACACTGCTATCCTTACTCTAACTAATGGCCGATATTGAGCCGGATCCCGGGCCCCAATGGTTTTGTTCAGTTTGCAGGCTTGTTCTTCACAGAAGTGTCACTTCAGTGCAATGTAATGGATACATGGAGTGGTGTCATCAACCGACAGTTCACCAAGCATCCGAACACCAAAGCCAAGTTCTATAGGATCAAGCGCTTTTTCAAAAACTACTCACCTGACAATAAAAGACCACATGAAGAAACAGTTTTCACCGAGACAGTGGTGACTGAGGCAATCAAGAAAACTAATCCTTCAAAAGCATTGGTACCCCAGTGCTTCAAAAGCACTGGGGCTCAATTGTGTATGGGAACCAGGAGGAGCGGATGACTGCTGAAGCTGCTACTACAACAACACCTCATCCAGCCTTGGTTGGGTCGGGGAAAGCCAGCATCACGAGGGCGCGTACCTACGTGGTCATCCGCTTAGTGAAACCTCGCTGGACGTTGTTTAACTTCAGTGATTTAACGAAAACTGGTGTATTCAACGTGTCCTAGATGATGATTTAGCGATACTTTTGAAACATTTAATTTCTTTACTCTGCCGTCCTTTTTGCTTGACTTTTCATTTTTCTCATATTTAGCAATTCTGTACTTACCTTTTTCTTCTGCAGCACTTGTTTTTTTCTCTCTGCCACTTTCTTTGCTAGGCGTTACTACTTTGTTTCTAATCAAATCTTTTCTTTTTAAAATATACAATATAGGTTTCGTTTTAATTTTGACAACATTATGCAAGTAGTTAACATAATTAAACTGCAGATGAGAAAATGTTTCAATGATAGATATAATATTGTGCGTTTTAACATAAGGTTTTAAGTTAGGCGAATATTTACTTTTCGCTTCTACAATGAGATGTGTAAATGCCATTAAATCATCACAACCAGGTTTCAAATATTCTGTCTTGTTGTAACTGAAAAACAAATGAATGTAAGAAATAGATTATTATTAACTTTTAAATGTAAATGCATATTTCTTTGTGTTATCATGGCACCATTTTTGAGGGCAGCATAGCATTTCAAGGTATTTTTAAAAAAATTCCAATATCACTAAACGTAAGCTACACTTGACAATTACCTTATAATGCTACTACTTGTCGCTATTAAAATAGCTACTCAATTGCCCTCAGGAGGCTGAGTTACCCGACCAAATAGAAAATTTGAGAAAAAACTTTTTCAAATTTTCGACCAAACCAGGAATCGAACCCGGTACCTTCTTGGTGCAAGCCGAGGGTAACGTCTCCAAAAAGATTTTTTAAATGCATGCGATTTTGGCTGACGTGATATTACAGACAAAATATAGTTACAATAATAAACTGTAACCAATTCTGTGGGATTGATAGCAGATTTGAGCATTTGAGCGTTCCAGAATTTTGAGAGAGTGGAAGGACAGCGTTCATTGACCATCGTATTATCAATCCTCACACCCCCTCCTATTTCTTCCAAATCCGGAACACCACATCAAATACCGCGCAAGACAAAAAAAAATGACCATATAAGTTTCCAGTTGTCGGAGAAATTTCCTTGAGGCTGTAAGTTTCACAGAGAATCATTAGGCGTACCTTCACCCTACGAGGTCATGGTATTTCAACGTTATTTTTTGTTAATATTGACACCATGCTAAAGTTCAATTTACCTTCGAAAACCTTGTTCCCACTACCACAAAACGCTTTTTTTTTTTTTTTGCGTGTCATATTGAAAAAAACGAGGTGTGGCACATAGATATAAATTGGAGTGTTCCCAATACGGAAAAAACGGCACGTTTAATTTTGAAATAATGTCTTATCACTGGAAAACGTAACTGAAAAAAATCGATGATCCAGTGGTATATATAATTAAATAGAGTTGTTCCCATTGCACCTTGGTCTCTTCATTCAGACTTCAGTACGCAGCAGAAAGTACGTTAAATGGGCGTTCCTACTTAATGTAAAAATTTTGCCGTCGCTATTGTCATAGCAACTTTGATGAATGTCTCACCTCCAGGAAGGATTCAACTGCGTAAACCTTGTAACTCCAGTTTGAGCAGCATAATTGTCAATATGTACATTGACTATCTCTTCAGGTGGTTCTATTTTGTGTAAAGTTGAAATGGCTACTCCTCCAGGGTAGTTCTTAGATGAAATGCTCAGCAGAAAGTAAGTCATAACAAAATTCATGAGGATGTGAAGGAGAACGCCTAAAGCAACACATTTGTGAAGGAATGACTTAGAACGCCTTGTCCATCTGAAGAAGAAGCAAAAAGCAAATCAAACTCACACGTAAAGGATTCCGTACTAAACATTGCAATCATTCTAGTAAGTAGCAATAATATAAACTACTTTCCTCATCACTAGTAGAGGGTGCGGCAATTAGTATTTCCACATTTGAAAGAACTGGTAAATAAAAACGAAATGAGATATTAGAAAAAATATTTTGTATTCTGTAAGCTTGTGTCTTCTAGTTGTTTTTTTCATGTACTCGTATGTTTTGTTAATAATGTCATCCAAATGACGGCCTTGGCGAGTGATGCACATTTGGAGTCTTTCGCGGAAGTTTTCCATGACTCTCGTCAGCATACCCGCATCAATGTGGATGATTTCTTCCAAAATTGCCAAAGGAAAAAAAACAGGAAGAAGTCACAGGGACTCAAATCTGGCGGCCGGGGAACATGTTCTGCGGAATCTCACGAGAACGATTGACTGCATGGGTAGCCCCATACAGCCTAAAGCTGATGATGTGGTCCAAAAGTTGTGAACTCAACTCAAAATTGTTTTTCGATCAGGAACTGGATCCGTGTAGTGCAAACAACACCTTGTGCGGAACGCCCTCTGAGTGGCTATAATGGATTCACTTTAAAAAAACACCTTGACAACGAACGTAGGATGCACGCGCGACTAAATCATTGCGACAACTAAAAACTATTTCATGTTGAATATCACAAACCCCACGCTTCTCCCTCTATCACTTCCCCTCCCACGATTTTTTGAAAAGTGGGAGAACTAATTGTGGGAGATTTTTTGAAAAGTGGGAGAACGCCGATCCCCGGCCTCATTCGACATTTAGACGTCATATGAAAAATCCTAAATTACCAGCCCCGGTTGCTCAGTAACAACAGCGTCTGCCCAGGGGTCCCTGGTTCGAAACCCAGCGGGGCACCATATGTTATCCCTTATATGAAATTTTGACTACATAATAATACGACTTAGGATTACATCTGACCGAAAAAGACTCTTAAGTGACTTTGTAAAGCAGTAAAATAAATCTATATTACGTACACATTATTTACTGTGAAGATCGACCATTCGACACAAATTTTCACTTTTCAATTTGAATATAACCCAAATATAGTCTGTTTTCCTCAAAAGAATGTCAAGTCGGATGAATAGGTGTGGGCGTGTAAGTATAATGTGAAATTTTGATTACTTAGTTTGGTAAAAAACTAATCAAAATCCACGAGTCGACTCATTAACTTTTTTCTGCCTTAATGTTTCTTTAACATTTAACGTAATTCGAAACGCTCCATTGTTGGAAACTTAGAAACTAGCTACCCACATAGACCTCAGTCAGCCTGGGTTGGGCCGGGAATAGTCAGCATCACAAAGGCACAAAAATACGTGGTCACCTACTAAGTAAAACCTCTCTGGACGTTGCTTAACTTCAGTTATCTTACAGGAACTGTTGTATTTACGTGCCATAGACGCTGCCACACAAAAAAAATAGTTACATTAACCATACCCAATCTGGGTTGGGTCAGGAAAGATAGCATCAGGAGCGCGCGGACCTACGTGATGAACTAAAAAGCAAAACCTCGCTGGACGTTGCTTAACTTCATTGATCTAATACAGAAACTTGGACGAGGCAACATGCCGCCTAGATCGATAATATCGACGTACCTTTACAGTAAACTAGTAGGTAGGTACTTACAGTAAATTGCACGTATAAGCCGCGGCAACATTCAGCACAGGAAACACATAGATGATAAACCTCAATTCTTTATGAGGTAGAAACGAATAGAAGAACACGAAAACTACTGCTGGAAATATGAGGCGTCGAATTCTCGTATCCCAAACGAGAGATGACGGGATGAAAAATATGGACATTCCCATTGCACGCGGTATGGCAGAGTAGAAGTACCAAAAAAATGGATGTGTCTGAACGAAAGTTGCTAAGAAAATATAATGATTGAATGAGAAAAATGCACATTGATATTTCTAGTTGGTACCACGATTTTCATGCAACTCAGCGGGCACACATATTACGGGGGTTTTAACCCGTGATAGCTACGCGAAAAAGGCCAAAAAGTTGCTCATAAGATAATGAGCTATTACTTTGGAATTTACCTCTTTATGAAACCTGTTTCAAATTATTGTACAATCTCAGAAAATGTATCGCACCAAACGCGTAATTTTTACGGGCGTATTACCCACGCCGCAGATACAAGTCAAATTGTAAAAATATATTTCTTTGTGTTATTATGTCAGAATTTTTGCGAGTATCATAGTATTGCAAGATATTCTCAACAATCATTCCAATATGACTAAGCCTAAGCTGCTACATTTTAATAATTTCCTTATAATTTTACCACTTGTCGCTATTATCATAGCTACTCAATTGTCCTCAGGAGTCTGATTTACCCTCAAACACAACCAAGTGAAAAATTTGAAAAAACCTTTGTCAAATGTTCGACCCGTCCAGTAATCGAACCCGAAACCTCCCTCCTTGGTGCAAGCCGAGTGTGATGCGCAGCCTACCACATAGACGTCTGTCCGAATCAAATTTTATTATACTATACGAGAGGTATTCATACCTCACGAAACAGAACTCTCTTAAACTTTTACAGAGCCCACTTAGTCAAATTTTATACCATTTTGGATGATATTATTGAAAATCCACCACCATCGTTACGACTCAAAGTAATCAAATTAACCTTTTCTACTTAAACAACAAGAAAAACATCACCAACAGCATACGACATAGTAAAAATATGTCATACGTACTGTACAAATGAAAACGTTTATCAAGTAAGAGCGATCTGCTACGGGCCTAACTATTCCAAAAATTGTTTTTTTTTTAAAAAAAAAAAAAATAGTTATAAAGGATACGCCATAGTCTACACTTCCATTCAAGACAGTATTAAAATAAAGTACTTCTCCTTCGGGCCAAATTAACCTCTGCCAAAAATATGAGTCAACCGTTGAAGTTACTGTCAAACATGCTACACCAATAGGAATACCGGTCAGAAACAACCTGAAATACAGAAATATATTATAAAAGTCATCATCATACATCGTTATTCGCGGCCAATAATTGACATGGGCCCCCCAGAATCATGTCAAATCCCTGCAAAATAAGTACGACAATAACATAAGAAAATGGCATACAAAATATAAAAGACGTTCCAACAAGAAAGGTCGATGTTAAATGCGTATAACTTTTTACCGTGAAATGAGTTTTGTCTTTTGTTTTCAAATTTAATGAGGTAACTCATTAAACACTTTTGTTATAGAAAAATTAATACGTGAACAAAGCGTAAAAATGTTTTCTGCGTACTACGGAAATGGTTGATAAAAAAATCAACGTGCGAGTACAGATAATTTTGGACAACATAAACGGGAAAATTGTTGCAAAATTTTAAAAACGTGCTTGTAATGCCGTACAGTGCGTAAAAATGTGAGAAAATATATTTGTGCCGCAATTTTGCAAGAAAGCCTTCAGGAGTTAAAGTTGATTGAAATAACCAAGAACAATAAATGAAAGAATTTACTTGTGTTAAACTAATGCTTGCCGCAATAAACTTCTAAATTTATATTTGGATTCAAACCACCATTTCCCTGGTTACGAAGGCGCCAACCTACCAACTGAGCAAGTAACGTTGAAAACCCCATTAAATATGATTTTATGAAGAACGCTGCCCGATATGCTTTAAGTATGATGAAAAAAATGCCCACATCCGGAAAACACGTGTCCTTTAGTTAATATTCCTTAAACAGAACTAGGTACTAGTCAATATCCCTAGATCCTGTACAATCATATACTTTTCCAAGGAATCGGATAAGCATTGCATCACCCGCTCTGCTAGAACACTATGAGTTTGGTCTGCCATTCGTTGAGCTTAGACCATATTTCATTTTATAGTACATTCGACTGAAGCAATATGAGAATTCAGATTCACCTTTGATTCACAACAAGTCTGATAGTTCAGATCTGTCTAATTACACTGATCTGTTGCGCGCTGCGCCGTCTATGTTTTTTTATTGCTGTCAGAAAATGTTCTAAGACTAGTGTTCATACAAATCTAGTGGTAAGACGCTCTTACTGTTAAACAGAAGGGTGTGGGTTCAAACCCAACCAACCCATGAAATTTTGTCCTTATGAATTTGGAATATCTACAATTCAACATAATACTAGAACCCAAAAAACTGACGGTGTAAAGGGAATTTTTAGTCCTATTCGGACAGTACAAATAAGGACTATTAAAATACCAAGTTCCTTTAGTTGAAGATACTCTCACCTGGAAATGGATAGTCTCAAATAGAAAAGTTCAAATAAAATAAGAAGTCCAAGAAACAAAACCAGTTCAACTCTAAATACAACAACACAGATTGCACTCATCCATAGAAGAAGTGTGTGTTGTTTTCTCAACCAGGCGTGTAGAGCCAACATCACTGAAACACAAAACAATGAAGATAATGTACACGTTGAGCGAAGCATTTGTGACGTCGTAAAATCTTTAAACACCATTTTCTGCATGATACTTCATTAAAGACAAGAAGAAAAAATGATGAATACACATAAATTTAAAACCGACTTTTGCAAAGGAATTTGCGACTTTTTTTAATAATTGATCAAACGCTACTAAATATAGAAATAATTGATCAATAAACTTCTACTGCACAGGAAATGATTAGTTCTATAGAAAACAAATGTTTTGTCAAATTTCTTTGTAAATAATGTGACTGTCAGCAAGATCCAGAGTTTATGAATATTTATTGAAATCTCTATGGCCCTAGGTATAGATGAGTCTGTTATACTCGATGTTGATGTAGGTCTGCTGCTACAAAGATTTTTTCCGCTACTCCTAAGCCGTAAACTTATACATGGCAAATGTATTCCCATGTGATAAACAATCAATATTGTTTAACACATGCATCAATGCGCATCCTATTTTGCAGTTTATCGTGTTGAACACTAACATCGTCCATGTTCGAGAGATGATATGTTATTCAATGATTTTAATTTATTTATTTCATTAAAAATTAACGGGGATTTCCATTTTATTTTATAATAACACTAGCTGAGTACCCGAACTTCGTTTCGAGAACATGGGGAGTAGTAACGGGTTGTTAAGCTGTGTAGAACGTGTTGGGAGTAGTATTGGATTAGGTTAAAAAAAATGCGTGTTGAAGGCTGAGCAAGGTTAGGATTTGTCGCACACCCAGCCTAACCTTGCGCAGACTTCAACACGCATTTTTTTTTTTTTTAACCTAATCCAATACTACCCCAACACGTGCTACCCAACAAACTTGGTGTTCAATCCTATTAAATTATAAATAAAAAACCTATTCGCGGACCTACCGAATGTACATACAAAATTTCATTAAAATCGGTTAAGCCGTTTTGGAGGAGTATGGTGACAAACACTGTGACACGAGAATTTTATATATTAGATAGTACAATTACAATAGTTAAGAAAGTACTATTGTAATTGTACTTAAGTCTTTATATGCAATCACTTCAGGATACGTTTGATAGAAACCATTGAATTTGAGAAAAAGAAATCAGCATGATTTTTTTTATTGTTAAACTGAGAATGCAATTATCACGGCGACCTTTATTTAAATCTATTGTGACCAGTATTTCAAAGACATTAGATGGATGTGTGGGTGCGAGTGTTCAGAGAAACTGGAATCATGTACAAACCCCAGAGTCCCATGTACATATAATCTCTTATTTTTTTTTTAGCAAACCAAACTTTTACTCTGATATTAGATGGAATTAGTGAAACGAATCTACCACATCATCCAACTCAGCTATTCAGCAGGCTATAAAAAATCGATTGTAATATTTCTTTGTGTTATCTGATATTTTTGTTGACCAGATTTCGCAAGCTTATTCGATTTTGTTTCATGCGATTGGTGTAAGGAGGGATAGTATTGCATCAATATAATTGAGGCATGTCGACAGACCAGTGCTATCGTTTTTGATGTAGCTTTACATAATGTCAGTTATAATACATGATCATCAAATTTAAAATTACCAGGTTTTTCTTTTTTGTGATCGAATTTTTGTGACCTATCTCGAAATAGATGATTTCAAACTACAACAAACACGCTGTAATGATTTTTCTAACAGTTCCGTTCCATTTGAAATGAGGCTCCATCCTTTGAAAATCAAATTTTCAACTTACCAAAAGGCAATGCCATAATATTGGGTAACGTTCTTGATAAATAAAACATAAAATGAAATTGTGATATGGTGAGAGCCAACAGCCATCTTGCAACACCTTCCCCAAATAAATATTCTATAGTAGTCTTATATTTGGTCCAAGAGAATATAACAAAACTACCAAGGGCGCATCTAACTGAAAAATATAAATTTGAAAAAGGTGAGCAACAAAATTTGTGTACGAACAAAATAATTATTTATTAACAGTGTTTATCTAAAAAAAAAAAAAAAAAAAAAAAAAAAAAAAAANAAAAATAAAAAAAAAAATCTACTTTAACCGATAGTACTAAGAACACCAAGTAAGATACTCCGCCATCCCAAATTCGTCAAGTTCTGCGCATGACGTCATATATGCCGTTCAATTCTAATTTCGTTTCTGGATATACAAGGTGTGTCAGAATAACCTGACGAGTTTAATGTGTTCTCTACCAAGTCATAACTTATCATAGATGGCTGATGTTGGTGTCGTTTTCTTCTGAACAGGAGAGGGTTTAGTTACAACGGGGTCGTGGATCCCTGAGCATCGTGTATTAGACATTTTTCACAAGTGCTGATTCAGTGACCATTACTCAGAGAAAGTTTCGTTCTCACTACCGGATTAGATTACGTAGGATGGTTCCTACAATACCATTCTGCAATAACTCCAAAATTTTAGAGAGACCTGTTCTGCATTGAAGAATAAACCTTTAGACAGAACACGAACTGTTAGAACATATGAAAACGTCGAAACTGTGCGAAATGCAACACAACAGAGTCCTCGCCGATCTGCAAATGGCTTCCACACATGATTCATATGTTCAATAAATCATGCATCAAAATAAATTCCAATTTCTTTTCTTTCAAATAAAAACAAAAATTCAGTTCTGTTGGTGTAGGTGCTGAAAATAGGGAAACCAAAATACTGACCTAATAGTTGAATTGAAAACTTGGATGCTTCATAATATTCTAACAAAAAATAGAATGGACTAGATATTAGAGCTATTATCAACGAGCCTAAAAATGTTCTGGGTACAACACCAGGGAACTCCAAGTGGTCATACTGACTAATGTTTGTACCGTGGTAGAAAATATCATGTAAAGCTTGTATATTGAAACTTTCTTCTACCTTTGTAAAAGGACATATGGCTAGATGTACAGTTGCTACGGCCAAAGCAACACTATCCATTGGAGAAAGGGAATTCTGAAATAATAATAATAAGGTCAGAAAGTGATTTTATCGAATCTATATTTTGAAGGTAGAAAACTGGGATTCGTTATGAATGTTCCTCGGATCAATTGAAATTGATTTAGTTACGGAAATTGTGATGTTTTTTTAGCAGGCCATGTCTGGCTCACAAGAATTCTAATCAATGAATAGTATGGTTAGTTTTAAAAATTAAAAATATATAAATTTATATTAATATAAAAAATATATTAATATAAATTTGTTAAATAGTATGGTTAGGTTAGGTTACGTTCGTACGGCCATGTCTCACACACAAGACTATTGATCCGTGTATTTGAATAGTGTGCTTAGGTTCATACGACCAAAGTCTACAGATCCATGTATTGTATAATATAGTTAGGTTAAGTTCATACGACAATAATTCGCTCGCAAGAATACTGATCCATGTATAGTATGGTTACACTAGATATGGATCAGTATTCTTGACAAAGTCGTATTATTATTATTATTTACTGTGTTTCAGAGGGTTAAAAAACCACTGACACATTACAAACCAAAAAACAAAATACCAAAATACGTATGAACGGAACCTATCCGCAGTGTTCTTCAAAAATAGATTCGTTAAAAATACTCTCCAACCTAAGACGATACAGTAAGCAACGTATTATTTCCTTCTGTGAAAAACAAACGAAGTTACGTAAAACGGTTTAAAAATAAGATGTTCAAAGGCTGAAGGATTTCTTAAAATCAATCAAAACCATGACTATTAAATTAAAAATATGTTCTCGAAGATATGTTTGACATTCAAAAAAAGGACAAAGCTTAAACGGTAAAATGAATCGACGTCGATGCTTCCGCAGAAAGCTCTCCACAAAAATGTTGTACTAGACACCTTGATGTTTTGCTCAACAAGGCAATCATATTACTGAGACAGATGAGACTTGGCAAGGGTAGGGAAGGTTCAGATACTTACTCTATCGTCCTATCGCAACAATTAAATAAAAACTGGAACTAAACATTGATTAAATATTTATTTTTCAACTACCTATTCATTGCAATATTTATTTAGTACAAAAAAAGGCGAGAAAATCATTATCATTTTGACCAGGAACCTCGAATTTTTTCGAGTTTTCGGCCTACGCCAAAATTTCAAATCTTAGCGCCCAAAATATTTAAAACATATCAACACTTGAAACGACAAAATATTTATTTAATACTGTTTTTTTTTTTTTTTTTTTTTTTTTTTTTTTACCTACATTATGATAATACCTACATTATTTACACTTATAAGGATTGCAAAATTATTTAATACAATTTATTCCATGTTTTGAAATCAAGAAACAATTATTTTAAATTTTTAATGTTAGAAAAGTGTTTAAAAATAATAAATTAGTTTAGTACCTTTCAGTTAATCTAAATTTCAGTTGGTCACATTTTTTACATAATTGCCAACATCGCCATAAAAGGTAAAAGAGAATTGCTGATGCTGCTGATCGAAACATAGAAATTATTTTGTCAGCTAAAAATCTTGTTTTGAGATACCTAGAGGTACCTACTTGATTTTTGTGATTGTAATTTCTTAGGCCTCTCGTCCTCCAGAACTGAAAAGTTGCAAACTGCGAAGCAACGTATTCAGGCAAACGTCGATCATATAAAATCGTACGAATCGACAAAATAATTCTTCAGACCGGTTTTTTTAAGATTCTGAAGAAGATTTTTTCGTTTTGTAACCTTTGATTGTTTAATTCGTTCTCACTCTTCGCACTTGTTCGTTGAAAAAAAATACCGAGGCATCTCGCCCACTGAGAGCACTAATTCATCCGAATTCGCAAGAACGATCCAAATACAATGCATGTAAGCCAGTGGAGCAATGCGTCCATTGGACCCGTATTGTTCGACGGTTTTCTTCTGAACACGTGCGAAGTGAGAACGATCCCGTTCAGCTGGAATTAGTTGGGAACGAGTGCCATACATGAGAGTAAAAAAAAGACTGTGAAAATTTAATTTTGGTTATTATTTTTTAAATAGGTAAATAAGGAAAGTTTAGAATAATAATGCTGTCGGGAATGTATTCTTTCTTATTAATTTGAAAATAGGAAAAATGGTGGTCATAGTGATTCACCCACATTTCTCTTCTTCTTCGATATCTGACTGTGCTTGATACCTACCTATCTACACTATAATAAAATCAGTAACCTTTGCGACCAAAATAATAATTTAACGTCTAGAAGATTACATTTTTCTGTTGTTTCTGCTTGCTAACTGTTAATATTTTATGATAATATTGTTGTGAAGATGTGAAGTGATAAAACTTATCTTAAATTTTTCGAGATTGCTTTGAATTTATAGATGAAAATTAATTTAAAGTAATTAAACTGAATAAAATATCTAGTTATAAAGTCTTACATTTTATGTTAACATTGACATTCATACAATTTCTACTAACCTATTAATCTACTTTCTTTTATCATCTCAAATGATAAATTATTGTTTACATTTTTTTGTAAGACCATTTCCATACTATCAAGCAAACTGGATCAAATCAACGGAATTCGTAATCTCGACAATCTAGATTTAATTTTCTTGGAGAAAGTTATATCAGATTTAGATGGTTATTTGAAGTCAAGGAGAGAACTGAGCCAGTAAGTGTGTTTCATTAGCCACTAGTATATCACAAGTACGATTGGTTCCGTGAGTTTGTTTAAACCTGCAGTGAATAATTATATTATTTTAGTTATTTTATCAGTTTCTAATACCAAAATTATGTTCCACAGCGAGCATGGGTCGCATTTCTTCGTCTCTGATTATTTCCATTTCAATGCTCGACGATAATGGCAAAATTATATATTCGAGTCCCATTTGAAATTAGTTCTCATTCATATGAGATTCAATATTACGAACATCAATCTCAAGTACAACTTATGTATTAATTTAACAGTGACTAGAGTAATTTCTCTTTGGACGCTAATTTTTAATTTCCTCAGTTTTTGCAGCGGTGTGTGTCCCTTAAAATTAACCATTCTGCAAATTTTCAATTCAGTTTTGAGAAATATGTTGATATGAGTACCGAAAAGGTCTTGCCTCAGTCAGTCTAAGGAGTATTGAACTGGTTTAACACAAAGAAGGAACTACGATCGATGGAAAATATTATTAAAAGACGGTTCCTAGCTTTTGAAACTTTTTTTTTGGATTTTTTAATCTGTTACGTTCAAATTGCAGTCACATGTACGTAAAAGGTGCTAAGCAATTGAAATGTAGTTTTTAAGATTTTTTTTTTACCTATGCCAAAACTAAGGTCATAACTAGGGTGACTAGAACTAAGACTAAGGTCATAACTAGGGTGACTTTTTTTGTGTGGGGGGGTCTTTATTTATTTATTAATGGCATGCAAAAATTAGCAAGGTAGATAGGGTAGATAGAACTCTTTTACCCATTTAACTTATCCATTCTCTTAACATTTGTCAGCAGAACAAATTTTCTTCAGCATGACGGGACTCTTCTTCAAATGTGCATGAAATTCTACACAACTTTTGTTGAAGTTTAACTTGACGATGAGCATAGCTTTCAACACTAAATAAAGCAGGTACACTACCCTACCGAATACTCAACATTACAAGCATTCGTGGTTGAGAGGTAACGCTCCTACGAAGATACAAACACACGCTTAAAAAAAATTGTGAAATTAAAACTAGATCCAACTTTTTTCGATCAACAATTTAAATTAGCTATCTCTAAGCGATCCGAGATAGAGTTCTGTTATCTTGTAACAGAGACACGAGTAGATAGACATTGTAGGATTAGAGATAGGGTTTTGTAGTTCTCCTCCGATTACATCGAACTTAGTATGATAAATTGTTACCGTTTTAAAGCCGGGTTTACACACACAAAAAAAAAAAAANAAAAAAAAAAAAAAAAAAAAAAAAAAAAAAAAAAAAAAAAAAAAAAAAAAAAAAGTAAACCATTATTATGTACCTAAAACAGTTGTCAAACGACATTCTTCAACGCCTAAGACTGTTTCGATTTTAGTGAAATCATATTGTTACAATTTACATTAAACATTTTTCCTCGTTCGGATGGACACCGCCCGCCCCAATGGTATGTTGCTCACAAAGTTTTAATATATTTGACTTTATAGAAAAATATCCTTTATCAATTCTTACATTTTTCATTAACTTTATAATAAAACATCAACTTTGCTATCTCTTGAATAAAAACAAAATCTCGGTCAAGGTGCATGTAAGAGTTAATCTCAATGGCATGCACGTTTATCAATGTGGTAGAATGAATGACCATGCTTAACCTGGCATTAGACCAAACAAGATTTATTTGCTCAGCTGTTATTAAATTGAAATTTATTGAACAAAACAATAATTTCTTATTCGCTGTCTCTTTAATCGTTTGTTATCTTCTGTTGTTTCTCAAAGGTTCAGAGTTCTATTCTTAATTGTGTCAAAAGTTCTAGTTTTTTTTTTGCTACAAAATTTCAAATTCGTCTGATTAACTTGTATTTATGTCTCTCAAGACAATACTGCATTCACGGGTATTAGAAAACACACGATAAAATATGAAACTTTGTACTACCACTTGAAATTTTCCTAATATTTTTATTGAGAAATACAAAGGTAAAACTTGTATTAATCAATGCTGGTCCTATTTGTTCCAAATTTGAAGATAGTAGAAGATGAATTTATTTATTTTGTGCAATTTTATCGATAGAGCTGAAATAGGCTGGTATCAATCTATCAACTATTTTAACCAAATCGGAGCAGATAGGTCATTTAAAATACACGAATCTATAAGAAAAAACACCATTTGTCTCAGATCGTCATGCGATCTTTTATTTAAGTACTTACACCTTTTTATCATATTTATGCTCTTTTCTCCAGAACAATCTAAAGCTAAAGATTAAAAAGAAATCACCTAGCTTACCTCTTAGTTCTCAGAATCAGAATCCCAGTACATTATCCGACACCACATTGTCGTATCGTCTTTCTCAACGTATTATTCCTACTTCAGTTTATCAAGGATATTTATCATTATTTGTACATATCTGGGTTGCCTGGTTTAAACTAGGTGAAACACTCAGTGTAAACCAATTTTAATTTAAATATGTAAAAAGACCGAAAAGATATCAATTTTTTTTTTATTAGTTTCTTGATAGTAGGTATTTCGGGATTCATTAAAGAAGCCTTCCGAGCGAGGCATATTCGGATGTGAAACAGCTGTTTACAGTATTCTTTATTTAAATATATCTTTTGATAAAGGCCAGAATAACTTGCCAAAAACTTAAATTGCGTTCTGAAACGGCTGCAAAACAATCACATAAAAAAGCGTTTTAAACTTTTTTTTCAGAGAATACACCCTTCCATAGAATATCTGATTTCAAGGAACTAACTTTTTGGGAACTCCATGTATTTTTTCTGAAAATAATTTCCTTACTATTGAAATTGGTCACTGATATCGTTATCTACTTTGGAAATGAACCAGTTGAACACTGAAGCATTTCTAATGTTATTGGTTTTGTCTTGGTTTGTTTTGTTGTTATTATAAAATCCATTCAGAATTAGTGACCTATAGAACATTGTCATTATTTTGTAAACAAAAATGCAACTAGTGCTGAGGTCACTTTTTTGTTTATATTTTGTCAAGCCATGTTTTTAAGTTGTGTACATTGTGAGAAGTTATTGAGAGTAATATCCTTTAGGGTTGAGTCCACCTGAGCTGATAGTGTAATACAGGGTGGTAAAAAGGTATCTTTCCAATGTAATTGTAATATTTTTTTAACTAGATAATGGGAGCTAATACAGTTAATTTCAAATGTCGGTGTGTATTATATACTCCATAGAGATTTTTCTCATTGGGGTGGAAAATTATGTCGGTCAAGTTGTGAATTTTAGTCGGTCAAGTTTTGACATAATTTTGTGATTTTTGGTTGAATATTACCGATCTTTCAGAACGAGGTCCACCCGTGCGTGTTATGTTCCATATCTCTCAATTTTTTGTACTATAACATAGAGTGTGGAAGCTATTGAAACATTCATGCACGTTGAGTGTTAGTAATTGATTGGCTGTTCGCCCAAAATCGGACAGTTTTCGTGGTCATTGTGTTTGATTCCTTGGCAGATATCATCTCCCAAGCTTGTGACCGAAAAGATAATATAATATTTCTGTATGATTTTCTTGAGTTATTGAGGTTATTATATTGCAGTTTCTTATGGAATTAAAAATGATAACGACGCATTAATGCAGAAAACCCATGTCTCTGCTATCTATACTTATAAAAACACAAGGCCCAGTTGGTGTACCGACTGATAAATTCAATGTTTTTCGACGATGTCTAAACGTAGGACCTCGATTTTGTACATGTTGTATCCTTTCAATATGTAGGTACGAAATAAAGGAAGGAAACAAATGTCCTATGAAAGCGGTTAACTCCAAAAATTACGCTTTTTAGCGGTCTATTTTTTCAGCACAAACTACATGAGATAACGAAAAATGACCGAGAATGGACCCACGAAACAGTTTATTAGGACCCCATAAAAATATAAATTCTGTAAACATAAAAATATAAACTCTCCGATTTTATGGCCGGTTATCATCACTGAAAAGCCAAAATTGAGAAGTACCACTTCGGGATGAGCGGGAGTACTAAATTTCGATTTAAAATTGTTCCGCAGTACAAAAAATAATATCCTTGAGTAAAAAAAAAAAAAAAAAAAAAATCACCGAAGTTCAGTAGGGCTGCCAATTTAACCGACCATAAATCGATCCGAGAAATATCCTAATCCGAAAAATAGGATTTTTCAGCAAGCTCGATGAAAAAGTTAGTTACGTTATATTTTTTGATTTCAGAGTTCTTATATTTCCCCCTCTGAATAATTGGCGTAGATTTTTAATTCACAATATTGTATGCGACAGTTATAATAAGAAAAATCTATGTACCCTCTCTGTAGGCGAGGGAGTAAATAGAAGAATCGCCATTTTTGATACTAGCATCAGAAAAGAAGAGTAAGTTTTGTGATTGTATTTGAAAGCATGAGTGGTTAACAACTTCGTACTTGTATCACGTGTTCATTCATTTATACTGGACTTATCAATGCGCCATCGTATTGCGTGAAATAATTTGAACTATGAAAAAGGCTTGATCACATTAAAAACGGTTCAGACAAATAAATGCTCGCTAAGAAAATATTTCACGATTCAAGGTAGGTAGAGTTTAAAAATTGAATAAAAAATCCGTTTTTTTATTCGATTTTTGGATTCTTTCTACCTTGAAACATAAAATATCAAAGGTTCATTATTGAAAATAATAAACCAAAATGGTCTCTGTTTTCATTTTTTTAAACCTGAATCATAAAATGGGAATGAGTGTTGATTTTGAAAAGAACGCCCTTGCAGCAACAAGTATACCGTGTGAAGTGAATTCAACGTTTTTTTTAAAAAAACAAGGATTTCCTTTTGGTCTAATTTCAGACTTCCAATCAAACCAAAAATTGTACCCATTACATTTTCAAAACCAATCCGTTCTCCACTGATCAATCCAATTAAATTTGTCAGTGCACAAAGTATGAATGAAACTGAAAAGTCTCCCCCTGTAACTTTGTCCTCATCAAAATCTAGGAAAGTAATTCCCAACATCTACACGCCACCTCATTTGAGAAGAAATAGCAATAACATTAGCAGTGAAAACAAATCAGATGCTAATCGGAGTGGAGACAAGACTAATACGAAAGACATGAAATCAAAAATGTAAGTTTAAAATTTAAATAGGTTTTTATTTGTTATCAAACAAAAGGCGATTTTTTTCCAATCCAATTATGACTTACTAACTACAATACTAAAAAATAGGTGATACTTGAGATTCTGACATGTTACTTGAGGGTGACATCCTCACGGGGCAGGCCCACCTAAGCTTCCATGGTAAAAATAGGTGATACTTGAGATTATGACATGTTACTTGAGGGTGACATCCTCACGGGCCGAGTTCACCTGACTTCAAGATTGGATACTTCTAATCTTCAAATAAATCGACATCATAAATGTAGACAATTCAGAGCTGAATCAGAAAACAATAACCATTGGAAACGATGATGCCACTATTGATTAACAGACGCGCGCACGTCAAGAGTAAGCAAAGCTCCTTCCTATATTAACACGAAACATAGTTTGTAGGTATAAAGACCCTCTTTTTTCTGCCTTTTCCAGATGACTTTTTGCAAATTTTATTTTATATTCTCAATGAGGTAATAGATGGTGTTTCTCCCAAATACGATTATGTTACGTTTTGTTTAACTCGTTTCCCAGACATGTTAAAATTCATGAAAAATAATATTTTTTTCATACTAAATTTTGAAAGGAGCCTATAGTAAATTCTGCTTCTCGTAGAAAGACGGTTGAGGTGTCATTGGAAATGGCATGAAGTAAAGGCCAGGCCTTTGCTATAGTCAAAACGCTAGCATATAGAATAAGGAAGAAAATGCATACTACATCCTAAACCGCATGAGATAAAAAAAAAAAAATCGGGAGTGAACCCCTGTTAAAATTACATCATTTATACAGCAATGTGATCAAAACTTAAAAAAATTAAACCGTTTTTGAGTTAGAGATAATTTGAATATCCCAGCATTAACGGCCATAGATTAGCAAAAATTTGATAAAAGCAAACTCTCCTTAAAATTGTCTCATTATTCCAGCAAAATTACAAAAATTCAGAAATTATAAGCCGTTTTCGAGTTACGACAAAGAGCTAAATATAAAGTATAATCTGGAAGTTAATACTAGACTTCTTCCTGTACGGATTCCTTCTATAGAAAATGAAACATTAAACTTCTTTCCACCACTTTAACCATAATAAGTGTATTAATGTAGTAAAAGAAATGCAATGCAATTGCCTAATCCTTCAAGCTTAAATGAAAAATGTGTGATATCTCTAAAAAAAAACACTTCGTGTAAAAAAAGACGTCAAGAGCAGCAATGGTCAATATGAGGTTTTAAGTTACCAGCCATTGCGGGGTAAAACCGCCGTTTCGAATGACCGTAGATGATGCGAGCCAGAAACGTTAAGCAAAAAAATATGTTTTTTCACATCCTTTCTCTTGTTTTTTCAGAAATCGAGCCAGAAGGCCAGATCAACAAGTATATGTACCACGAGCTTTAAGAAACTCTATGGGTTCATCTTCAATACCGTCACCTTATCCAATCACACAAGAAAATATTGGAGAAACACACGATCGTTCAGAAGATGGGCAAACCAAAAACAATGTTCCAACTCCAATGGAAATTTGTAGAAATACTCAGGAACGATATTTAGACTCCTCGCTGCGAGGTTACATCGATGACAAACCAAATATTAATGCAGAAAAAAACATACATACTGGGTCCAACAAAAGTTCATGTGACAATTCCGTATACTGTGATATAAAGGAAGAATATTGTAAATTTAGACCAATAGATATTAAATCGAATACAATTCAAGGTAACTTATTGTCCGAATGAAAGGCGATCTGTGTTTTAACTTCACAAATTTGACACTACGCACGCTTGATGTGACTTGAAACTTTGTGCATTTATTATTTTCGTAGACTTAATTGATTTTGGCCTTCTCTGCCGTTCTGGCCCTCATGGCGGCTCTTTTACGTTCCAGGATAACTTATACTTTAGTTTAGCTTCTACAACCAAAAATCATGACTAATAGCGGTAAATCAATTGTACGCAATTTTTGAACTAACCTTTTGGAGCATACCTACCAGCCGCTATGCCTTATCCAATTAATTACCCCTCTTCAACTGCGTAGTCAACTCCAAAATTCTATCGCCGATAGAGCTGTGGAAAACCCGATGTTCAAAATTATTGAAAACTCATTTTATATATTTTTTTATTTAGTTCCTTCTGAATGGAAGAATCTGATTCAACATGTCATGATGAAGATACAGTTAGGTACTTTAATAATTTTGTTCGTATACATTAAGATCTCATTTATTTTTCCAGATATTAAAAGAACATTTCCTTCGAACAATGATAATATAGTAAACAATTCAATAGATTATGACATGAAAGAAAATGAAAATGAACCTTTGAAATTACTTGAGATGAAAACCAATCAACAAATACACTCAGAACCAAATGAAACAAACATGGATCACAGCATGGCACTAGTCAAGAATAAGAAAGACAAAGTTATCAGTCGATCGAATGATATGATGAATAGAAGTAAAAATGTAATAGATAATTATGACACTGGGATTAATAAAAGTGATTTGATCATGAGCGATAAAACAAGAGGGTCTTCAACCATAGAAACGTGTACAGTAAGCAAAGTAACTTTAAATAGACACAAGTCTATTGGAAGAGATATAAGTCCTGCTGACCAGAGAAATGTTGAAAATGAAGATGAATTTTACAAAGAAAATGATTTGGTCTTGAGTGATAAAACTAGGGAGTCTTCAACGAATGAAACGCGTAGAACAAATAGAGTAACTTTAAATAGACATAATTTTATCAGAAGATATAGAAGTACCGGTGACGGCGAAATTGTAAAAAATTTAGATGAAATTAATAGTTGTCCTATTAAACACAATATTGACACTACTCATGTTAATAATAACTCGAATAATAAACTTGATTTTGACAGTAACCCCGAAATCAGTTGTTTTTCTGATAAAGAACTCACAGAAAATAGTGCAAGTAAAACGTGGAATAAAATGAAGGATGAAAGTTTTGAAAACTCTAATGAAATTATTAAAACTGATGATTTAAAGAATGATCATTTATATTTAGCAAATGATCATAATGAGTTCATTAAAAATTCTAAAAACACAAATAATAATTATCGAAAGTCATTTCCTAATACTTTTGAATGTGAATTTAGCGATATTTCTGATAGCAATGTTCTGAATACAAATCGTAATAATGATGAAGATGGAATTCGCAACAAATCTAAAAATATTGATGAACCAACTTTATTAAGAGATGAGTCGTCTTTATTAGAAGAAGATTTCAACTCGGAAGCTGACAATGAACTGAGGGAGGATCATGAAATGTACGGAGAAAAAATATTACATCAAGTTAAAGAATTGGAACGAAACCCTAGCAATGTAATTGGTAATGAAGATATTTCAATGGAATTTGAGTATGCTTCAATACAAAAAAATAATTTAGTTAAAGATATTCTTAAGAATAGTTCTGATAGTGATCTTGATCACACACAATATATGTTCAACCAAAGTATTGAACATGTCTTAGATAGAGATAGCAAGGATGATAAATATATTGATATCAAAGAAATAAAGAATCGATGTAATGAAAATGTAAATAGTGATAAAATAATGATAGAAACTAGTTTTGAGAAATGTGATTTCCCTATTAGTATTGAAAACAGTAACTTTATTGTACCTAAATTGATGACCAATCAAATTAATGATGTACCTGATATTGTCACCAATGAAAATACTCTACCTATTGTCACACCATTTGTGCCTGATATATCTAATAATGACCTAAGTTGTATAAATACAATAGAAAAGGAAACATTCTCTGATCATACTAATGAAAATAGTACTCATGCTGATAATGATGAAGTCAGTCTCGTATCCAATCCAGGTCCCTCTGAAGACATGAGCCAACACTCTTCTCATCCAATAAGTGAATCATTTAAACTTGTAGATAAATTTAGTGAAGCCACTGTGCCCAATAATAATGTTCAGGACATTAAAGAAGCACCAAGTTTAGTGAGAATAGAAAATAGTGAAATACCGAATAAAATAAGAGTCATCGAGACAAACACCAATGAAATAATTAAGAGTGAAATTGTTTCACAAGAACCTATACCTTCCTTGAAGGACCCTAATGAAATGGAAGCCACATCTGTATTAATAAATAACCAAAGTCTAACTGCTCAATCATCTACACTGGACGGTGTCAAGTCAACTGATGCCTCTACACAAACATTTGGTCAAAATATTTCTTCTATGATACAATCGGATTCTAAGATAGCTCCTCCACGGGAGGAAGTAAATTCATCTCGTGGAACCCCGTCGAAACAGCCTATACTTGATCCAGATGAGTGTGATTGGGAAACTCTTTATGATGACGATGGAGAATGTTTGGTACCTGATATTATGAATGAGGTAAGTTCAAATGAACTTTTTTTTTATCCCTAGAAGATTTGTTGGGATTCTACAATGTCCACTCGGAAGTGTTCTTTTTTTTTCCTTTTAGCATGACGCCGTGCTTGGGGAACCAACTGGATGCAATTTTGGATCTACACATTAAATATCATCGCAACATTTTTTTTCGCAGCACATAGCAACCCAATTTTTCTGTATCGCCCTTTGTTTCAAAACTAAGCATTGCCTATCAGTGTGATTCGATCTCATTTAATTGTGAAGCAACATCCGGGCATGTAATGTTGCGCTCAGTGGGATTCCAGCATATAAGAGAATAAAAGTAAAATTTGTCTGCCCCTCGTATGCATTATTGGCCTAGATTAGGTCTTCTTGAGTACAAGGGACATTAGTATTTGGGCAAGCAAGTAGGTGATCACATTGGTCGTCTTAACTGTATCCCCATTTCTTCAAGTTCTTTTTGCATTTGGATACTTTTGAGGCTGGTGATAGTTTTTCATATCGGGTAGTGAATATTTTATTCAAAAGCCGTTTCTTCCCATAGCTCGAGTATTGGGTTCGATAGCTCTTCTTTCCATATGTTAATTCTTTGGGTCTCCGGAAGGGAGAGACAAGGGTGACTGTTTTCAGGAAACTCGTTGATGTGGTACAGTTTGATTAAGCAAACTTAAGTGACACTAAACATGTGGATTTTTGTTTTTTCATTTTTGAATCTACCTCCTTGAAACGGAAAACATAAAATTTGATGTGACGTAATAGACAAATTACTTGGTGTATGTATAGAATCAATTCATGGTTTGTTGTTCATTTCAGCTTATGGACAAGATGGGTAAAGTATCCGTTCAAAGAACGTCCAGTGATTATAAAGAATTTCAATCGATGGAAGAAAGAACAAGTGACGGGGAATGTCTTCTTGAAATATATGGGTTTAGTTCCAGTTTTACCACACGTGATTTGATGGAGGTGTTTGCGCCTTATCATAGAACATCCTTTGAACTCAAATGGGTGGATGATACACATGCTATAGGCATTTTTTCTAGTCCGCTAATTGGTAAGTGAAATTTAAAGCAGGTAGCAATTTAGGACTACATTGCTACAACTGGATGTCCTCAGGAGAGGAAGAAACTAGTCATAATTAATTTTGTTAAATTGGGATACTATGTCAAGTAAAACCATAATGAGGTAGATATAGTATTATATTATCCACCTCATTAGTCATAATTAATTAGTAACAATAAGTCACTTAAAAATATAGTATTACTAGCTCTTTGCCCGTGCTTCGCTTCGGCTGCAAAATTCAATATGAATTTTGAGATTTCAACATTATATCTTCTCAAATTTGGGTCCTTGAGGTGGAATTGGGTCTTATTCATAAAAAATCAGTACTTTACTCAAGGATAATATTTTTTGTACTATGGAACAACTTTGTGTCGAATATCAGCTTTCCCACCCACCTCGAAGTGGTACTTCGTAATTTTGGATTTTTGTACTTACCTCTTGAGTGGAATAGGCACACCTTTATATTTTACTGTGGGCTATTATTTCATGTGTTTTGGAACAACTATGAAAATAATGGAATTGCAATCTTGGAAATACCAAATTCAAGGTATTTGAATCAGCTCGAGTGTATTCAGTACTTGTTAGGACGAGACATTTATATTTATTTTTATTTATTTCAGCTGACGAAGTGCTCAACACAAATTTATTAAATGTCAAAACTCGACCTTTGAAAGATGCAAGTCCAGCATCTAAATGTAAAGTAAAACAGTTGAATCTGATTGGATTACCTGCTGGCCCACGTCCTAAAACTTGTCTTGCCTCAGCGAGACGGTTAGTGTCGGGAGCTCTAGGTATTCGAGTTCAAGTTTCAGAATCCAAACGAGAAGAAGAACGTAAAATCCTTCGGGATGCTAGAGGTGACTATAAATTCTTATTGATCGAACTAACTGAGATCTAGTTCTCACATCATGATTATGATTTATTATTTTCAATTATAAAATTTTAGTATGAAACCCTATATAATGTGACTGACAGTGACAAAAGTTTTGGAATACAATTAGACCCAAATGGAACCTACATACACTAGATTGCATGCAAATAGGTCAACGCTGAGTGGAAAAGTGCCGCTCATTGCGGACGTTATGTGGGATTTTTTTATTCGAAACGTAAAATATCAAATTTGGGTTAGGGGAGAAGTAATTAAAAACTTGTGTTGTACATTCATTATTCCGTAGAATTCGCTGATTTGAACGCTATTGGCCGACTAAGGGCCTCATGGTGGTCATTTTAACTGAATGGGATCCAAAGTTCACACAAACTACTAGAATCATTCAGCATGATGTGAATACAGCATGTCTCAAAAGTACTTCTCTATTTCTCATAACTTTTGAACGTGTGCATTTTTTAAATTTTAAATCCGCTGCATAAAGTTACTTATGCCAAATCTGCAGGATGTTACGATTTATTTGTAAACAAAGCGTATTTCTCTTATCTCTCAATTCTTGGAATTCGAACTACAGATGATGATGATAGCAATTCGTCCCGCAATGTATTGTAAAGTAACAGCGACATTATTATTTCTCCTACTGCCTATATTATCTGCAAACAAAGCATATTTCCCTTATGTGACATAATTTAACTTTCCTCTTTTCAGAAAAGAAACGTCAGGAACAAAAGCAGCGGCAAGATATTTGGGAAAAAGATTAAGCTCTATGTAGCATTGTGATATGACAATTCACCACTAAAAAGTGTTCAATTTAAGTGCTTCCTCATTTTTCTTAATTTAAGATTAAAGTTTATATTTTTGTACTTGTGACTTTGTTTTCCTTATTAACTTGTAAATAATTTTATTTTTTTAGATATAAATTTAACTGAAAGTGAGAATTTTGTATTTTGTTTGTCAATTTGTACCATAGTCTCTAAAATGAACTCAGGAAAATGTATCTATACAATATTAAAAGATATTTCTAAATAGCAGTCCTCACAATGGATGGTTCTACGCACCAGGACGACCTGGAATACATACTATCACATTCCAGCCAAGGACCATCAAAATCTTTTCGGTAAACTCATATAAATCTGTTTCTACAGCCAACTGTTCTTCTCATTTCAAGATTCAGGTTTGGGAAGATGGTAGAAATAGGTTGATACAAAAAGGTTTTAATGGCCCTTGGATGGAACTGTGATGGTATGCGTTCCAGATCGTCTTGTTGCGTAGAACCGGCCATCATGAGGTCTAACATTGCATTTAGTCCTCATGATTGCCGGTTCTACGGAAACTATTTACTCACTTTACACGCACGAGTGTTTCGTAAAGAGATCATCCTTCAATTGCAAGTTGGTCATAATGAGTATAGGTTATCCATTTAAAAACAATTTAGTAATCACCTTTTTTCCAACTGCATTTATTTATATGAAATAACATTCTTTAAAACTCACATTCAATTTTGAATAATAAACTTCTGCTTTATGTTATGTACCTGTTTTGACTCCTAGTCAGGTCTAAAAATTAAGAAAGTTTTTTTTTTTTAATCTTTGGTCATGTTTGTGGGTCTAAGGAAAAATTATCTGTTATAATGATACTCGTAAAATGTACAGTTATAAGATAAATTGATGTTAGCTTTATGATAATTGAATATTTGTGAAGTACAATGTAGTCATGATGTAAAGAAGAAAAGGTAAAATCTTTCGGGATGCTAGGGGTGTTCTAGTTTGTGTAGACTATTCTGACGTCATGAGTACCACATTTTTATATTTTGAGATTCCATTTTTACTCTTTTGAATATTTATGAGTAAAAAATAAATAAAACTGAGTGCTATATATTGGTCACTAAAACATATATACATGTTGATTTTGAACTGAAAACTTTCCCGGGTCATTCTGATCCTGTTGGCGATTTAATATTACGATATGTTCCTGTTGGCGATTTAATATTACGATAAGAAAGGAAAACTGTCATGTCTCGCTGAAAGTAACATTAATCCCGCATAGAGCGGAAATTTTCTTAATGTATTTCTCGCTTTTAACTGGCATTGATGTGAGTGCTCACACGTTGTGCAAAAGCGGTTTTTTTAAAACAAAAGATAAGGTATTATTAGGTTGCGTTTATACAGATATGAAGAGATGAACACCAATGAAAATATAAATAGGTACTAAATGAAACCCGATCAAAATTAAAAATTTGTGTACCTGACTCCTTTGGGGTTTTCTTGGAATATTTTTTTATTGTGACCGTAAAAAATTTTTAACGACTTGAAAGAAGTAGGTATATCATTTTGATTACGATCCATGAGAACAAGTGATGTTTTCATCGACAATGTAAAATTCATTTCCATTTACTTTGCCATAATGATAAGGGAAGTAATCAAAGCCATGACACGCCGCAGAATGTTCTTCACGTTGAGAGACAACAATTACAGCACCAGAAAATTCTGGATAATATTTTGCAATCTTTTGAATAACTTTTTGTGCTGATTCTTGTGGACTTAGACCATTACGTAGTCCTTCCACGGCAAGTAGACTGGGCAAGAATCTCATCAGTATATCTCCATCGCCTGTACAGGCTGCAGCTCCTATTCCTTTTTCAGCATATCCGCCGGATCCTAGAAAGAAGTAGATCAATATAATTTTTAAAAAATCATCGATATTTTTCACCGTTACAAATAGGTTGGTGTAGAAGCTCTGACTGGTAAAAAGTAGGACGTGGGTTCAAAACCGGCAAACCCATGGAATTTCATCCTAATGAATCTGAGATATTTCCACTATTGGAGGACATGCATGGGCCGGGATTATCAACATCTACTCTGGCGTCCTCAGAGTAGCGTAATATATGCTACCCAACCTTTTAAGTGCCTTCACTTTCCGTGGTGGACATAGAAAGTATGTACCGTTACAAATCTCATTCTATTGTGGGATTTGAAATTTTCTCCCCCCCCCCTAGTGTGGACTGATTTCGATGATGTTTAATATGTAAATCTGCGTCAATGTCAGTTACATACAACGGACTCCATACTAAAAAAATCTAGATTTCATATAAAAAAATGTCAGCGTTAATGAGTTGACTCATTACATATTTGTTAGCGTATTACCAAAGCACTAAAAGTAAGAAATAACTAAAAGTGTATATTCACCGGTGCACGTGAGCCTTAGCATTTAGTATCCCATTTTATAGTTATAGACGATTTACCCGTAGTCTCTTTCATTACCTGGTATAGGAGAGTCTCCTACACGTCCTGGGATCTTATGATTAGCTCCATTTGTACTTGTACCAGCAGCAATATTTCCATCTTGATCAATGGCCACAACGCCAATGGTGTCATGATTATTATCGTTGATATACGAATTACTCTCAGCAAGTCTAGTGATAAAGTTTTCTGGTTTGTAAGGTCCACAGGTTAACTTTGGATTTGGTTTAACATTAGTCCAGAAATTTGGTTGACAACTGTTAGCTCTCCAGGTCTTCCATTTGTTTTTTGATTCTCTTGTTGACAAAGTTTCTTCTGGAAAACCTAGAAAGAAATATATTTACCTTTCATTGAATGAGGTTCGTCATCTGCGACATATCAGCAATTTTCCCATTTTTAAACGTACCTGGAAATTATGCCTTTCGGAAATAATTTGGCCTCTCCCGTTTCTGTTTTTATTGAGGATTTTCAATATGCTTGAATCATGATTAGGTATTAGGTGGCATCATGTTGTTGCAGTAGCGGTGTTTCCCTTAAAATCAATAGTTTTTCCATGTTTTTTTAATGGTAGAAACAGTTTAATATGGGGTTACCTAAAAAATTTGGCCCTAGGATGGCTGGAATTGTGATAATATGCGCTCCAGTTTGTCTCGGTACGTAGAACCAGCCATCGTGAGGACGTGATGCATCATCAGGTTTGATGGTAGCGAGATGAATGAGATAGCAGCTCTTAACTTTTGACTGCTGCTAACAATATTCATTTCTGGTTTTCCTCACAAGACTGAGTGCAGCCCGATAAAACCAATGATCCTTGGTGATCCCGCGTGTGCTCCCATTCGAGCGCGTACCGCACCCAACGCCGGAACTTTAGTGATCTGACGGGAACTGGTGTATCGAACGTAGTAAATCATTGGTTTAAAAATACATGGTGACTTTTCAGGGTGTGTTACTATTATTTCAGGTAGTCTCAATCCATGAAAGGGGCCTGTTGATGCGACTTACCCATAGTTTTAGCAAAATCTGTCGCTTGACTTCCCACTAATAAAGTGTGTTGAGTGTTTTCCAATACTTTTCTTGCAACTCCAATGGCATTTTTTATTCTTTTTAAAGCTCCTACTGCTCCAATGTTCATTGTAGTACCATCCATAATCATAGCATCCAAAGTTGTTTCACCTGAGAAAAATTGACACTAAATGCTAGAAATCTAAAATAATATTTTCTTCTTCAACAGGTTCGTTTTTTTTTCTCTCTCTCTAAGTCCCTGTAACATCTATTGCCATTTGAGGCAGGAGTTTTTCCCTTGAATCGCTGGAAATCCTCATTGACCTCATCTAGCTTCGAACCTACGTGGTCATCTACCAAGTAAAATATTGCTGGACCTTGTTTAGATTCAGTGATCTTACGGGAACTGATGTATTCAACGTGCCGTAAACGCTGACTAAATAATGTCCGTGTTTCATTCTCTTAACGTTTAGGGGTTTAAGATATTGTCTGTGAGAACTGTTTGATCAATGTGTTTTGTGAAGTACCTGCTATAGCTATTCCGATCTTTTCAAAGATTAGTTAAGGAGTTAATGTATGATACCAGTTTCCGTCAGATTACTGAAGTTAAGCAATGTCAACAGTGCTTAGTGCCCATGTGGTTGTCTGCTGTTGGCTCTTTTGGGGTGCACTTAAGATTGTGAGGACAACTGAGTAACTATTGTTGATTACAGGTTTAGTGGATAATTGTATTTTTTTTTTTTAAAAAAAAGGTTCCTCCCACTCCCACTGCTACTGAAAAAAATCGGGCAATTAGGTCACAGCTTCCGTATGCGCAGACAAAAGATAAAATTTGTATAGGTCTATTTTTGCGCTGGTTCCCGCAAACCTTCCCAATTAACGCCTAAGGTACCCGTAGGTACGGCTAGAGATACGTTTGTACACGCGCAATCGAAAGTAACTACTGGAATCAAATCTATTGATAATTACTAATATTTGTACATAACTTGGTTGGCAATCTAATGATACTCACCAGCCTCATCCGGGCTACCCCCATAACCAACTGTTCCTCCACATTGAAGTTCTTCACATGTTTGGCAGGCTATCTCTACAGCATCTATACTGGATTTTCTATTTACTAATGCTTGTGTCGCTTTGTAAACAGCTTCCCGAAATTTGTCAGTCCATGTTGCTACAACTATTGCACTCGAAACAGGTTTTACTTTAAATTCTGATAGATAAGTGACCGCCAAATATGAACACAGAAAAAAGTTAGGTATATTTATTTTATAACATATTTTCATCGTGGTTTGAATTTCACCTGAAAAATTTTAGTATAAAATTTACTTACATTTTACAGAACCATCAATTCATTTAGCTAAGTGAGAAAAACATTTAGGAAAAGTTACGGTCATACCTACCTAACTTCGTCTGTAAAATTATTCAATTTGTCCTTAAATTAAGGAAGGATCTCCTCTTTCACCCCCTCCACACACACAAATTGTTCTGACGTTTAACTTTTTTTTTCTTTTTTTTTTTACCATAACGGAGAAAGACAGAATAGTTTCTATGTCGATTGATTGTCATTTTTAGAGAGATTCTCATCTTACTATCGGTACCAAACTATTTTAAATGATTGTGGGTATGACATCAGCACGGGAACAGCCATGGCCCAAAGGAGCCAAGAGTAACGGGCCTGTAAGTCAATATTATAATCTCAATGATGTCTTAACTCAGAAAGCCATAACATTACACGTTATAAACAGAAATAGTTTTTTGAGTACTGCCAGTAGAGGTGACTACGCGATAGCCCCGAATGCGAATATTGCGATGTGTGATTGATGCAGCAGAAGGCAATATTTATGTGTTTTGTACCCCCAGTTTTTAACTAAAGCTAGAAGAAGCTGTGCGAAAATTTGAAATGTGAAGATGAATTATTAATGCAGGAATATTCTTAACTCAAGAATCTTGAGAATGCTGCTTTTAATGTTGGTATCGCTTTTTAATTTTAAAACATAAGCCGCGATTTATTTGAAATTGTTTTGATAATCCGTTTCTCTTATCGTGAATTCGTGGTCAGGTAAAATTTCTCCGCGTGTCCATGTAAATGTAATGTAATGTGACATTTTGTTCTGACATTAATTGAACCTTTAAACTTGATTTTTCAATTATTTAAAATTATTATTCAATAATTAAGACCTTTTTTTAAATAATGTTTTTGTAGTTTAACTGTTATCCAGTCTGTTTAACTGTTAAAAATGGTGAAACGACTGTGCCCTTTTGATGATTTTGAACCTCAAAAGAAAACGCACATTGGGGACGTGGAAATTAATCAATCATGTTATGGAGAATCTAATCAGTTTAAAGTTTATGGTAAGATTGAGGGTAAAACTGAGTACGCGTTGACAATCTATGCTCGTTCATTAGAATACTTACTGAATTGTTTATCCACAAGAACTATGTTTTGTATGTTTGGGAAATAACTGTAATATTATTTATACGTTCTTTGTTGGCTTATTATATTTTTCGATTTGGACCTTTAAAAATAAAATTTGAAAGTATAAACTGAGACGAAAATGTGTTGCTTACAGTGGTGCTTAATACTCTAACAAAATGTCACTGATAAGAAAAACATATGGTTGTGCTGAAGATGTCTTCCATTCATGTTGCGACTAAAGTACATTATTATAAAGAATTTTGTACTAGCTATCTAATAATAAACAAACAATAATAATAATAATTATTGTATCCAATTTTTATTAGAGTAAGGTTCCGAGTACCCTAATTTTTTTTTGCTCTAAAAAGTTTGTAATACAATTTATACAATACTTTTCTGTTAGCCAAACACTTATTTGTTATGAAAGCGTCAAGATATAATACCTACTTTAGTGATTTTTTTTTTAAAGATTCCTAATTAAAGTCAAAGTACCCGGATCTACCCCACGGTTGGGTTAAAATTTGGTACGGATTATAAATGTAATTACAAAAAAATGATTGAAAAATGGGAGGCTGAAATCGGGTAGGTACCATCTAAATTTTCATTAATAAAATTAAATTTGCTTAAATGTTCATAAATATATTGAGTATCAGCAGTTGGATTCTTATCAGTCTATTAATTCGGCAATTTCATCCACCCGAAAAAGACCATCATCACTCTCTCCGTTATGCCAACTGTTCATCACTATCCATTAACCTGGGTTTGAATTCGGGGTAAATAAAATACACAGATTTTTCTTATAAAAACATTTTATATTTTTTGGCATGCATGAAATATGAAAATATGTGGGGTGAGATCAGGTATCCATCCAGGGTACCCGATATTACCCCATGCATCACTACCCGGTTTCACACCGCATGGACCTTTTTAAAGTAAAACGTTAATAACTCCAAAAATATCCTGAGTAAGTCTAATCGCTATTTTCTCCTTTTTTCCAGAAAGAACAAAAAATCTTTTATTTGGCGCTGTGAAAGATTTAAAATCAAATGGCCAATCTGCCAATTCTAGTCAAATCCAAACCCCGGCCAATCAAAACATTTGCCAGGGATGTAAAATAGTCAATTTTTTAGATTTTAATAAATGCGGGTTTTGTGATAAAAGTTTTTGTGCCCATTGTGTTGCGCCATGTGGCATGTGTTACCAAGTTTTCTGCCGAAATTGTTCAACTATCAAGTAAGTTTTTATATATAATCGCGGATTTTTTGCAATAAGTGAAGGGGGAAAGACCCCCTTAGGTTTTTTGTTGTGACGACGTGAAAAAAAACCTTCGTAATTTATCTTTCTTTGTAAACAACTGGATTACTAAGTGCACTGAAAGGAGAGACAAGATTCCAATGGAAATTTCTTTATTTACGAGTAATTACGCATGCCATCTAACGTTTTTATGTCGTCATGATTTCCGAAGGCCGTAGATAGGACGCTACATATGTATGTCAAAATTCAACGTGAGCTTTTGTATTGTTTTAATCGTAGACAGAAAAACGTTTCTAATAGGAACACTAATTTAAACGATGGAATTCTTTGATTTTATTTATAATTTATTTCAAAATAAATAAATCTTTAGAAGCTAATGAAACTTAGAAAAAGGTCCTTTGTATACAATTTTTTTTAAATGAATTTATGTATATGCACTTGGAAAAAAAATCGTGCTATGGTGGGAACGAGGTTTTATTAAAATCTGGGATATATAGATAGGAAAACCGATCTGGTTGAAAACTTTTCAGTTTTCTCTGCGTTAGTTATTAAAGAGTATTCTAATAGAAAATTATTATTGGGGCAAGAAGATAAGGAGGTCATAAATATGTCCAGATTAGTTATTGATGATTTATTGCTCCTTATGTGGGAACAGATAATAAAAATAACTGCAGGTACTATCGTATAACACATGTTACACGCTGTGTGTGTTTCACCCGAATCATCTGCATTGATAATTTCGATAAAGTCATATTTTTTTGACAAATCCGATTCTATTTGCCAGTCCTGCAACGCGCATGTTAGAAAAAAAAACGAGGAAATTCTTTGATTCGGGCCGCCCACGGGCACTACATATGGTTTTATCGAAATAACTACTCTGAGCCTCGTAAGGACAACTGAATAGCTGCTGTTGATTACAGCGAAATGGCACGGCAGGCTATACCTTGATTAAACTAGTTTTATAAAGAGGTGCCTTCCCACAGCAGCTCTTAAAATCAAATCATTACATTTTTCAGATATGAGCAAGTCAATGATGTGAACATATGTTTGACTTGTTCCGCCTAGCATGAAGACGTCCATTCTCTATCAGATACTAACAAGTTCTAAGTTTTACACATTTAATATTGTCCTCCTAAGAAAGGTTACTAGCCGTTTGGAGGGACCAAAAACTAACCTTCATTCCAACTAACTTTCACCATCTGTGTTCAATAGTAAGTTCATCTAAATTAGAGGTAACGAGAAACGGGTAGACATGGCACGTGACATCGCAACCGATCAATGTTTGCAGATTCAAATTGATGAAAAATAAAATTGTCAAACTCAATTTTACTTTTGTCATTTTAATCTGACAACATCGCACGAATGTAATTACAGGTGCCACACTTGAAAAAAACACTTCTCAAATCCGTTCTTCGAGGTAAGTATATCCAGAGACTTTCAACTTATTAGGCTGCTTGCAGACAACTGCATGCTACTTTATTACATAGCACACATCTTTGCATATTACAAGGAAAAACAAATATACCTACATGTTCTTATGAGATTGTTCGATCTGTGAACTCCGATAAGAACATGACCTTGTTAGATCTGGCAAGGTTGTCGTTCAATGTTATTTCAAGGTCCACTTTCGTTTTTTTTATATATATAAATAGGATGATTTTTCTAATGCGAAAGCTGTTCCAGGGNTTTTTTTTTTTTTTTTTTTTTTTTTTTTTTTTTTTTTTACATAATTGAATTCTCCATCACATTCTACATTCAATCGGATTATTATTTTATTTTTTTCTTCTGTGTCGGCAATTTTTTTCCACTCCAAATATGCATGACTGACGTATCAAACGAAAGGACTGGGCATTCTGGATCGTACGGTAAAAATGAAAAAAATAATAATAATAATTTCAGAGCCTATAATTAAGGATAATTGGAATCTTTTGTCGCGCCATTCACGCTCTGAAAATTGGTATTTTTTTCATTGTTACCTACAATCCAGAATGCCCAGTCCTTTTGTTTGATACGTCACTCATGCATTTTTGCCCGACACTAAAGGAAATAAATGAAATAACTAGGTATTCGATGTTTTTTGTAAGGTAATATGTGGTTGTCTGCGAGGACCCTTAATAATCAATGGTCATCACACTTGACATTTGACATATTTTTGAATATTTTCTTACTCTACAGAGTTTACAAAACTGCCCATGTTCTCCATTTGTCCCTATCTTGGAATTTTGTCCTCAAATATTGGACAATTTCTGAGACTCATTTTCATTTAAAATTCATTTTTTCTATTGGGAAATAGGTCCAAAGTTACTGTTCCATTTCAATAAGATCTAATAAAAGTACTTTTTGTACAAACCGATAAAGTGAAAAAAATCAAGTAATAGGTAATAAGATTTTAAGTTTGAGGTTCTTTTTCTTACAAATGACTCTACTAAAATTAGAATGTGTAGCGTTTGACGCTTGTAAGAATATGACAATATTTTTTTGCAGTAGAAAACCGCTAGAGACGCTTTAAAAGGCAAATTCTTTAAAAAGAACCTTTGTTTGGTCAGTAACGGAATTCCGTGACGGATTACTTTGACTTTAGCGGGCAAATTCCTATATAACTTTTAAGAAATTTTTTTAAAAGTATAATATATTTATTACTAAGTAGGTATTTATTATAATATATTTATTTTCAATTCAATATAATATCCATGCAATAAATTAATTATTTACAAATAAATTTCTAAAATGGGTTCCTATTGAGAAGTATCCAAACAAAGGACACATGTTTCTAATTAAATAGGTAACTGATTAGAAACATGTGTCCGGGAAAATGTGTTCGCGCAATGCGCATCATACGTACTTGTTTTTATTTTTCGTCATGACTGCGAACATGCTATATACTATCAACAATTCAAGATGTCTGGTCTGATGCCGATACTTCTCATTAGTTTCTCTACGATATGTTCATTGACTCATGAAATATTTATTATCTTTTTTTAATGTTTTACTCAACAAACTTTTATGACCGCTTACACTTTTTTTAATGTTTTACTCAACAAACTTTTATGACCGCTTACACTCGCACCTCGAAAGGTGAATTCATTTACGTGAGTGAACGTATTTTCATTTGCTTTATTATTATATTTTTGGAATAGCTTTGTACATTATTTGGTAACCAATTATGTCTGATCTAAAAAATTAACTCAACAATTACTTTACCTCCTTGAATACACTAGTTCCCACCTGATCACTGAAGTTAAGTCTTTATACCTAGTGAGGTGAAGATATTTTTTCTATCCTATTATGATTTCATAATAGGTTAGAAATTATTATACCTAGATACCTGAGTTTTTTTTTTTTTTTCAACATAATTTCTTTATATATTTATGTTTATAATTTAATTAAAAATATGCAATCAAAACAAAATAAAGAAATATGGTACCCCACTTGAAAACTTATTTATAGATATAAATGGGTTTGTGTTAAGTGGGGTTCAACCCCTTATAGAGCAGTGGTAAAACAATTCACCCCAGAACACCCGACCCCGGTAGATCAGTCAGTCCAAAGGGGAATCCTAACGTGAGACTAGACCCCGCATGAATGCAAGAACCAGCCACACGGGAAAAACTCAACTCCGACCGTACCACCGAAATCGAAGTTAAACTAATGATTGTAAAAATAGAATGCTTCTTGAAGCTTTCACCCAAATTAAACAATACTTAATAGTCAGTTTCACAAACAATACTTAATAATCACTCCGTAAAGAAGTTAAATTAAAAATGCTAGTTAATCAAATTGAGAATTATTTCCCTGAGTGAGTTCGGGAAATATTAATTTATTTGTAAAAAGAAAAATATTCACAATCAGTAAAATTATAAATAGATAAACATTATATTCATATAATAGTAAAAAAANAAAAAAAAAAAAAAAAAAAAAAAAAAAAAAAAAAAAATTACATAATGAGTAGGTAGGTATTACTTTTATATAAGAGATATCAAAAAAGTGATAGGTTCGAACCCCAGAAAAAATGGATGAAATTTTAACCCCGGTCGTCTTTTGGAAGCAAGCTCGTAGTAGCTCACGCTACTACGAGCAACTACAAGCTTCAAATTATTCTGGAGTACGACTTGTCGCTCGTAGTCGATCGCCTTTAAAGTAATAAGTATTTTTCAAGTCACTGAAGTTAAGCAACGTCCGGGCGTGGACAGTACTTGGATGGGTGACCGCTTGGGAACACCACGTATCGTTGGCTTTTTCCGGCCCAACCCAGGCTGGGTGAGGTCAATGTGGGTAGCTGGTTTGCAAGTTTCCAGCGAATGGAGGGTAAAACCCCCGTCTTGAATGACCAATAGATGTTAAAGAGACGTTGAGCCAAATTAAAAAAAAAAATCAAGTAAAGGCTAATATTTCAGGTCAGCTTCACCATGATATAGCCAGAAATTTGTAAAGTATGTATTTCTCAACTCAAAAAGAGAGAGAGTTATAACTTTTCCACCATATATGGTCGAAAAAAAATGTGTAATTCTTTCTGCAATTGCCTGATAATATGTTAAAAACAACTAGTCAAATTATTGGATTCACATTTCAAAATCATATTTAAAATATGAATATCAATTAATTTATTTTGATTTCTGTACATACCTATCATTTAATTAGTCTTACCAAAATATCATAGAATTATCCTATGACCAGGGTCTTATTGCTCAAGGTTTTCTGAACCAGACAGTAGGCCCCGCTTCCCTCACCGGGCGCTTTATATTCTTTGTGGGTAGGTATATTTTTTGCCAGAAACCTTTGTGAACCCACACACACGATTTTTTATCAAATTTTTTATCGGTTGATTGGTGTAGGAATGCATATGAGGCAGACATATCTACATTCAGTTTTATAAATAGAGATTGTTTTATTTATTATAATGTATTTATTAAACCATTATTTATTTTACTATACCTACATCAAAAAGATAAAATACAAAGTGACGTTTTAAAACACTCATCTATAACCATCCACTTTGAATCCGTGCTTTCATTTCACAAGACACATAAACCTAAAAAACATTTTCAAAAAACGAGTCCCATTTATTTTAAGGAATAAAATATGTATAAATATAAAAGAGCTAAAATTATTTACAGTATTTTAAAGAAGAAGAAAAAAACAATTTTGTATAGAGAAAGAAAAGAAATATTTGTGGTAAGATAAAAGTTGCATGTTTGGCTTCAACCACAGTAATCATGTTGCACCATTTACCGACAAAATGTAAATGGTGTTCTGAGTACATTTTTTGCAACCCAAATAATATAAAATTCCCGAGGATCATTTATATCTAATCTTAGATTAATAGAATGATAGATCTATGCTTGTATTTGTCACTAATTGTTTAGTCAAAAGGATAAGATAGCCAGCGTTTTAGGAACTTTGAACACACCAGTTCCCGTTAGATCACGGAAGTTAATCGACGCCATGTTTTAAGTGCGTGACCATGTGGGTTTGCGCCCTCTTGATGCTGGCTATCTCCGGCCCAACCCAGTCTTTGTGGGGTCAATGTGGGTATCTGGTTGTGCAACTTTTCAACGAATGGAGGTAAAATCTCCATTTTGGTTATAGGAAAGATAAAAAAGGATGAGAGATATCGAAACATTGATGGGAATAGAAAAGTCATATACTAGGCAATAGTCTAGAAAAAATATTTAACCATGAAATTTAAAAAAGAATCCGGTTCGCATCCCAGCTTCAATCGAATTATCGAATAAGGAAAAATCGTTTTGAATTACCACACAAAGAACGACCATGTCTCTAAGGCGCCAAGCAAAACACGTGTAATCAGCTATGTGAATAATACATCTTATAAAACTCGACACCTTCATAAATCACCATATCTCTGCTATTATTAGGCCCAGGAAGCTGGAGTCATACTCGCCACCATTTATGTTTTTAGCTCAGTTTCGACTGCCAACGTTGGATTGATCAGACTTTTAGTTCTACAGGACTGACAGCATGATTGATGATAGTATTTAAATTTACAAAGTCTTGCTTGGACAACCAGATGACAATTCTTGAATTGGTCGCTGCAATCAGACGAGTCTGAAAAAGAAACAGATCGAAGATGATGTACTAGTCAATTAATAAGAAATAACGAGAATTGCAAAGTTTCAACGTCCTCACGATGGCCAGTTCTACGTGCCAGGACGACCATTAAAACTCCTACATTTGGCCAAAGATCTCATACATTTGGCTAAAATCGGGAACGATGATGATACCATTTATTGATTGATAAGAACTGTTCTTGAATGTCCAAACAATCTACACGCACCAAAAATGCATGGTTTGTGTAGATTGGTGAAGATTATTATTCCCGGGCGTTTTTGGAGATTCATTATGGAAAATAATAAATCAAATTGTATTTTAGAAAGTGTGCCTTCAGTTTGGAAAAGTAATTCCTACTATTACTGGAAACTCAGATACCTTCTGCTGTTAGAACTTACATAGATTGTTTGCCTGAAGATCTATCTGAGTCGGAGCTTGGTCTCCTAAATTATTCTCTACGTTCACATCACCTGGAGACAAAAGTTGCAAAATTAGTGTTTTTCTTTTTATATCCTCTTATTTTGACAGTTCTATTATCCATTAACGTGTTTGGGGTGCATTGGTAAGACCGTTAAACAGCATTGTGTAGTTTCAAATCCCAGGTGACCCATGGCATTTTATCCTCACGCCAAACAATTTTTTGGATATTTTCTAGTTTACCAGTAGCTCAGTTGATAGAGCTGAAAGATTCATGACCTGGAAACTGTTGGTTCAAATCCAAACAGGAAGATCCAGTAGCGCGGGGAAGTAGATTGTCACGAGAATATTAGCTTTCAATAATTACATTCCTCTACTTAGTACTCACTTTGACCGGAACAGGAATGTGTATTACATGCCCGTCTTGAGATGGGTTTCTTATGTTCATTGCAAGTGTTGGATGGCTGTTCCTCCCCATTGAGACATTGAACCTCCCTCTTTTGTACCCCGGTGTCACATGGCATAGAACACTAAAAAAGAATAATGAAATGAGTTAGACTGTGTGTTTTTGTTAACGCTTTTAAAGTCTCTACCGGATCACTCCAGAATATTATATTATGTTCTACGTTCGTGGGGTCTGCATTTAAATACATAAATGGTTTTAATACCATCTGCATAACGGACAATAGTTTTTAATGTTTTATTGATCCTAGCTCTACTGATACTAAGTATTTGATTCAATGTCAGATCTAAGTATCAGCATTTGGAGTATACCCAGTTGGAATCAGCCGTTCTATAGTGAAAGCAAACGGGGGATAATGTCGTCGGAACGAAAGGTAGGCGATCTTTGGCCGAAAAAATCCCGAGAGAACTTGTTACGTAGAACCAATCTCCAGTGAAGTCCTAGACTGTGTGTGGCATGGCTTGATCACCTGTGGGTAGATGTGTACTGAAGGGAACTTTTAAATAGATCCAACATATTTCCAGAAATATATTGGGACCAACTGATCTGCTTTATATCATACCTGAGACCAGTCCGATGTATACCACTGCGAACATTCTGAGATCTGACAAGACTGTTGACTGAGAGGTCTATCTTGAACTGCACAATGAGAGTCCGCTGTGAGGATGTTTTCATTTCTTATTCGTTTTATACACACAACTTGACGAGATTGTTTTCCATGACCGCAGGATTCTGAGCACTGCAAACGACAAAAGGGTTATGTTCTAGAAATTGTTTTAGAAAGTACAACCGGTTGGGCAGGACGCGAGCAACTCAATGTGAGAGTGTAATAAACATTCTCAGCGATGTTCTGGTAATCGTCTTTCTATGCAAAAAGTACACTCGGTTTTGCACAGGTCAATGTGAGGGTGTATCAAACATCCTCTCTCCCATTTCTGTGTACGGTAGTTGTACCTGCTATATTTAGGTTTTCCGCCACAAGCTTTACTAAAAAATAGACTGTCGAGTGGACTGTCACCACTAGGCGAGGTTAATGCCCGAGGCATTTTGTACAACTTAACCCATAATTATGCCCTCGATGGAATTATGGTCTATCATTGTATTTGGTAAACTCTGGGACGTAGCGTAGATCCAATTATCTTGGAGGCAATAAAAAACTAGAAATTGTAGTTTTTTTCCACTAAACGTTTCTCAATGTCGACAAATATAGGCAAACTAGAGATCAAAATGTTTATAAATTTTGATTACAAGCAATTTATTTACCGTTGAATGTTAGTGTTGTAAATTGCCTCAGTATCATAATTGTCAAGCGCTCACCTGTTAACTGGAGGGCGTGGGTTAGTTACCAAAATCTCTTGGTTTGAAAATAATTTATACAATTTTTAATAAAAAATCTGGACTAAGTACTAGAAATATAATGACTTTGTACACATCTTGTCTGAGATCAATTATAACGTATGCCTGTCCTATATTCAACATCATGTCAAAGACAAACAATAATAAGCTGCAAGTTGTTCAAAATATTGCTGGGAACTATGAATATTCCACAAGAATCTCCTGCACCAGGAACTGGACATTGAATATATTGACACCTTTATTAAGAGGTTGTCAGTTAACTTCTTTGATAATCTTAAATTTAAATGAAAATAAATGTCTGCGAGATTTAAACTCCTGCTGCATGACTGAGTTCATCCGAAAATATAAAAAAATCAAGTACAGGTGAGTCAAGCAATTTATGTTTGACTTAAAAAAAGCTTCAATAAAAAATAGTTAATTTGTCTTTCCTTAAAACAAATAAACTATACAGATTACAGCATGGGCGTACACAAGGGGGGGGGGCTGGCCGGCTATAGCCCCCCCCCAATTTTTTTTTCGAGATAAGCCATCAAATGTGAAACGCGAGTGTATATCATCTAACCCTGTGCTTCTTTTTCAATGTCACGCAGAAAACACTTTTAGGGAAAGGTTTACATAACAAAGTGCAAAGTTAGAGCGATTTAACTTTTTTTCTACATATTTTCATATTTTTAGTTACCTATTATTATTTGTGGTTTGTGTTATGTGTTAGCTAGTTGACTAGAATGTTTAATAATAATTACATTTTTAACTAAAATAAGCTGGGTGGGTTTCACCAGGAGACTTAAAAGTTANCCCTATATTTACACATTGTTTACATTATCTCTCTGTGAAATTAGATGGTTTTTTTTTGTTTTTTTTTTTTTTTTTTGCTAGTTTAACATCTATTGGTCATTAAAGACGGGCGTTTTACCCTCCATTCGCTTGCAAACCAGCTACCCACACCTCACCCAGCCTGGATTGGGCCGGAAAAAGAGCCAACGATAGGTAGAGTTCCCAGGCGGTCACCCATCCAAGTACTGACCACGTCCGACGTTGCTTAACTTCAGTGATCTGACGGCAACTGGTGTATTCAACGCCCCCCCCCGAAAAAAAAATCCTGTGTACGCCCCTGGATTACAGAATCTGTTGTCGGTTAACTTTTTAGTTCCTACTCCTATAAGTTCCTGGGGATTTTGTTAAATTTTACCCCAGTCAAATATCTCCGGACTAAAAGATCTTTCTACCCTACAGTTACTTATTAAATCATGGTATCAATTAAATCATGGTATGCTTGGTGAAAAGAATCATTTGTTTCAATTTGTATTCTAGGAACAAGTTCATGTAAACATATTGTAATGAAAAATTCAATAAATAAAAGTCAAATTATTATTATAAATAATAATTTGACTTATTTATTGAATCAAAGTCAAATTATTATTATAAATAAAGGAGGGCGTGGGTCCAATTTCTAGCTGTCGTTTATTCCTCGTTAATTTGAGTATTTGACCATATAAAAGCTATAAGGATTATGAATTACATTGGATATTGATCTCGTCTGACTGTTTACTTCCCACAAAAGAGTCTATTCTTCTCGATTATATTATCATACTAAAGCAGGCAGATTTAATGTTACCTGGGACCATGGTCCAGAGAACCATTTTCCACTGCAGTCTTTATCACTAGAACATGGTCTTGAGGTTGATGGTCTGGTGAGTGTCTCACAAAGATGTTCCCTTTCTGGTCCTGCTGTACAGTGGACTTTTCTGGTTTGCAGTCCCATACCACATTCTTCTGAGCACTGAAAAAAAAAAAAAAAAAAAAAAAAAAAAAAAAAAAAAAAAAAAAAATCGGTCAAAAGTTCAACCTCTATGGCTACATAACTTGTATAACATTTCCTGAGATAGAGTACTGACCACTAAAGATTTGAATATGACTGACAGTAACGTTGAGTTTTGGGGGTCATCTTATCATTAATTTCGGCAGAAATGCAATTTATGGGGGATGAACCTTTGAAATGTAGAACATCCAATTTTGAGGCGGTCTTTAATTTCGAAAATAATAACGGTTTTTTGACGGTTTTCCAGTACGGATTTTTTTAAAATATCCACCTCATTTTTTTGATTCGTCGCATTTACTAACAAAGCTAGGATATCTTACCTGGTCTGACCATTCAGTGGCAAACCATGAAAATGTTTGACATGGCCCATTGTCGCATGGAATTTGGGAAGATGGTTTTTGATGAGCAGAGCAGTCATCTTCATTGCTGGAACTGCATTTTACACTCCTAGATTTATATCCAGGTCCACAGATGGCAGAACACTGAAAGAAAAAGATATCTTGAATATAACATTACCGTGTACTGCTCCCTGGAGCAACTCGACCTGTATTCGACATTGAATCCTTTACAACTGTGTCGCTGAAAATCGTTCTTTTGACTGATGAAATTTCCAATCTAATCTTACTAAAAGGAAACTGTGTGTCGAAACTAAATTTAGCCATCGAGGGGCTATGCTGATTAGTCGGTGAATCAGTCTTTCAGTATACTAACGGGACTTTGTGTTTTAGAAGTATAAATTAAAGAATACACGTAGTGAGCAATGCAGTGTCCAAAAGAGACGTGCAGGGTGTATGTTACACATGACATGATCGGACTGCTTTGTTAATTGTTTATGTTGAAATGGTGTCTGTAAAGGTGACAATCTCGTGTACAATATTCACCTGAGCCTCGACTCCGGTGAACGCAGAAAGCATTTCTTCAATATTAATACTATTTTTTTGTGTGCCAGTGTCTATGGCACGCTATATACAACATTTCCTGTAAGAGAACTGAAGCCAGAGAGGTTTTACTTAGTAGGTGACCACGTAGCTTCGAGCCTTCGTGATGTGGGTAGCTAGTTTTAAGTTTCCAACAAATGGAGGGTAAAACCTCCGTCTCGAATGACCAATAGGTGTTAAAGAGACGTTAATCCAAAAAAGAAGAAACAAATATGTTATTGGTTTAACAATATTGCAGTGATTGGCATGGTTCTGAGGGTTCATATCAATTAGTAGCCGCCACTGTTTTGGAAAAAAAATTTGGTTAGCTTACCGGCCCCCATTCTGTCATATTCCAGTAGGATGTGACATTTGGTTCACAAGGCTGAAAACAAGACTGTCGGGTAGAAATCTGGTCCAGACTTGGATTGGTGCAGGCATTGTTTGTAATAGATATAATGAGGTTAGAGGCTATTTCTTGTTGACAGACTAAAGTCCTTGTTTGAAATCCAGGACCACACTTGGCTGAGCACGAACTCCATTCTCCTATTACCCATCTGAAATTCATTAAAACTCAGTTCCTAATAATTTTGGTATCTAGTAAAAACATATATAAATCAAAAATTTGTGTTAATGTTTGAGGGGTTGTTCGATCCAAAACCACAGCCCAAACGATAGCAAAAATTGGTGGGAAGGGATCTCTTTCCAAAAAATCATAGTCTTCAACCCCAGAAGGATTAACAGAAAAAAAAAAAAAATTACACAATATACAAGTGAATGCCAAATTTTCATTTTTTTAGCATATTCGCAAGCCACGGTCCGATATCGTGACAAAATATCAACTCAAAGCTAGAAAGTTTTAGATTGCCGTTAAATTGGGCAAAATTAAATTTAGAATATATAATGATCAATACAAAGTAGTCATGACTCATCTAGAGAAGGCATAACATTGCTTTTTATCCTGAATAGGACAAAAGTGTTCCCTTATCACGGAAGATAAACTTTGTTTTTATTTGGTACAAATAAAAATAAATAAATGTGGTAACTATTTCAAATTCATGGGCAAGATCTGATTAAAATTCACGCTCTACTCTTTACCAGAGAGAAAATTTTATCAGAACACCAGCAATCTCAGTTGTCTGTATCAGTTATATGCAATTCAATCTGTAGTGCCCAATCTCCAGCGCAGTGTAGTCCACAGAGAGCATTTTCTTTCCAACGGATTAACTGTGGACATCTTGCAGAGGTGAAATAGGTAGTTGACAACTTACTGTGGCGTGCAGGGTTTTGAATTACAACGTATAGGTCGAAGACCCGGTTTCTCCTGTGGCAAACAGCGTTTTTCTAACACTGGTTGGAGATTGACTTCTCGAACACAAATAAAGATGGGATTCTGTATTCCTGGAATATAGAAAATAATTCTGTGTCAGAAAATTGAAGTTTTCCTAACAAAGGTGAAATTGTAATACTCATGGACAAAATTAGGCGAATGATAATTTTTTTTCGATTTCGCTCTCGATTTTCGTTTTTTACCATTAAACATGAACTTATGACAGAATGTATTGGGGAAAATAAACAAGATTTTTTTTATTATTTTTAAAAATGGTGACAATTAGGGAGAAATTGTAGCCACTTTGGGCTCCGAATCATGTCATTCACGAACTCCGGTCCGATTCTTCATAATACAGCATCCTTCGTAAGTAGTCCCAGGCGTGTCCATGTCTGGGGGACGTGTTTAATTGCGCAGAACTTTTATGCGGGACTCTTCTAGATTTTGAACGCATGTGGTTGGCAATAAGACCGTGTTCATTAAACTGCTTGAATAGCACAATCAATAATATCTGCTAAAATTTCCGTCACGTAGCGCTATAAAAAAGTATAGTATAAAATTTACCTCCAGCACAGGGTTTCGAACACTCAGAGTATCCAGCATGCCTCCAAATGAATTTTCGTTTTTTCGTTCGGTTTTTCGGTTTAGATGCTTCATCAGATGGAAAAGTGTCTATGCCATTGTTAAGAAATTTACCTCCATGTCTGAAAAAAAAAGTTAAATATGTTCTGAGTGATGAAAGACTTGAAGAAATTATTGACCAAAAGTAAATTAATTAATAACTAAATGGGGGAATCTCTTAAAAATAGAAAAAAAACTGCTCCAAATCGATCGCTTTTTTAAACGATGATGTACGAAGAGTTCCGAGATTGAAACTCTTCGCACAGGTGGACTATTACTAATGGAGACATAACCGTAACAACAGATAATACGATAATTAAGCAGGTACCCACCGATCTAAGATAACTAACTTTATACTGAATGTTTCAAGAGTTTTAAAAAGAAATCCAAGACTTTGAAACTCGGTTGGGAGGTGTTTTATTGGGTCCATCTATATTAATTTTAAATGGAGAATAGGGTACTTGTCTTACGCGGGGTTTTCTTTTTCAATCAGACTGGTGCATATCATTTTCATTTCCACTCTGTATATGGTCACTGTGTGCACACTGAAGAAAAATCTTTATAATTTGAAGCATTTAGAATTATATCAGGGTATCAAAAATTAATATTAACATTTCTTGACTTTAATTTAAATGGGTTTGGGTTTGTATTTAAATTGATATGTTTTCGGATTGATATGCGTTCCTTGGAGGCACATTTTTCACCTCATAATCGTACAAATCTTTATTTCCCCTCCTACACTTCTTGGGGATTCCAATGTCAGGTGCTATGAATGATTTCAGTTCCAAGAGGACGGCTGCCCACTTATCATGTTTTTTTATAAGAAAGGATTTTTACCGAAGGCGTAATTTCTTCCAATCCATATATGACTTGCTAGCTTTCCATGAGGAAAAGTAAATCATACTTGAGATTGTTAGAAGTTACTTGAGCGTGACATCCTCACGGGCCGAGTCCACCTGAGCTGATGGTGTAAAATAACGCAGAAAGCAACTCTGTAATATCATTATGTTTATACCCTTTATGTTACTGACGTAATTATATTGCAGTGATTGTCATGGTTCTGGGGGCCCATGTCAATATCAGCCTCCCAAGAATAGATGTATGATGACAATTAAAAACTTTAGCAGTAGACCACAACTTATCTGGATCTGCTGTCTCA
>CM022878.1:30341961-30380350 GCA_012654025.1 Pachypsylla venusta | reverse complement strand
GAACAATAGATGTTAAAGAGACGTTAAGCCAAATTAAAAAAGAAAAGAAAAAAAGAAGTAGGTATATTTGGTATCTATACTTATAAAACCCAAAGCCCATTTGAAGAGAGCTTCTATTGAAAATGAAAATTACAATGAACTGACTGACCGACTCAAAATAATTACAAAGTATTCGCAACAATCACTCCAATATCACAAAACTTATGTTACACTTTAACAATTTCCTTATAGTATGGTAACGCAAACTCAAAATACCATTCTACTGGACTACTATTTCAATTTTGCATTACGCATAAGGAATTCTTTAATGAACTGTTTCTCTTTTTCATAAAAAGACTTAATATTTGAAAATTAAGTAGAATTTATTCATTTGTCGAATAACTAGCCTCAAAGAATAGCTCCAATATAATAAGAAACAAATGACGTCCGATGTCCTCTCACTTCTGACCTGTAAATTAATATCACGGGATTTACTAGATGCTGTAGACATTTGGAAGATAATAGAACAAATTAATTGAGTTAAGGGACAGAATGTATTCTTGTGTTGATATCTTTTGAGGGGCCACGTAACAACCTCTGATTTTTCAACGGGTACAAACGTTGTGGCTGATTACAATATAACTCTTTTTAACTTAGTGCCAGAGTAAAACACTATGGATGGCCCCATATATCTAGTATCTGGTTACCATCGAATACGAAGATCGACGCTCTGAATGTAGGATTTTATAATTTTTTTGAATGGCTTGTGGAGTTATTTTTGCAAGCAGACAGGAAGATTCTTGAATATTGGATTTGTAACCGGGGAGCAACACTTGAGGTAGCTTACAATAACTTTAAATTTTTTTAACCAATTTTAACCCAATTAGAGAGGTTAGGAAACGATTTTACGGCCATGCCCCTATTGCGCATGTACAATCGTCCAATAAAAAAAATGATAAAATTGTCTCAACATATCTTCCCGCTGTAGGACCCCCCCTCGAATGTTGTCGTCCCATAATGGTCGATTCTCTTACAATACGACCTGGGGCTTATTTCACAATAAACTACAAATTAATATTATTAGTCTTGTACTACAAGTAGATATAAGACTAGTAAGAAAGAGAAACTATATAAAGTACAAGTATAACAATAGAAATATTGACTTGTAATTTATTGTGAAAGGGTCCGTGGAAACGCATACCATCACAGTTCCAGCCAAGGACCATCAAAATAAATTCGGTGACCTCATATCAACATAGTACTACTATTTTTCCAAATGTGAATTTAGAAATGTTGACAACAATTGATTTTAAGAGGAACACCCCCAAACACCCTATTCTGATTCATTCTGGTGATTATACCTACGGCAAGACCTACTGAACAGCTAGTACAAGGTATACGTTAGGTATGCCATTTTACTATAGGTAGAGAGAGATGAAAATTTTGTTAGTCCACTTAAAATTATCATTGTACTAGCTGCTCAAAAATCATCAGCCGGTCCTGCCACACCCATGCGCGGATACAGGGTGGGGCTCGCCCCAATTTTTTTAAGCGGGCGATGTTTCTTAAATTTCATTATACATAATCACGTAAAAAAAATAAANCCTGAGACTAAATACGTAAATAAAAAATCGTCAAAAATTCTTTCATTCGTTATGGCACTTTTTTCCGGGTCCTACAAAGGGGGGAAATGTGTTGAGGCAACTTTTTCAAAGATTTTTTTTTTTAACTTTTTTATTGGCCGTCATGGGTCCATGTTGGACGGTTATACATACGCAATAGAGACATGGCCGTAAAAATGTTTCCTAACCTCTCTAATTGAGTTAAAATTGGTTAAAAAAATATTTGGATTGCCTCAACACATCTCCCCGGTATTAGACCCGATATTGAGAGAGAGGGTCAACGTTCAACTAGGTGCTTTGATATTCCCTAGAATGCATGTTGTAGCCATGAAAGGTAAGCTCTACAGCTTTTATCAAATTAGGTATCGTACCTCGATTGTATTAAAAAGTACTGCCCAGGACTCGAACCCCCGGCCTCTAGGTTACGAGTCCACATTTTCTATTGGGTATATTTGGCGATTGTGCCCCCCCCCCCAAAACAACATAGCTATATCCGCGCATGGTTACACCCCGTACATTGGCATACTTTGGCAACTATTTTCTTCAGCTCTTCAATAAATTTTGACACAAAGAATGATGAAACTGATTTTGAAAGTGTGATTCATCAGTACTCGAGCCGTCCTCTAGTAACTTGTGATAATGAGTGACTTCTAAAGTAGACTTTTACATTAACATGACATTAATCACATATATCATCGTTCCCCCCCCCCTCCCAAAAAAACCAATCTAGGAGCAGGTATTGGGAGTTTTATTTTTGGTGTTCTTAGTAACTTTTATGTTGACTTGTGGGTATTGGTATAATTCGTATCACTGAGTGGTTTCATAGAAATATTTATGGATTTCTATATATTATACCCAAGACGATTTTTTTTATATAAATCTGTGGGGGCATGCTGCCTCAATGAAATGTTGTCAAATGATGAGTGGTTTTACAGCTCTTTTAATGATCTGGTTTAGTTTCGCGTGGCGAGAATACCTCAGAGAATTTTTATTGCATCCCAGGCCACGGTTCTAACGAGAGTCAACTTCTTTCCCTCATTGACATACATGAGGTCTACACAGACAAATTACTTATGAAATAAATACGGAGTCAAAGAAATAATGGGAATACTAATCATATCCAAATGAGACATGATTCCTGCAGAGAAACCTCTCAAAGTTGAGACATATTTTGATTCAAGAAGCGTGTCAAGAGGGCTATAACACGACCAGAACTTGATCTGTTGTCTTCAATTACATCATTGCAATATCTACCATTCTAATAATGATTGCCGACTGCTGATTCAATTCATTGTACTTTAATTCCCAAACCAAATAAATGGTGTTTCATAAATTATGATGGATTTTTGAATTGCAGTCAATTTTGGAAAGCCGTATAGTCCATCCAACTCTCATTTCATTTAAAAGGTATTCTATAAGTCACAATAATATCCTTAGAATGGCACCCAACTCTCATTTCATTTAAAGGGTATTCTATAAGTCACAATAATATCCTTAGAATGGCACCCAACTCTCATTTCATTTAAAAGGTATTCTATAAGTCACAATAATATCCTTACAATGGCACCCAACTCTCATTTCATTTAAAAGGTATTCTATAAGTCACAATAATATCCTTACAATGGCACCCACAACTTCATTTTGGTAGGCAGGAAGTCCAATTTTTACTTTATTTTTACTGACTTTCAAAATAACTCCATTCAATGTGGTGCGTGAACTATAGTTTGGACTACTTTCTACATAAATGATACTTACCCAAAGAAAAGCGAAATTGAAGATGATCACTAAAAGAGTCCTCATTTTAGAACTTCAAAGCTGATTCTTCAATTCACGTTGGTATTGGATACATGTTTCAATTTCCTTTCAGGGTCCATCGGTATCTCACATAATAGGTGGTTCCATGATACACTAAAGTTAAATATTTTACTTTATTTAGGTAAAATTTTAATTTGAAGGTAGTTAATTTTTTTATGGTTTCAGAGCAATTTTTATGGTTTCAGAGCAAGTGCATTACTGTCATTAAAAAAAATGAAAAAGTTTATTTATGTAGACGGACATAATGTTGTAAAAATTTCAGATTTTAGGAATACAAGCAGTTTCATCCTGCTTCACCTGTGGCTTTAGTGTGTGATTTATCAGCGTCAATGGCACGCTGAATTCACCAGTATCCGTTAGATAACTGAAATCAAGCAACGTCCAGCGAGGTTGGGCCATGTGGTTGTCCACGTGGGTTTGCGTCCTCGTGATGCTGGCTATTTTTCCCGCCCAAACCAGGCTGGGCGAGGTCAAGTTGGGTAGCTGGTTTGCAAATTTCCACCAAATCCGTCTCGAACCAATAGATGGTAAAGAAACGTTAAGCCAAATATATATATATATATTTATGTTTTTTTAGAAAAAAACTGCCTAAAAAAAATTCCCCTCTCCCAAAAATTTGATATTTTTGGTACGAAGGTATGTAGAATCCAAAAATGGACTAAAAAACCCGTTTGTTCGACCCTGTACACCGACCATTACAACAGACGGCGCGTCTGTTGTAATGGTCACTTTTGCCATTTAGCGTTGACCGATTTTGATGATTTTTGGTATGTAGGTCCAATTTGGGGTCTTAGTGCGCCCCACAACTTTTGGTAATCGTCGGTTGCATATAAAATTTTGGTATGGAACCCTATATATCGGTCAATTACTTGATAAAAAATAGTGTAAAACCGATAATATTTCCAATATTGCAAGAAGACAAGATTTCTGACAATGAGTTATGAGTTTCTAAATAGAATCTGACTTATCTTTTTTTTATGAGTCAGACTATGAGTTTCTATTTAGAATCTGACTTATCTTTTTTTTTATGAATCAGACTGTGAGTTTCTATTTAGAATCTGGCTTATCTTCTGATTAGGAATTTTCTGAAATCTTTGGAACATCTAGTACATCTATTTATCTTCTTACAGTGGAAATGGTGCAATTTTGTTTCTCCACATATTTTTCTATGCCAATTTTGAGATCCCTCATAAGAGCATCAAAGTTTTTTGTTGATGTGTGGATGAAAATTTAAAAAAATAATAAAAATGAGTAATGGTAAAATTTGCGAATTAATTTTCGTTCATGTGTTTGTGGATTTTGTCTGTGATGATGCGAACACATCACATTTCGTTTGAAATTGTTGCTGGCACTCCCCCAGGACATTCTCATTTGATAAATGATTGTCCATTAGTTAGTATTATGAAAAATTATATTCGAATAAAAAAAAAAATTAATATATTTTTTATTTCACCCACTAGAAGGTAATTACCAAGGAGTATTCTTGGGGTCCAATCAACGACACAAGACATAGTATCAACGGCAGAAGACATAGTGTCCAATCAACGGCACAAGACATAGTATCAACGACACAAGTCATGGGATCCATTCAACAACACAAGGCGTAGTATCAACGCCACAAGACATGGGGTCCAATCAACAACACAAGACATAGTATCAACGACACAAGACATGGGATCTATTCAACAACACAAGACGTAGTATCAACGACACAAGATATGGGGTCCAACCAACAACACAAGACATAGTATCAACGACACAAGACATGGGATCCATTCAACAACACAAGACGTAGTATCAACGACACAAGACATGGGGTCCAATCAACGATACAAGACTAATTGAAACCTGTTATTAAAAACAGAAATAGAGGTACAATAATAGTTCACCTCTAAGGGTTGTACCCTGGGTAATACTAAAGGACAATGAAGTAAAGATGAAAACAGAGCAAACAAAAGCATATCCAGCGGAGGAGTTGATTGTGTTCGTTGACAATAAAATATCACCCATTGGTCTTGACACGATGATGCCATCTTTAATGATTGTGAGGTTCAGTAGATCTATTTTTTTATTTAATGTATTATTTTATAGTTTTACGCTTAACTGTCGTGGTCATATGCACCAGATATATTTTAGGAGGGGCAGGTGACACTATATATTCTTGAGGGATATAAGGAAAAAAAAGAGATTAGTTGGACAATATAAAAAATATTAATATAGGTTGATCTATGAAGAGTAGCTACTATTGCATCAAGAGATAACTATAGCATACCATTACGCACACAATATCCTAAAACTTACTCCCGTTTTAGATAACGCACACTTCACTCCCTGAACAACACTAACGTATTTATTATCCGCCTAGGTACTCGAGTGATAATGAAAATCAACAAAAAAGAATTCGTTGTCATGACCGAAATATTTTTATTCATGAAAGAAATAAAAATCCAACACCTGAACTACATTAGGATCTCCAAACTCATTGGGACCTGGAATGGTTCGGATACCTTTGTTGCCCCCTGTAGTTTTCTATTTTTCTATCTCCTATTTATTTCTATTACTGTCTTGCGTTTTGCCATTCCATTTCTACTTTACTTGAACATGCATGAAAGTTTAAATAATTTACGTGCAGAATTCTGTTCTTCCAAGATATGTACAAGAAATACACACACAAGTATTTGTTTTTCATTTGTTTTTTACTCAAAGAAGAAAAAATGAGCTTTCAAGTCATGTGTCATGTTGGGGTGATTGCAGTAATGCCAACGGGAATAAGGGAAAGCTTTCCAAGAGCATCCATATATACCGTAAATTAATGTGTAGTGGGTATTGGGTATGTTTTATACATTATAGTACAGGTATTCTTCCTAACACGTAACTTCTTGTAATCTGTTTCATGATTTTTATAATTTAACTAGTTGATGTCCGCAATTTTGTATGCGCTCTTTCCCGTGGTTGTAGAATTACTTATGGCCAAAATAATTCAATCTTTTTTTTTGTGGACAAATATCGGAAAATCTGCCATAGGTCCTCGGTATGATTTTGGGTCTGTGTAATTATACCGCTAAAAGGCGTCCACCCATCATTCGCAACATTGGTCCATCACGAAATCCTCCCGAGATTAGGAAACAAAAAACCATTTTCAATATTTTGATTTGTGTTCAGAGAAATGTTTTCAGAATTGACAATGGGTTGGAAAATGAATTTCCGTTCCCGAAATTTATTGGTTAAGGGAGGAAGTAATATATTGTGTACTAAAATCGGATCCGTGAACCGTTTATTTCAAATTGTCACAAATAATCGGGGATGAGGAATAGAAACTGAAATGGGAGGGAGGGGGGCTAAAGTTTGAATATTTATCATCTTCTTTTAATATTTAAATTTGGGTGACATTTATATTAAAATAATATTTTTTGTACAATGCACTATTGTTTTTAGTCATGGCCCGAATTCAAAGGTGCGGATACAGCTGCTTAGTTGGGGAAAGGCAATAGAATAGAATTCCTATTTTCAAAATTACAATAATTTGAATACAAAGAGCTTTCCCTAAACTGTGCTGGGACATCTTCTGAGAATTCAAATCTTTTTCAAATAGAATAACCATTTTGAAAGTGTATTACTTAGCTCCTTGAGGACAATTGTGTGGCTAAGGAAAACCCAACTATATAAGTGACAGGGTTATAGGGTGAAATTATTACATATTTGTAGTTTAGAAGTAGAAAAATATCCTGCAATGCTGTGATGAACACTAAAAATTGTGAATTGCTCATGTTGACTTTATTGCGGTGTACTCAAGCTCACTAGCTAATATTGATTGCAGTGAAACGACAGGTGATGTTATTCATTACATCAAAACATACATCAAAATATACCTATCCTTGTTAATTATTAGTAGAAATAGGATGCCCTCCCATAGCTGCTCCACAAATCAAACCTGCTCCAAAAAATCTTGATTTTTTGGTGGTGAAAACCGTCCATAAATCGGATAGAAACCGGAAATTTTCAAATTTTATATTTTTTATGGGGTCCTTATATACTATTTTGGGGGGGTCTATTCTCGGTCATTTTTCGTGATCTCTTTTAGTTTCCTCAGAAAAAAATTGCAAAAAGACCCGCTAAATAGCGCTAAAAAAACACTTGAACTTTAAATTTTTTCCTTTCTTATTACGCACCTACATACTAAAAGGGACCTGTGTGCAAAGTTTCAAGTCTCTACGTTTAGCCATCGTGGAGCTACGTTGATTATTTATCAGTCAGTCAGTCAGTATACCAACTGGGCTTTGCGTTTTATAAGTATAGATATGATATTCAAGAACAATAATAAAATCTGTTACGGATTTCCATTTCAAATGTCAGGAACAATCCTAAAACAAAGGATTTATCTGCGACATGATTCTCATTAGCTTTTTTCCCCTGACATTATCTTCTCTTTTTGTTTCTATTCGTCAGTTGAATTAAAAAAAAAAAAAAAAAAAAAAAAAAAAAAAAAAAAAAAAAAAAAAANAAAAAAAAAAAAAAAAAAAAAAAAAAAAAAAAAAAAAAATGAATTTTATGTTCTTTAATTTTAAAGTGCATGTTCTCTAAACGAAAAATCTTTAAATTTGATACAGAGTTTCCTTTTAGTAATCATGTCCTTCCTTTAAAAAGGAATGAGAAAGTCGAAAGTTTAATTAAACAACAGGGCATTTGGGTGCAATTCCAGACAACCAATGGAATTTTAAACTCATGAATTTGGGATATATACCTCTATTGGAGAACTTGGAAGGGGCCGATATTATTATCAAGATCTGGTCCAGCGTCCTTAAAGTAGCATAATACGCTACACAAACCTTCCACCACCATCATCACTTTCTGTGATGTCCACGGAAAGTAAGTACGTATCGCCGAAAATACGCGTTTTTTACGAAAAAATCAAACAGCTCACACTGTAAGAGATATCCAAATTTACCCCAAAACTATATCCGAAAACTAAGGGGGAGATATTCTGGATTGTATCCCAGCTATGGCAGATTTTCCTATATTTATTTACAAAGGCAAAATTAAGTCAGACTGACTTATTTTGGTCAGGAGGCATTTTACAGACATTGTGGGAAGGGACACATAAGAAGTTGCGGGCATCGGCTAGTAGGACCATATATAATGGCTAGTTTAGGGCTGTAAAGGCCCTTCCAAAAAGAAGTATCTCTTACGGTTTCTGAGATTGGACAAACATCTAATATTTACTAACAGAGTTCCTTATTTTACCTTTGCAGTGTGGAACCCTAAAAATAAAATTTACGACAGAAACATTTAACATGAAACAGGTCAAAGTTGTCCAGCCAAACGAAATAAATTTCATAGTTTGAATAATGTGTCCCATAATTTTTGGGTCACCATATCACATTCATAAGGAATGAATATGATTTATGTGTTTGAAAATTTGAATAATGATGATTGAAGCTTGAAATTCTATTTGATATGGTGGTATCGGATGAAGGGCGAACAGCGAGCACCGAACAATTCATGTCCATACCGAACACCGGCTAAGAGGTGAACGGTGGACAAATTGTATTTGATAGGGTGGTGTCGGATGAAGGGCGAACAGCGAGCACCGAACAATTCATGTGCACACCGGATACCGCCTAAGAGGAGAACGGTGGACAAATTGTATTTGATAGGGTGGTATCGGATGAAGGGCGAACAGCGAGCACCGAACAATTCATGTGCATACCGGATACCGGCTAAGAGGAGAACGGTGGACAAATTGTATTTGAGGGTGTACAGTATACTTGAGATTGTAAGAAGTAACTTGAGTACTTGAGGGTAACATCCTCACGAGCAGAGTCTTGCAGATTAGGTGTGGACATAGCGTATTAAGGAGGTATTAGGAAGTAATGCGAAAATTGTTTAAGGGCATAACTTTTTTAAAAAAATCATTTAGAACGTAATTAGGGTAAGGACTAAGGGGCTGTGTATGCTTAGCCAAGTATATGGGTTGGTGGTTTAGTGGTAAAACGATCTGACTGGGACTCTGGACTGGGTCCTCAGAGTGGCATAATATTCTACCCAACTCTTCCTCCACCATCACTTTCCGTGATGGACACGGATAGTGAAGTAAGTAATCCATGTACCTTTGAGGTGTAAGTTTTCCAATATTGGGAATCAAATTAGCTTATATCCTATGTGACTCATTTAAATAACAATACAAAAAAATCACATCAATTCGTTCGTTGCTTCGTGAAAAACGGACAAACGCCACTTTCGTATTCATTATAAAACTCGTTATTTCTTTAATTATAATTTAATTCTGCAACCTTGTGTACAGTAAAGTGGACCAAAAAACAAAGGAAAATATAATGCATAATTTTTGTTTTTATATATAAACACGAAATTGAATCGCACAACTACCTATTGAATTAATTAATTAATGAGCTTCAGGCATTATTTACGAAAACAATCGCCCGAGTTGATTAGAATTTAGTGAAGTTATATATAAACCCATCAGCTTTGCTGTCCAATCTGCAAAATTTTAATTTCATTTCTCCATCTACCCACTATATTATCATCAGTCACATCATAAAATTATTCCCGTGACTGTAGAGAGCAAGGTTTCTCATACATTTATTCTGCGCGGATTCTTTTTAAAGGCTTTTATTTAGCTTACTATGTATGTATGTGGCTTTGTTTGTGGGTAATTTTTTTTAGTTTCTCTGGTTAATTAATGATTCTTTCACTAGCGGTTTTCTCGAGAAATCCACAGCCTCAAAAATTTAGACCCCCCAATCTTTCGCGCGGTCTTCTCAGTGTAGTTTAGAACCAAATAGGTCCTTTAAAACGTAGGTACTATTTTTTATAGCGTACAAATCTATTTTCAGTTTTTTGTATTTCAAAATTAATGACAAATACTCATTACTGCGTGTGAAAGGAAACTCGTCTTATTAAGTTGAAAACCCCACTGTGAGTGAAAATTTTTGGCCTTTACTTAAAGATCATAAGAAGGTACGTACGTTTTTTTAATTTTACCGGGGGCAGAATGCTGCCACGCTTTTGAACTACGTTCAAAAGTACAAGAACTTAATTAATCGAATTTTAAATTAGAAATTGATTTATTTTTAAAAATTTAAATCATGAAAAGTTTTAAAAAACGAAAATTTTAATAAATTATATCGGTATTATTTCGAAAAAAAAAAAAATATTTTAAAAAAATAATGCAGTTTCTCAACACAGGTCATTCATGTTTAAATATCGCGAAACAACTAAATCGAAAAAGTAAACTTCTCGCAATTGAGAATCTGGGAGAATACCCTATCTGTGCAGATAACAAATTTTATATTGTTTTATTTTTTATTTTTTTTTGCAAAGTTCCAGCAAAAAGTTTTTTGGCAATTTTTTTTTTATATAATTTAAACAGCCTTGACATATTTTGAAATAAATTTTATTTTCATGGAACAAGAAATTTTAATTTATGATGTGTTGAATAGCACCCAAAGCGCACATTTCACCATAACTTACTAACTTTCACACGAAAAATAAATCGTACTTCACAGTGACATCGTCAGAGGGATCGCTGTAAAATAACACAGAAAGCAATTCTGCAAAGTTTTTACATATACTCGTAACGTACATGCAAATTTATCTACTTCTTATAGTAGTCCTGTGACCTGACTCAAATTCGGGTAGACAATTTGGCCCCGGGTGGCTCAATATTAACCCAAATTAATTCCATGAAAATTGTTAATGTCCATACTTGGATTTAACACCATGAAAAATCGTTCTGTTAGAATTAGACCTCACTTCGTTCGGTAAATGATTTGCTAACTTTCACAAGGAAAATAAATCATCATACTTCAAAGTGAGATCCTCAGGGACCACGGAATTATTAAATGAATAACACAGATAGCATCTTTTCAATGTTTTTACATAATATCTGGGCGCACGGCAGTGCGCCAGGCCAAGTTCCAGGAAACACCAGTGTATCTTTACACGAAGCAATTCACCGGGTTTTTCACACCGTCAGATATCCGGTTCTACAAGGGATAGATCATTGAAATTTTGAACATATATTCTGTAGTATAGTACAATACTACAGGATAAATTTCAAAAGTTAATGCTAACCCGGCCGGGAGATACCTAATTTCAAAGTTTGCACTTTTGGATACTGACTGACATATTGACTGATTCACCCATCATCAAAAGTTTCAGGCAGTTCCCGTATACCTAGAGCGCTGAAATTTTGCATGAAAATAGCAATTGACATCCAAGTAAAGGGAAAAATCCGAAAATTTGAACTTTATAACTCTAAGTGCTCCAAAACGGTGTCGCTTTAGGGAAGACAATACAACGTATTGTAATGTAGTTTTAACTGATAAAACACTGAAATCTTGCACAAAGTTAGATATTTACATGCAATTAAGCAGGAAATAATTTATATTTGAACATTTACACTCCCGGTGCTCCAAAACGGTTCCGCTTTAGGGAAGGAGATGCTCGAAAACAGTTTAAACTGGTAGGACGCTGAAATCTTGCATAAAGTTAGATATTTACATACAATTAAGCAGGAAATAATTTATATTTGAACTCTTTCACTCCAAACGCTCCAAAACGGTTCGGCTTTAGGGAAGGAGATGCTTGAAAACCAGTTTAAACTGGTAGGACGCTGAAATCTTGCATGAAGGAAGATATTTACATGCAATTAAATGGAAAATAAATATATTCATTCTTTGACTACCAGTGTTCCAAAACGGTTCCGCTTCCGGGAAGGAAATGCACGAAATCTAGTTTCACCTGCTAAGACGCTGAATTCTTGCAGTAAGGTAGAGATACTTAAATTCAAATGAATCCGCAAATATCAAAATTCAAACTCGTTAACTCTCAGTGTTATAACTTCAGGGAAGAATATACACTATAAATATTTCTGTTTTTATTTGTTTTGTGGTGCATATTTCCTACTTTATCAATACTTTGGTGTTAGATCTTATTGGACATTTGGGTCCGGTTTACACAGAAATTTCCTGGTTTCCGATATGTTGTGTAATCGAAAAGAAGCTGTTTATTATTGGGGCCAATAATTTTCTGTCTCAATTCTCTTAAAGTAATACCGACTTTACACTTGGCCAGTTTGTAAAAAAAGGTAGTACGAGTATTTTCCGAATACCCTTAGAAAAAACTGACCAAGTGTAAAGTCGGTATTACTTTAAGAGAATTGAGACAGAAAATTTAAGTGCGGGATATACAGCAGCAACAATAAACTTGGCCCCAATAATAGATATCACTACTTTCATAGGCGGAATTTTTTGGTTGAATAAGTGGAACTTGGCCTTTTTTCAATGATAATTTTTTGTGAGATACATTATACCTACATATCTATACGTACAAAACACAAAGCTCGGTTGTTAACGAACTATAGAGTGCATTGAAAAAGGAGCTCAGTATTATAAAATTAAATAGATCTCAAAATAACTTTCGTGTCGTGTTTTGTGTACAGATCTCAAATAAATCTCAATTTGCCCTTTTCCAAAATGTATTACAAAAAGGCCAAACATTTTTATGTTCAATTAAAGAATTAAATGCTTTAATACTTTTCCAATGTTAAATTCAGATCAGTATAGTTGCCTCAATATTTCACCTCTGTAAATCTGTATACGAAATTACCGAAAATAGTTTAATAAAAATCATATTCGCGAACGACCTCGTAGTTAAAAGTGCCTTAATATTAAAAAAAAATCTCATATTGATTTATTCAAAGGCAACCCTAGAAATTTGGATCGAATTGGACCAGTCACAACCTAGATAATATAATAGACTTAAAAAATTGACTTTTTTAATTAATAACTCATTTTTAATAGAAAGGTTGGATTTTTTTTTTTTTTTTTTGGAAAGCAGAGAATGAGGTATTGGTTGATTATAAAGTCATTTTCGAATGTCTCCCATTCCTCAAGGTTATGAAAGGGCAAGAGATGCTAGGTGTTAGTTAAAATAACGCTGGGGGCACACTATTTGTTTTTCACATTTGTTTGTTCATACATTTTCAACATTTTCCACGTTCTTCTGTTTAATGAGTTTATTTAATTACTTTTCTCATTATTGAAATAAAAAGAATGAAGATGCGACTGTTTTGTGTTCAAGTTAAACCACAATTTCAAATTATACAGGGTGTGCCAAAGGAATTAGGATTGAAGAAAATATTCTGGAACTATACATAGGTGATTGAACAATAATCAAAATGTGGGATGTCGGGAATTTTCTGATTTTAAATCTTATTGGAGTTTTATAAAAATTGGACAAGGTGTTCAATATATTACATTGTTGAACGTACAGACAGTAAGGCTAGGTTCACATGACCGCGCGGGATAATTTGAACAAATCTATACAAGTTTGTAGAACTAGTACCGCGCGGTCATGTGAACAAAGCCTAAAGAATAATTGTGAAGTTAATTATGTATGTTAAAAAAAAAATCTATATTAAAATGCAAAGTTATTTATAATGTCTGCGGTCAGTCTAATAGCAGGCGGACATGACGTAAAAGATAGATTTGAACAACTGGCGCAGTTAGTGTTATTGTTTTAAAAAAAATTAAATAAATATTGTTCGAGCATTGCTTTGTTAATTCATCTGAAATGTTCCTATTATCCAAAATGTTATTTAATCTTCCCAGGGCGCCAGAATTCGAGTTACCTTACGTTTGTCATGGGGTCCTGTAGCTCTGTGAACTGTAGACCACACTCAAATTTTGGTTCCTTCATTATGCAATGGCTTTAGGTAATAATTCCGTTCCTGAATTATGTAGAGCCCATGTAGAGACAGATGGACGTCGCGTGGTATAGGTCCTAATAGATTTTCCTTATTTAGCCTCGGGTGGCTCAAATCATTCAATAGTGGCACCATGCACCATCGTGCCCGATGCATGAGACAGTAGGTCTAGATAAGTTGTAGTCTACTGCTAAAGTTTTAAATTATCATCATACATCTGTTTTTGATCATAATTCATATGTGCCCCCAAAGCGATGACAATCACTGCAATATAATTTTGTAAGTTCATAAAAGTTACAAACATACCTAATGATATTACAGAGTCGCTTTTTGTTTTATTTTACACCATCAGCCCAAGTGGATTGGGCCCGTATCTTAAGTATGATTTACCTTTCCCCATGGAAAGTTAGTAAGTCATAAGAGGATTAGCAGAAATTACGTCTTCGGTATAGGGTGGCTCAATGGAGTCCAGAAACTAAAAAGGTAATTCCCCGAACATATTTAATGTCCATACCAAGTTTCATAAAATTTGGCAAAGCGTTCGAGAGTTATTGTTGAACGAGAAGACAGACAAATAGACGCTTAAAGAAAATCGTGGAGTTAAATCTAGAACTGTCGTTCAGTCAATAATTTTGAAGAAAGTCATGTAGATTTTTCTCCGGACTGAAAAACCCAAAAGTGTATATTAATTTAATATCTATTGGTCATTCGAGACGGGGGTTTCACCTTCCATTCGCCTGAAACTTACAAACCAGCTACCCTCATTAAGTCATTAACTCACCCAGCCTGGGTCGGGCTGGAAAAATAGGCGTCATTAGGAGGGCTCGAGCCTACCTTGACATTGTACAACCTCGTTGGACGTTCCTTAACTTCAGTGATCTAAGAGGAACTAGTATATTCATCGTACCATGTACGTTGGCTAAAGTGAAAAAGTTCAAAGTTTGTTTTAAAAGTTAAAAATGATGTAACTTTTATTATTGCCTAACCCCTTCAAAAAATTTCTGAAATATGTATAAAAATAATAGAAAGGTGGTATTATTTTTATTTCTTTTTATCGTAAAATGACAGGAGGTTGACAACTCATTGCACAGAAGTCCAGAACAACAACTGGAAAATATCATTCACCAAAATCTGCATGTTGCATCCAATTTTTGGGTTGGGTCCAATGATATGTCCAAGAGAAATATCACGGGTTAAAATTTCAATGCAATGAAATAAACAATTTGCAATTTATATTAAAGTCTAATTTATGAATTGTGCTAATTTTGATTTTAGCAAAAATAATTTAATAGAAAAATATTTTGTTTTGAACGAGTCGATATTATGCCATGCTGATGCATTTATTTAAAGTGCTTTTTAAAAATGCCAAAAATATTACTTTCCTTTGGTTTGTAGCCAAATGGGTTCAATACAGTGGACGACTTTCAGCACGAAATGTTGTGGAAAGGGTTTTTGCTTTACAAGTTCTCAGTAATTTACCGAACGCAGTGAGGTCTACGATTATTTTTCAGTCTGCACGTTGTATGGACATATTATTTGTTTAGCTTTTGGAAACCTGGGGCTGAATCATTTGCCCATCATTTGAGTGAGGTCTGCAGTTCATAGAACTACTAGTGTTTTTCGATCTAGTATCTATTTGAATCGATTTTTGCTTAATGTCTCTTTAACATCTTATCCTCCATTCGCTGGAACTTGCAAACCAGCTTCCCAGATTGACCTCACCCAGTCTGGGTTGGGCCGGAAAATAGCCAGCATCACGCGCGAACACCCACATAGCACAACCTCGCTGGACGTTGCTTGACAATGTAATTTTTATGGTTCCGTGGAAGCTATCCAATAAACTCGGTAAGTATAGTGTCCGAACCATTTTTTACGATGCCCAAATTATAACTACATTTTCTATCATTTATTTCACTTGGAAAAAAAATGGAAAATTGTGGGAACTAGCCTTTAGTATATGATATTCGGGGGAAAAGTAACAGGGAAGAAAACCAGAGGGACAACCTAGAAAACAATATTTCACAACATCCAAGAAACCATGAGATGCTCGTCATTTAGGTAATTCACTAAAAAGAATTGCAAGAGACAGAGAGAAGTGGTTTTAGCAACAAAGCCTAGCCTTTAGTATATGATATTCGAGGAAAAAATAACAGGGAAGAAAACCAGAGGGACAACCTAGAAAACAATATTTCAAGACATCCAAGAAACCATGAGATGCTCGTCATTTAGGTAATGCACTAAAAATATTGCAAGAGGGAGTAATGGCTTAAGCGACGAGGCCTGGCCTTTGGAATATGATGATGAAACCAGATTTTGGTGTAAGAGAACTCATTCATCTCTTAGTCACAGTAGTCTTAAACAATCCAATCTGATGTCATATCAGAGTATAAAGTAGCTGTTACAAATTATATAAAAAGGGGTGGAACACGTTACGATTACGAAGAAGAGGTTGTCAAAATTTCATGTTGAGTATTTTTGTTATAATCTTCATTCATGATTAATGTAATCAAATGTAAACTTAATGCGATTATAGCAATATGTTTCCTCTTGCAGATATATGAAGAGAGCTCTGAGACCAATAAACAGCTAAATAATAATTAATAAATAAGCTACATAAACTGTGATCAATAAACAGTTAAATAAATTACAGTGTGATGTGATATGCAGTTTGATGATGACGTTCAACTAGAAGGATGGCATTTGAGAGAATGTGGAAATGTGAGCCTCGCAAGTTGATTGTCATTTCAAGTAATTTGGAGATTTGATCTATTAGGTAAGCATATTAGTGCAGAAGAAAGAGCTGTTGTTGTTCATGTGCAGAACGTACACATCTTCGTTTCTAGGTTCAAGAGCGCTGCGACCTTTTTTGGTCACAGCGATGTGGGGCCAATGATTAATCTTTCCAGTTTGTACTTCAAAATTAAAGCTGGGTCAAGGTTGCTTTGTGTTGGTGTTTGTTAGGGCTGACTCAGATAATGGCCATTTAAAAACTGTTTGGCAGAAAAATCGATGTTAATCGAATCATGAACTCTACAAACATACAGTTGTAGAGTTGTGATACCCTAATGGAATCATGAACTCTGAAAATATACAGTATTACCACCCGAGTTGTGATACCCTAATGGAATCATGAATTTTACAAACATATAGTATTACCACACGAGTTGTGATACCCTAATGGAATCATGAACTCTGAAAACATACAGTATTACCACCCGAGTTGTGATACCCTAATAGAATCATGAATTTTACAAACATATAGTATTACCACACGAGTTGTGATACCCTAATGGAATCATGAACTCTACAAACATAAAGTATTAACACACGAATTGTGATACCCTAATGGAATCATGAATCTACAAACATACGGTATTACCACACGAGTTGTGATACCCTAATGGAATCATGAATTTTACAAACATACAGTATTACCACACGAGTCATGTGATACCCTAATGGAATCATGAACTCTACAAAAATACAGTATTACCACACGAGTTGTGATACCCTAATGGAATCATGAACTCTACAAACATAAAGTATTACCACACGACTTGCGATACCCTAATGGAATCATGAACTCTACAAATATACAGTATTATGTTGATCTCTTCCGAGATCGGCCTTTGAGTTCAGGATAAGGCTGGGTTCACATGACCGCGCGATATCATATGAACAAATCGATACAAGTTTGTGGATCTAGTACCGCGCGACACCGCGCGCTTAATTAAACAATATCTACTATTTAGATAGATCTTGTACCGCGCGGTCATGTGAACATAGCCTAAAAGTGTTTAGTTTATGTTTCACTCGCTTCCCTGTTCCCTGTACAGTTACCATATCACCATCAACCGTGATCATTCTATTCTTGGATAAAAGTCTCTTTAATTTCTTCATTGACATCGACTTTCTCACTGTATTCCTTCTGCCTTCTTCACTTCGCACTTCATCCCTCCTTCTATTTATAGGCCATCATCTTGTTCGACATCTTGTTCGATCATCGTTAAATATGTCGCCTTATAATTTCCTCGAGAAGAGTGAAAACCTGTTCAACTCATATACTTAATTTTATTTTTATAAGCATTGTGCTGTACACAAATCACCAATACATCTGCAGAGCTTATTTTATATTTTATCACACCCATGTTCTTTAAAACGTCACGACAAATGTATTAAATCTAATTTGTCCAGCTGACGAAGATTTGTGTCGTATTATTTTCGCTGAAAGCTACACACGACGAGACGAATGTTCAACCTGGATGCCAGAGGTCAAACACGTTATCATAGAGGTCTTCAATTCTTACGACTTTAAAATTTAGTCAGTACACAAATCAAAACTATTAAATTCAAAATTGACGTTCAAGAAAAGAAAATCTCAAAAGATCTCAAAATCTTAATATATAAATCAGAAATTTGTTTGTACCTATGTGGTAGGGGCTGTCTGTTACAATACCATAGCACAAACATTAGCAGATAGCAAAAAATTGATAGTACTGGACCCCCCCCCCAAAATGGGGGTCTACGACCCCAGGAAAGTTTTCGAGTTACGGCCAAATTTTTAATTTCTTCTTCAAAATCGGAAAGTCGCGGTCCAATATCTTAAATGTTGTCGTGACAACATAATAACTTAAAGAGAGTTTTAGGTAGCTGTTTAATCCTTATTTTAGAACATTTTCTGCAAAGCCATTCCAGAGTTATGAGTTCAAAACCGGGAACGAGTAAAATAAAATATAGACATTACTAAAAAGTCAGAACGGTCGTGCGTCTAATGCCCCTGGCGAAACATTTAAATCTTGGTTTTTAAAGGTTGCAATATACAGGGTTGACACAAACTAATATTCCCCCCGAATTTTCATTGTCCTCGAAAATCAAAAATAGCAATATAAAAATTAATCCTAGCGAAGGAGCGGTAAATCTATGAACTGTAGAGCAAGAGCTCATACAACAGTTGTGACCCCAGATGGATCAATATGACCAAAAAATCAATTAATTCCATAAACGTGATGAATAAAAATACCTATAGTATCATCAGAAATGAAAAAGGCTTTAGATAGGTATCGTGGAAACCTGCCCAATTAGCTCAGTGTATTATTTGGGATTTCGAGTCCACAATAATGGCGGATTCTTCTTACGTAAAAAGTTAATTATTCCTTACAATGACAACGTTTCTTAAGGTGCGTACACATATGCGCGCCGCGGCACGAACGCGGCAATGTTCGTCATATTAGGACTTGTTTTCACTGTGTTCGCGATTACAACACGCGGCAAAATGTTGTCTGTTCGTTGAAAATTTATTTCGGCGAACAGTTTGACGAATCTGTGTTCCCAAGAATTTCCACAAACACAAATTAGTTTAGCACTTTCAACAACAGATGATGTTGTCATTGTTGTTGTCGTTGTCGTTATCGTTGCTGTTGTCGTTATCGTTGTCGTTAACGTTATCGTGCTGAAGTTAATACTAGACCTTACTTCGTTCGAGAGTTATAGTTGTGCAAAAATTCCAATAGATAAACAAAAGAAAAATGCTGAAGTTAATACTAGACCTTACTTCGGTCGAGAGTTATAGTTGTGCAAAAATTCCAATAGATAAACAAAAGAAAAGTGCTGAAGTTAATACTATACCTTACTTCGAGCACTCAAGTTTCAAGAAAATAAATAAATAAGTGATGGAACTCAATTAGTAAATTTGTCAGAATTGAGTGGAATTCAATTAGTAAATCTTGTCATAACTGAGTGGAACTCAATTAGTAAATTTGTCAGAATTGAGTGGAATTCAATTAGTAAATTTGTCAGAATTGAGTGGAATTCAATTAGTAAATTTGTCACAGAATTGATTAAATACAGTTCTTTTTTTTTACATAACATCTATTGGTCATTCGGGACGGGGGTTTTGCCCTCCATTAGCTGGAAACTTGCAAACCAGCCACCCACATTGACTTCACCGAGCCTGGGTTGGGCCGGAAAAATAGCCAACATCACGAGGGCGCGAACCCAAGTGGACACCCATATGGAACAACCCCGCTGCACGTTGCTTAACTTCAGTTTTCCAACGGAAACTTGTGTATTCAACGTGCCACAGACGCTGTCTAAATATACAGTTCACAGTAATACAAGTTTACACTTACTAAATATTGTATGAGTTTTGACTCGGTACAAGTTTTCCTCAAACAAAATTTGAACTTTCACCTTTGATGAAAATTAATTTTGAAGAAGCTTTTGTTGCTCGAAATAAATTGACTTTTACAAAATTAATGAAAAGATTTCTGTTTTACATTGACGATATTATTATTTTATATTTTAACAGTAGAACATTTCATGCTTCTATTTCTGTAACGAGTAAACAAAGGTCTTACTTACTAAGGGACAAAAATACCACTTTCCATTGCTCAGTGGTTCGAATCCTGACATGGTCAATAATTTGTTACTCTTGTTTGGATGTTTTGAGGCCCAATCAGCCTCGTGAGGATAATGAGTACTATGAAATGTACGCATAGGGTGCCAGCATTGTAGGTAAAATTTGAAAAATTCAGACGAATTTGATAATTATAAATATGGGACACATCTTACAATGATGCAGTGAACATCAAAGTTGTGACATAATAGCATAAAGAAACAGCATATTTATTTATAATACGAGAGGCAAATAAGCATAATAGGTTCCAGAATTTGATAATGATAAATATGGGACACATCTTACAATGATGCAGTGAACATCAAAGTTGTGACATAATAGCACAAAGAAACAGCATATTTATTTATAATACTAGAGGCAAATAAGCATAATAGGTTCCAGAATTTGATAATTATAAATATGGGACACATCTTACAATGATGCAGTGAACATCAAAGTTGTGACATAATAGCACAGAGAAACAGCATATTTATTTATAATACTAGAGGCAAATAAGCATAATAGGTTCCAGAATTTTCAGTAGTTCGGATCAGGTGACATCCAATTTAGAGATTGGTGTATTTGCTAATAAGAGTAAAATATTAGAATAATTTACTCTTAGCAGAGTATAAAAAACTTGAATATTTTTTTGATTCAGGGTTCAGGGGGGGGCGTCCTTCTTGTGTGCGCCACTGAACTTTAAGTAGGTAGATCTTAGTCAGAAATTTTAATGAATTTAGGCTTTATTGACTCTCTATAAATGCATAAGGTGTCTTGCCTGAAAAAATTATTGCTATAGTCCGCTTTTTGTTTTAAAAAAAGGCGAACAACTTCATTTATTCAAAAACGTAAATGTAAAAAGGAATTTTTGGAGGGCCCTGGGCACACTCGGGGCAACAGGGGGCAAAATATTGTGTTTTTTTAACATGATTTTTATCTTTTTAGCGGTTTGTTGCAGAAACGCAAAATTTTGATAAGTGATGGCTGGTGTTAAGGGCTTTCCGATTTTGAGCATATAGAACATATATTTTGAAAAACTTGGAGGGTCCCCAATTTTTAAAAAAGATTTTTTTTTTTTTATATTTGATATTTTTTTTTCTATTAATGACTACAACACTAACGTGAACATATTATATTGATCCACAAGTAGCAAACCATGCTAAACACAGATATTGGAGTTTTCTGCTACTAATGTACATATCTGTAAAACTTGGTGAGTGTTCAAATCGTCTCCCACTACGTAGAACGGAACAAAACTGAAGCAACTAAGTGTTGCTCCTGCTTCCGAAAAAGATGTTCCGTACTCTTGATTATGATGTAAAGACAATTTGGACGCTTTTGATATTCAAAGGGAGGTGGGTAGACTGACAAGAAATTTCTTGAAATAAAATAATGAGTTTTTTTTCCGAAATAACAAGAAGAGGTCGAAACAATAGCAAACTGTCTTTGTCAACGTCAATTGAGATTTATAAAGGTCATGAATACTTGGCAAACAGAATAAATGCCATATATTTTTCTACTTCATTAGTGAAGCTTTTGCAACCCATTTTAAAAATATATTTTAACACTGAGATGTTTTCGCTCCCTTAGTTTTGGGGTATTTCATCAAAACAAGGTTAAAAGGGAACAGAAATCCGTGAGCTGCAAACTGCAAAGCAACGAATTCATTAGATCGCATTGCCGCCACTGTTCAAATGCCCATCATCCATTGCCTCCGTATACGTACGCATTCGTATTACTAGACGAGATGGCTCTTCTTTACTTAATTGACATTGGCAGTCCATTTTTCATTCTCACTTTATGCAGTTGTACGGAAATAAATATCAACAGAACGGGATCGGATCACACTTCGCACCTGTTCGGACGAATCCGGCGAACAAAAAGGGTCCAGCCACGCGCTTGGATCGTGCCAATTCGTACGAATTGGATATTGCAGCCTTCCACTCCAAGTGGATGGGAGGTCCAGAGCGTGAGGTATTTCTAAAATAATTCTGGGCAAAACGGGAAAATCGAATATTGTTGGAGACCTCAAATGTCCCTTCAGTTGTTCATGCTGGCCACACCCAGTACCTACATTATCAGCAAAATATAAATGATTTTTTTATATTATTATTTAATTTGGCTTAACGTCTCTTTAACTTCTATTGGTCATTCAAGACTACCCACATTGACCTCACCCAGCCTGGGTTGGGTCGGAAAAAAACCCAGCATCACGAGGGCGCGAACCCACGTGGACACCCACATGGTACAACCCCGCTGGACGTTGCTTAACTTCAGTTACGTAACTTCAGTGATGGTATTCAACGTGCCAGAGACGCTGGCTAAAATGAAAATTAGTTCATCTAATTTCATTTATATTTTGCTAAGAGTCATTTCCTATCTTTCCACAAAATCTTGTACCAAAATGAAAAATAATAATCTAATTTTTCATTTTGATCAGAGAGATGATTTTTTACTTTCTCTTCCTATAAAAGATAAAATATTGCAATCGTGCGGAAAATTTGGACATTTTTTATACAAAAATTGCCTTTGATCCTTCCGCTTATACCCACGTCATACAATAATTTACGGCAGTGTTTCCCATATTATGTTAAGATCTGAGTGTTTGCCTTGAATAAGATGAACTCAGCTATTCATCGATCAGACTTGAAAGCTGAAAGCGTATTAATATTAACGTAAGTACGCATTAACGAGCATGTAAATTTTATCCATTAAATTTAATTAGCAAAATAAATTCTCTTTATTTAATGAACAACAATGTCGTTTTAATACATTAGTGCGTGTGGTATGTATACATGCTGGGAAATCTGGTGCGGATTGCATAAAATCTAATTAATGTCATCTGCATAAGATCTACGGAGTGCAAGGAACAGCATGGCTTAGAAACAACTATCTAGATGCATGAATATAAAATGTTGTAACACGTTAACTTGATTATTACCAGACTCCCCAATGACACAAACTGGGTCCTCCGGACACAGTGTCACCACAAGCGTCAAGAAAAAAAGGGGTAAATGAAAGAGCTTACTAAAACGATAAAAGAGAATCATTTTTCCCCGAGGCACCATCGTCGAAAAAAGTCGATACCTCTGTGGGTCTTTATGCCATGTAATATAGCAACATTACTCAGGAATATCTAACCCTGATGTGGCTGTAAGTGCCTTTAAGATCCTCCAGGAGCATAATAGGGCCTCCAATGTACTGAGAGTAAAGTCTTTCAGGAGGTTATAATATCACTCAGCAACATCTATGGGGCCCCTGATGGACCAAAGTAAAAACCTGTGGGTACCAGGTAACTTTCAGACCATGTATAGCTTTAAAATTTACAAGGACATAGTGTTATGCTTAGGTATAACGGGGTGTCATGTCCCCCCTCCCCAAAAGTTTGCGAGATGTTGTCTTTGGAAGAAAAAAAATGTACGGACTTAAGGAGTCCTTAGTGCAATTTTGTGGGAAGGCCTCAACATGACTTGAGTCGCTCAAGTTTGGATTACATGTTTTCTTTCAAACATGTTTTCTTTCGCAGATTGGATTACATGTTTTTTTTCAAAAAAGTACATAAAAGAAAATTATTTAACTGAATCGAGAGCCATTTATTATTTATACAATGCTAGCTTGAATCATTTAGTATTGAACATTGAACGAAGAACGGGTTAATTGTCTAAATACATTGGTGATAATTATTTCTTGGATTTGTATCTCCATATTTAAATATTTTAAGTTGTACGTAATTACGTGAGTATTTATAACTTTCAACCTAATTATATTAATTACACAATTATTGCATTTCTATTTTAATTATTATAGACAAACAGAAAACACAAATTTATGTATGTTTGAAATTTTGAAAGCAACATAATTAGATCAGAGAAACTTGAGAATCAAGCGAGTCGGCAGACGCGCGCACGTCAAGATAAGGAAAGCAACCGACTATATTAACACGAAACAGAGTTTGTACATCCACTTTCTACTTCTTGACGACTTTTTGAAAAAAAATTGTCTTCTTAAAACATTCAAATAAGAAATATTAGTGAAGATGATTTCTAAAATAATTTTGTATTCATTACAAAGAAAATTATTAACGTTACGAGCGCCTCCGTCTGGAACTTGTAGATGTCGTAACAGACGAAAGCGATCGCGTCACATCAATTTTGTTTGTAGTCGACACAAAATTATTTATTGCTCGGTGTTTTGTTATGACATTTGTTGTAATTTTTTGAAATAATAATAATAAAAAAAAAATATTTTGAAATTGTATTTCCTAAAACATGTAGCCATCGAATTTTGTTTGTGTTAACGTAAGAAACGTTATCCCTGAAATATTCAATTTTGTTTGTGTTAACGTAAGTAACGTTGTCCCTGAAATATTCAATTTTGTTTGTGTTAATGTAAGAAACGTAATCCCTGAAATATTCAATTTTCAATTTTGTTTGTGTTAACGTAAGTAACGTTATCCCTGAAATATTCTATTTTCAATTTTGTTTGTGTTAACATAAGTAACGTTATCCCTGAAATATTCTATTTTCAATTTTGTTTGTGTTAACGCAAGAAACGTTATCCCCGAAATATTCAATTTTCAATTATGTTCGTGTTAACGTATGAAACGTTATCAATTGAACAAAAATATTCAATTATGTTTGTGTTAACGTAAGAAATGTTATCAATTGAAAATTGAAATATTCAATTATGTTTGTGTTAACGTACGAAAATTTATCCCTGAAATATTCAATTTTCAAAGAAAAATCCGTCATTATCATTACTAGGTTCGGACCTTCGACGGTCTTCTTAGGGACCGACCCAAGTCGCAGACTATAATCCCGGGTAATCTATAAAAGTATCCGACCTCATTTTTTTTATTTAGAAAAATTGATGGATTTGAATGAAGCCCGAAGGATTTGTATCTTTCTTACCATCAGAGAAACTTAACCCATCAAAGAATTTGTCTAACTCCTCACAGAATACTATATACATACCTACATTTTCTTTGTAGTATACACTCTTGTGAGCGGTTCACAATTTTTAATTAATAATTAATTAAATCTTTTCATCTTGCAATTCTATACAAGACAATCGATTTGCATCTTGGAGCAGTCCTTCAGATTAATCTCTCTACCTTTTCTGGATTATAAATAAAACAAATTTCATTTTACTAACTATAAGTATCGAGTATTTGTGAAAATAAGATAGGATAATAATATTGTAAAACTTTTCAATAAGAAAAATATAGATAGAAAGTTTGAAAAACAAATAGGCAGAGAGAGAGAGAGTACTCAAATTAGAAATTCAGAAAATAATGAGAAGATCAAGATACCTAGTTAAAATATAGGTCAAACGTTTTCTTTGTAGGAATAAAATGTAGAATTCAGTACTGAAACATGAAAGAAAAATTTAATAGGTACCTGTCAGTCTAATACTTAACTGATGGTACGAAAACAAAGAACAAAATTGTACAAGCAGATGAAACATCTTACTACACGTGACATAATTATGGATATTTTGAAGGAATTTTAAGAAATTTGAGGAACCAAGAAATATATTAATTGATTGCTTTCCTCGAAAAACGGCAAATACTCATATATTGAAAATCATAATTTTACAGGAGACGAGATAAAATATTTTTTTTTTTTTCTGTATCTTGGTATTGATAATTGCATGTAGGTTCTTTTTCGATTATAGCATTCAATTAGTGTTTATTGGAATAGCCTATAGGTATGCATCAAGCATAGGTATTTTTATACCTATATATAATAAAAACAAGAAATGAAAGTGATAAAAAAGGCTTAACTTTATGTTCTACAATTTTAAAATAGTGGAACATAAAATAAAGTGTTTTTCATCATTTTCATTTCTTGTAATTGATAATTCTACCAAGTGTCCTAAAGGTTTTCTTACTTTGATTTATGTATACCTAAATACTCGTATTTCCAAGACATTGTTTTATCTAAAATAATATTACCAAAGTAAATCTGACAGTGACTTTTATTTGCGTAAACATGCAAAAACTTATCTCATTGATGGTAATAATCAATTTTCAAATAAGAAATATCCGTTATTACCTAATTTTGTTCGAAACAAGGAATCACCAGCCCTCGGTAAGAGTTCCCTTTGCTTAATCAACACTGAAGAGATTGATTGGATCGACTATAAATATTCAAATAATATTGTAGATAAGACAGATTTAGCGAAACTTATAGAATTGCATGATCTGCAAAGCTTTGATTTATTTGAAGATAATGATATTCTACATTTCTTGGTGTCCACTTCAACAAACATAATTATATTATACTAAAGTAGGTACCTATGTATATGCAATTACACACTAATAAACAATTTTAAAATATTGAATACTAAAACCTTTCAATTCAATCAGGTGTAAGTCAGGCAAGTCATTTGAATATTTGAAGAGATTCCTTCTAATCTGGATTCCTCAGCATGTCCTTTACTCATATTTTGACCGTTGAAGACTACAATAGGCTATATTATTGAACTATAAGGCCCTCTAAAAGATCCTTTGGGGAATCTAATTCATCTCAAACATCAATACATTCAGTGAGTATATTTACATATATCCCCGTAACAGTTAAGTGGTGATGAATCTTCTATTCATGTACATAGCGGTAGAGAAGGATTACATATGGCTATAACAATGAAGAATATCAACCACTAAAAAATGACGATAATCCTTCACGAAAACTAGTTCTTCTCCAAGATGAACCTCCTCTCCTCACATTTAAACCAATGCAGAAGGACTGCGTCTGTTGATACTTTTGAAGCGTATCATATCACTAAATCAGACAAGTAGTGATGAACCTCCTCTCTTCACATTTCAACCAATGCAGAAGGAGTGCATCTGTTGATACTTTTGAAGCGTATCATATCACTAAATCAGCCAAGTGATGATGAACCTCCTCTCCTCACATTTAAACCAATGCAGAAGGACTGCATCTGTTGATACTTTTGAAGCGTATCATATCACTAAATCACACAAGTAGTGATGAACCTCCTCTCTTCACATTTCAACCAATGCAGAAGGAGTGCATCTGTTGATACCTTTGAAGCGTATCATATCACTAAATCAGACAAGTAGTGATGAACCTCCTCTCTTCACATTTCAACCAATGCAGAAGGACTGCATCTGTTGATACCTTTGAAGCGTATCATATCACTAAATCAGNATTTAAATATAATATTGGAGATATGAAAACGCTTATGGTGATTTGTGAATAAACTGATAGTTCCATAGGAAATATTACTCGTTGAACTGCAGACCTTACACAGTTGATATCCAGTCTATAAGTAGATGCGAGATTTAAATATAATATTGGAGATATGAAAACGCTTATGGTGATTTGTGAATAAACTGATAGTTCCATAGGAAATATTACTCGTTGAACTGCAGACCTTACACAGTTGATATCCAGTCTATAAGTAGATGCGAGATTTAAATATAATATTGGAGATATGAAAACGCTTATGGTGATTTGTGAATAAACTGATAGTTCCATAGGAAATATTACTCGTTGAACTGCAGACCTTACACAGTTGATATCCAGTCTATAAGTAGATGCGAGATTTAAATATAATATTGGAGATATGAAAACGCTTATGGTGATTTGTGAATAAACTGATAGTTCCATAGGAAATATTACTCGTTGAACTGCAGACCGTACACAGTTGATATCCAGTCTATAAATAGATGCGAGATTTAAATATAATATTGGAGATATGAAAACGCTTATGATGATTTGTGAATAAACTGATAGTTCCATAGGAAATATTACTCGTTGAACTGCAGACCGTACACAGTTGATATCCAGTCTATAAGTAGATGCGAGATTTAAATATAATATTGGAGATATGAAAACGCTTATGGTGATTTGTGAATAAAATGATAGTTCTATAGGAAATATTACTCGTTGAACTGCAGACCTTACACAGTTGATATCCATCTAAACATGGCAAACGTTTATTATTCAAGTTTGCTCCTCACACTTCTTAAAGAGATGAAATAGGTATGAAGCAGTCGTCTTGATTTAGTGGGTATCATACTTGCCTTGCATGGAGTATTATCAACTTAGCAACCAGTGACGGCAATTAAATATTTTAGTCTCCATGTGAAAACTGGAACAATAAGTTAAGAGAAAGACCTAACCTATATAAATACTGTGTGATTTCAAAAGAGAGTTAGTGTTTCCGTATCGAATATCAGGATTCCCAAAGATCAGATGTGATCCCCCTAAACAGGGGGTCCCAAACTTTTTGGTACCGCGCCCCGTTTTCTTGAAATGAAAGCCTCCCACGCCCCCCTCGCCATTACATTATAAATTATGAATGGGTATGGGTGTTGCTGAATGCTATCTCATTCAAAACGCTATTAATGTGTTGCTGAATGCTATATCATTCGAAACACTAATGTGTTGCTGAATGTTATCTCATTCAAAACGCTATTAATGTGTTGCTGAATGCTATCTCATTCGAAACACTAATGTGTTGCTGAATGCTATCTTATTCAAAACGCTAATGTGTTGCTGAATGCTATCTCATTCAAATTTTCTAAACATCATGTTCAATATAATTATCTTTGTAAAAAAAATATATATTACATATATTTTAACTAAATGATAATAATTTAACTGGTCTCGCGCCCCCCTTAGGTTGCCTTCATGCCCCCACGTTTGGGAACCTCTGCCCTAAAATAATAAAATAGTAAAGAAACCATAGTCAGAAAATCTTCCTCTTCAGTCCGCTGCCTCGCTGATTGAATCCAATTTTTTGTCTTTCAAAGTACACTCAACACAAATTGATTCCCTGGAGATATGACGACTTTCTCCTTGATATTATAAATCCTTAACAATTGATTTGCTATTAGAACATCTAGATTGCCTATTTAGGAATGGTGATTAATTACAATGGCGTCGCATTTTGAAATCGTTGTGTTATTATTTAGGATATTATTGAAGATTTGCATAATTTATGATAGTGTTATCATTTTAGATATCGAATTGAGATTGTATGCAAGCGGAATATCAATTCTTGTAATTTAGATCCCCATTTTACTAATCAGTCATGCTCTAAACTAAATGGTACACGATTTGTCCAATGTCTGCGCACTACAATTAATGTTGAACTTTTCACTTATAATCTTGTTATAAACATATGTCTTATGTTCCAAGGAATTAAAATGAATTTTTGGCAAAAAAATTTAGAATTTTCGTTCAATCATCAATATCTAGTTGCTCAAGTATCCTTCAGGAACAGGTCTCCGGGCGTCATTTTGTTCAAGGTCCCTAACAGTAGGGAGACTTATATTTTATGTTCAAGTCCCCTATAATAAAAGTCATGCCGATGAAACTGGAAACAATCTAAGACATTAGGCTCCCGTGAGTGAGTCTGTAATTGCTACATTCAGTAGTGTAATCGCTTTATTTTTATTTATTCTAAAGAACAAATTGATTAGTGTCTATACTAACAGGGAATTTATTTGTGTTAATGCTAATGCACACAATGCACTTCCCCATGTTATTAGTAAATTTTGCCCTCGCTTGGATTCGAACCAACAGCCTCCTGGTCACAAATCCGTCATTCTTACCAACTGAGACTGCAAAGTGTCTTTACTATCCTTTCGGAAAATTTTTAAAACAAAATTCATAATAAAAAGACCTCATAACTAATAACTCACTTTATAACTCACTTTAATTTTCTAACAAAACAAATCTTTTAATCTTGTAATGCCGTCACTAATTGCTACTCGCATTAATTTTATAATTTTCTCAAAAATTCAAACACTGTTTTCATTGACTATACGAAGTGCAGTCTAGTTTTAACACCTAAAATTGTTAAATATAATGTACATTTAGGTAAATTATGTTTGTAATATAGGTAACTGTAATGCTAACAGCCGTGTTAACCAAACCAAATTAGGTTTAATTTCACGATTTTTCTTTTGTTTTTCTGTTCATTCAACAATAATTCTCGAACGCCTTGTCATATTTTATTCAAATATGGTATGGATATTTATTGTGTTTATAGTATCAAGCGAGTACAATTAAAATGATGTGGACCGAACTGCCAGATTTGTGCATATGCATATTTGTTTGGTAGATGCTTGAGATCGAGGATTTATTTTTTGTTTTCAAAAACTTAATTAATTTCTCGTTTTTAGTACTAAAGAATTTGCTATTGTTCTTTCCCCAAAAGTTGTTTCCTACACCAAAATACAATTGTATGCGCTCTGCAGAGATCTCTATCTTTAAATAAAATTTGGTCCACACCCGGGTCCTCATGGTGATAATTTTATCCACTCTGAGTGATGTCTATAGCTCTCAGAACTACTAATGACATAGTGTATGCCGAAACGCATTTCTGAGTAACAATAAACAAATTTCAATTCACTTTACCATGTATTATGAGTATCAGATATTAAATCTGTATATTGAAGTTTATAAGATACCTGGCACAAGGGCACAGGTTGCCTTGTTATAAATGTGCCGACGATTATCTTTTTAATAAACAAAGAATGCACTCTAGTATGAAGCCTTAAGCTATAAAATGTCAAACTGGAATCTATTGTGCAAAATAGCATACAATGGTGTAGCCTATCATTAGTAAAAAATTCGCAATATTTATATGAGCTATTATGATACAAGAACATATAGGGTGCGGGGATAGACCACACGCTCTTATAATTAGATCAGTAGGATCAAAAATAGAGATAGTCAAAAAAAGCTGCACACAGGATTCCTAAAGTTACTGATGGAGATGTGCTGAAAAATAGAGTATTAGCTATTTAATGTATGATTTTGTAACCTTTTAAGAAAAACAATCATATTATTTTTGTTCTTTGTCCGCAAAAATTAAGAAAAATTATCTTTTTCATAAAATATTCCTCGCTATTACTGAAAAGGAATTGGTGGGCTCTTCTCACTGAAACTGGATGATGCTTCTATACTGCCAGTTTGGTGATTTAATTTCTTTTCATTTGGGTGTTTGGAGGAAAAACAGTTCTACATCGTGTGGAAACATTGGAATTTTTCCAATGCTGTGCGCAACGTGAAAATTACCTGAAATTAAGTATAAAGTGAAATAAAATACGTCAGGAATAATGAGGAGTAGGAAGTAGAGCGATAACATTATTCGTGGATGGAGATGACCCAAAAACACGACATATAGAACATAACAGTGGAGGAAGTCCTTCTTTTTAGCTTGGACATTTTTTCAAGAAAATTTTCCCCACATTATCTTAGAAAATTTCAAGGGAGTCCGAAACATCAAACTATCAAGTGTGACAATGTTGAAGACTAATAGGAGGTACCCAATAACTAATATCAACCTTTCAAAAAACATTTAAATTTATTTCTAACAGCGAGGGTATTTCTTATGGCTTAAGCTTAATTACTTATAACAAACACTTGCCCGATTTTCTTTCAGGAAAAAAATCAAAGCTGCATCATTTCCTTTGCTGTATCCAGTAGATTGTATTGCTTACAGATAAATATGCAGATATTTAAATTGAATAGGTAAACTGTTAACCTTTTTGACTTTATAAGTTGATGCCTTCAATAGATTATTATTATAATAAAATAGTTGGTGCAGATCGGACTGGTGCTGGTGCCGCAACAGTAACTGTTAACTTATCTTCCCACACATAGACGAGCAGTTTCCATTAATCTTCTATCTGTTATGTTGTCTTGTAGTGTTTACACTTTACTAATAATTGTTTCTGTCAATAGGTAATTAATCAGTTTTATTGTAATAGCTTGATCAATAATCATTTTCATTCCTCATGGAAAAAAAAAATTGAATAGCTACAGATACGTTTGTGCATCTGGAATTCTACATACTGCGCTGTTCACCAAAATAAAACCCACATCCTTAGGTCTTTGAAGAACATGTGTTAACATGTTATTCAAAGACCTAATTATTATTATTATAAGTGTTCAAAAATATTTAATTTTAATATAAATTAAATTAAAACAAAACACTTTCCAAAAACATTATTTATAATTATAAATAGTGAAAAGAATGACTCAAATACATGTAGTTTCTTCATAATTATGAAGAAATTACATGGATTTTAGTCATTCGATTCACCATCAGTCTAGTCTAGTCAAAGGATTAAGATTGACATCCATCCCTCAACTCGAATAGACTGATGATTAATCGAATGATTTAAAACTAGTTTCTTTATAAATAATCATAAATACTATTTTTGATGTTTTGTTTTAATTTAATTTATTTTAAAAGTAAATACAGATCCTTAGGCCATATGATGTGAGTGCAGATTTTCATCAGAGGACATTTTCTACTTCTTCTTTCTCCTCAATGAGTGCATGAATAAAACAAAGTTTCAGTTAATATTTCTACTTTATAGGTACGAGTAATGCAAACATGCCCAAGTCTGCACATTAAAACAAAACACCTCTGATATTCATTACAAGATAAAACAAACTAAATCTGCATATTAAATTACATTAGAATTGACTAAAGAGATAAATATCACAGCAACATTGCTATTTGCTAACAAAATATTAATTAATCAATTTGGTGTATTTCTCAGGTGTAAGTACAAGATCGTGAGTGTTTTACGATCTAGTCATGCCATCACTATCAGATGATCATGCTATAGCTATATACCATGTTAATGAACTTCCAAATCAAATGAGTATTGGTGAAACATGAACAATTTATTTGTGACTGTCGGTTCTACACAAATCGTACTATGCGTACACGCAAACCCAATCAAGAGCCATCAAAACCTTTTTAGTACCCTTGTGTAAACTTGAAATTGTAGAAATTTAAATTTGAAGGATTCTTCATTTACGCACATGCAAACCCAATCAAGGGACATCAGAATGTTTTTTGTCCCCTTGTTGTATAAAGCTGAATTTTTAGAACGCTTTGAGATTTTGTAAGGAAAGTAACTTTTTATTATTTGTTACTTTCCTTATCCTATAATAAGGAAAGTGATGTAATGGGCTGAAATTTTCGATGTCGCGTTTTCAATGTCAAGACACTCAAGACACGTTTTGAGGTCCCAAATCTCGAGTTTCAGCCACTAGTAGGTGTGTATGTCTGTCGACCAAGATATCTCAAGAACAGCAAGTGTTAGAGACTTGAAATTTGGTGCCTATTCATATTAATTTCAAGCATTTAATGTTATTTGAAGTTTAAACTATTTTATCGTTCTTTTTTGCAGTTTCTTAGCGGTTTTAGACCGCTTTTTGGCGGTTCTACTTAAAAAGTGAACAGTAAGAGTTAGAGCTTGTCCCTATGTAACGTGGTGTCTATATACAGCATAAAATGAAAACGGTAATAGATGCAAAGCTTCAAATTTGTCGCTAAGCATATTCATTTTATACATGGAACATAGTGTCTTCTGATTCAAATTCTCCGCTGGCGGGGTTTTACCTACCGATTTTTAGCGGTTATCACTACGAAACGCGTTTTTTTTCCACAACAAACGTGTTTTCAGTACCCATTCGACGTTTTATTCCATGGATGGAGGAAGAAAACGTGAAGTGGGAACGAGGTCCCACTGCACGTTTCTTAGTGATATAGTTCAATAATCAAGCGAACGAAGTAAATTCTTGTTTGAACACAATGATTTTTCTTTAAAGGTCTGCCTGTCTGTTCCACGATAACTCTCGTATTCTTTGTCGGATTTTTATTATATGGAATTAGCAGATTAGTTGTTGTGCCCTATTAGGTAACCTTTCTTTGAGTGAGTTCCGCAGTTCAGAGCAAAAAAAATTCTTATAAAAAATGATGTCGACTACTGTCATGAATATTTGTTACTTTTTAGTCCTAGCTATACAAATTTAGATGGGTAACTTATCATAAAACCTAAAGGCATTAAAGGAATGATAAAACAAAGAAAATTATATAAAAAAGGGTGCTTTGTACGGAATATGTCTATAAATGACAGACTACTGTCCACCAGTTTGACTAATTGAATGGTGGTTACAAAAAGGATGGGATGCGATATTGTACATCAGAAAACAAGTGTACTGGGTACCTATAGACAATTTGCCAAGCCTAGATTGTTTCATTATAGTAGGTAGGTGTACTGCACATGTACACATTTCTCACTTTTGATTACCACCATTTTGGCCCCGGGTTACTCAATAAGCTCCAAAAACTAATCAGCTAATTCGTTAAAGGGCTTGAAAATTCTTGAAAACTAAAAATGATTTTTATTTCACTCATTAGTTTGTACAAGTAGGACAATACTATAATTGTGTCAGGATGACCGGTTTCCTGTTCCACCCTAATTTTTTCATATCAGATAGGTTGCTTTATCTTACCAGCTGATCATAACTTTGCCGTCACCGATCATCGATTTTGACAATATTTCGGATCAGTAGTGGTGTAGTCATAATATTTTTAATCATACAACATGAAACGTGGATATTAGGTACGTTGAATCGTTAGAAATTTATTGTTATGACCTTGGACTCAGAAAATATTCATCACTTAGAAGAACATTCATAGATAAATTATCAGTGCTCATAATTATAGTAGATATTGTTACATTTTCAGTACTGTTTTTAAATAATAATAATAAATGCTGTTTCTTTGTGTTATATTATGTCACAACTTTGGTTCTCACTGCAACATTGTAGGATTTTCCCAATATCAATCATTATCCAATTCCTTTGAATTTTTCTAGTTTACCTACAATGCTGGAACCGGATCGCTATGCGGATTTATCTCCATAGCTACTCATTGTCCTCACGAGGCTGAGTGGGCCCCAAAAACATCCAAACCACAGTGACAAATTTTTGCCCCATCCAGGATTCGAACCTGGGTCTCCCGAGTACAAGACTAGTGCAGTGACCACTGAGCCATGGGAGCTGGCTTCTTCAGAATTATTTTTTTAATGTCCGAGATCATTATAATATGCACTGCATATCATGGCTAGAGTTGAATCGGGTTTATCCACAAATTTGTAATTATCAGGTCATATCTCTGCCAAAAAAAATTAAATAAAGAGACTATTAGATATTGGTGTCATTTATAAGCATAGAATACGGTCACAATTTTTGTGGGCATCACAAGTTATTTTGGTAACCACTCCAATATCAATCAGCCCAAGCTTTACCTTACTCTTTTTTTTTTAATTTGGCTTAACGTCTATTTAACATTTATTGGTCATTCAAGACGGGGGTTTTACCCTCAATTCGCTGGAAACTTGCAAATCAGCTACCCACATTGACATCACCCAGCCTGGGTTGGGCTGGAAAAATAGACAGCATCACGAAGGCGCGAACCCAAGTGAACACCCACATAGAACAACCTCGCTGGACGTTGCTTAACTTCAGTGATCTAACGGGAACTGGTGTATTCAACGTGCCATAGACGCTGGCTATTACCTTAATCTAATGCTACCCATGCCATTATTACTATAGATACTAAATTGTCCTCAGGAGACGGAGTTACCGATAAACATAACCAGATCAAGTAGAAAATTCGAAGAAAAAAAACGTTTTCAAATTTTCGAACCCGATATCTCCTTGGTGACGATGTACACTATGTCTCAAAGACTGCTCTATTTCACATAATATAGGTATGCCAATACAATGATAGATCTTCGTCTCATTGTAAGAAAAGTTTGAGTAAAGGGCGCATTTACCACATTTAAAAAAAGTTAAAGTGTTATTCCGAAAACTCCGCCTCTAAATTCGCGATGCTTGCAATATTTATCAATTTGAAATCTGCCAATTATTGTACTCGTAATGTCAACCCGGAAATGTACTTAATTGCAATGGATAATGTATTGAATAAACATTTGAGTGAGTTTCCTGGACTGGAAGTGCATTAGGTAGGTACATATTTAAATTTGATGTTATCAAAAGTGCAACCCGATCAGTCATGCATTTCCTCTGATAACTTTTATGTTCCCGTGTCTGGATTCATTATAAACTTGATTAGTGATCCAACTATAGGACGAGTATAGCAATAGCTATATTGTTGTTAACGAAAAGCTGGTTGTTATACAGGGTGTATACGATGATGTCACTATTGATTGATTAGTGATCCAACTATTGGACGAGTATAGCAATAGCTATTTTGTTGTTAACGAAAAGCTGGTTGTTATACAGGGTGTATACGATGATGCCACTATTGATTGATCAGTGATCCAACTGTAGGACGAGTATATAGAGCAATAGCTATTTTGTTGTTAACGAAAAGCTAGTTGTTATATAGGGTGTATACGATGATGCCACTATTGATTGATTAATTGATAAAAAAATCACTTGGGGGGGGGGATATTTCGGTATAACGTATAGAGAGGGGAAATCATTGTAACATGATTTTTTTTCCTGACGATTCCAAAGGCTCATTATTGAAAATGGTAAACCAAAATAACTAAACCTTCAATTATTATTAGACACTAAATGTACTAAATATTTCCATTTTATGTAAAACACAGCACAAAATATCAGCACTTGAGAATTTTGAACTGAGGCCCTTTCATATAATGGAGGATTGCTATTATTTATAAGATTATTTTATTTATTAATAAAGAATGCTTTATTAAAAAAAAGCAAAATTTGGGGTGTCGGGCGTAACATAGATACACCCTGTACAATCTCCAATATTTTCTGAGCTGACCGGGGAATGCAACCAGAACATTTGCGAAACAAACCAAGTATAATGATGCTCTTTCTGGTCTGGTATTATAAGCAGACGAGTTGAAATTTGATTACAACTTTCAACTCCACTGAACTTTTCTTTTAGTTTGCATTCTACTTTTTTTATGCTGTCTGTGGCAAGAAAAGTTTATAACTTTAACATGGAAGTTGTGATTTAATGAATAAATAATAGTGCAAAATTATGTAAACAAAATTTGAAGAAAAGTTACTCATAATCTAACTACTAAGTAAGGTGTTCTCAAATCTCAAATGAACTTTTCATCCATATTAGACACAGTCTCACTTGATCTTGACGTCAGTACCGTTGTTTTTTTTTTTTTTTTTGCCTGAAGACCACTAGGTGTATGTGATCGCCTGTATAAGTAAATGTTGTTTCGGGGAAAAAACACGGATGATATAATGGGGAAAACCGTCATGTGGAAACTCTTATGTGTCGGATCTGGCCTATTTTCGAATAGCTATAATAAATCCTTATTGTTAAGAATGTTAAGTAACGTCCAGTGAGCCTTTTACTTTTACTAAGTGGGTCACCACGTAGGTTAGCGCTCTCTTAATGATGGCTGTTACCAGACCAACCCAATCTGGCTGATGTCGATCTGGGTATCTGGTTAGTATGTTTCCTGCTAATGGGGGTAAAACCTCCGCCTGGAAAAAAATCCCTCTCTTTTCGTAATATTAAACAAATTGTTATGAGGATGTTGCTCCTGCTATATAAATATGCAACATAAAAATATCATTCCTTTGGCCTAGATGAATTCCCGGGTGGCCCAATGTCGTCCCAACACTAATTACCCAATTCTATGAATGTAATAATAATTAATGAAAAAATCAGACAAACAGGCTTTAGTTACTAGACCTCACTTCGTTCTTTCATCTACAAAAGGTGTTGCCCCGATTCTAAAGTTCAACCAGGAGTTCAATACAAGAAAAACTGAAAAAATAGTAAACGTTTGTGAGAAATTCGGAATGATTTCGTCACGTTATTGGCCTTATCAATAATTTCCTGACGCTATATTTCAAAGCTCAGTATCAAATTTTTAAGTTGTTCGCAATGATTTCGTCACGTTATTGGCCTTATCAATAATTTCCTGACGCTATATTTCAAAGCTCAGTATCAAACTTTTGTAAGTAGTTCGCAATGATTTCGTCACGTTATTGGCCTTATCAATAATTTCCTGACGCTATATTTCAAAGCTCA
>CM022878.1:30316075-30340183 GCA_012654025.1 Pachypsylla venusta | reverse complement strand
TTTGTACCCCCCCCCCTTGGCAATGCACGTAATTGAATAGAGCTTGGCAATCCTAGGGTTAATAGTTTTAATTATTAGCAGGAAATTTCGTCCGCAACCTTTAAGTATACGGAATAGAATACTAAAGCAGATCTTTCAATTGTCATGCTGATAACATTCGCCTCTCGCGGAACCCTCTTTTTCAAGAAAAATATAAAATCCATTTTGGTAAAGTCTAACCTATTCCAATCTAGTTAATAGGATATTAATAAATAATAAAAATAAAAGATAATCTAATGCAAGTGTTTCAGGTCGTGATGATAGGAATTGAATGTATTAATCAAATTATAGGGCGGGTTGATGATTAGATTAATCAGAAAGATAGCAACACCGAACACCAAACATAGAATACTGAAATCATTATCAATTTGATTTGCTATTTAAATAATTGTATTAAAAAGAGTCTCGTCATTCTCGTTTCTATTGATCTTTGACCCAAAATAATCACCACTTTTGATGAACAAATTCAAAGCGTTGTAACAAAATAAAACTTACAATGGATACCCGAGCAGTGAACGTTGGTACTAAGATACTATGGTGGCACTGTAGCACCATCACAAGAGAAGCACAATCAAAATTATCTCCCCTGGAAAAAAAAACTTCACCAAAGTGACTCATGAGTTTATTATTTTACTGGTACCCTCTATACTGTCCGCCATTTAGAGTTAACTATTACTAATGAAATTTGGTATACATGTAGGTCTCATTTGGAGCCCTTTCGTTACTGACAGTCACATAATATAGGGTTCCATACTAAAATTGTATTGCCTTCCATGGCATAGGACTGACCAACTGTTTTTTTATTCGATTTTTGGATTCCACGTACCTCGAAAATTAAGATATCAAATAGTCCATGTTTCGAGTACTTATTGTGGAGTCCCTATAGTGTGCAATAGTCAATTATTAAAAATAATATCTAATAAACCAAAATTGTAGTTACATATGGAAACAGAAGACTTTTCTCGGATTTTGGGCTCTTTTAGACTAGCGGGGGCCTCTTGCTGGCTGATGATTATTTGAATAAGGTCTATAGAGCTACTACATAGCTAGGCCACTTTAGGGAGTTTAGGGCATATTTAGGGATAAATGCCCGAAAGAATACCTTGCGGTTGTTAATTTTCTAAGCTCGAAATTGCTCTCATTCATATCTATGAATATGGTTTTATTTGATATTCATACAAAAATAAACCCATGTATAAAATTAGCAGTGTTTTAGACTTCAAATTAAGTTTGTACAAATATGGTGACGCGACATTAATGTTTGCTGACGTGAGGGAACTTTTATTCAAACTGACGAATGACGCTTATGTATATTCCTTTTATATGTCTCTAACGAATCCCATTTTTCAAAAGTTTTCATGTCCTTTTTTCATTCATAAGCAAAAGACTTGTCTAGGTTGATATAAATTAATTAGAGAACATAATTACAAAGCTCTCATCTCATGTCATGTAATTAATTAAATTCTACATCAGATTGCTGACGGTATTTACGTTGAATATATTCTTTTCGTAGGGTGAAAATTTCAGAGTCTTCCTTTTGAAGTGAGATCCAGTTTTAACATTTTTTCTTCCTCGTTAGTTTTCAAACGACTTGTCTAACTGATGTTCATGAAATTTTTCGTTAATTAGCAGATTAGTTTTGAGCCCAATCAGGTCAGTCTGGAGAACATGGTGGCCATTTTAACAGCGTGAGATCTACAGCTCACAGAACTACTAGTAAATTCAATGCAACGTTAAGTCAGGTGTATTTGGCTCCTATTCGATGTTAATAGGCAAATATAGGTATGCTACAGAAGATCTAAAGAAGTCTTTTTCTCCTGTTAAAATTTAGTAACTTAAAATGTTGGTAACAATAGCAGATACAGGGGTATGGCAACAAGGGTGATCGACCCCCCCACCTAATTCAAATGCTCGCAGCGTAAGTTACATGCTTTCCTTTCATTAATTATTGATTTATTTTACAGTGATATTTATAGTTTAAGCCTTGGTTACTAAGATTAAGAGGTACTTAGCGTACTTACTAACATAATTTTCGTCTCCGGCAAACACCAATTCAAACTTTGTATTGTCAGCGCAACTTGGATTGTGGCATCATTGCATAAACAAAGGTCTTCCTTTGTTTATTTTGTTTCCATGCCTCCACAAATCAGGAAATAGAGGCATGTGTTTGTTTTTCACAGAGTGTTTCTTTATGTATAAAGCCCGATCCAAGCAGATTAGTTTTGCATCTTGAGACTCTTTTTCTCAACCTATTGAGAGTCCCCCTTATGGTGAAAGGTAAGGACCCGCCTGCTGATGTAAAATGTGAAAAGAAGGGAGATTCGACTTTAACTTGGTACGAGAATTCCGATTGCTGAAAACTCTAAAGTGGTTGTCTAGTCTAATTGACTCCCGAAGGACATGAAAAGGGCCGGGATTATCAACATCTAGTACGGCGTCCTCAGAGTCGCATAATATGCTACCCAACCCTTCCACCACCATCACTTTCCGTGATGAACACGGAAAGAATGAATGTATTGACTCCCGAGCTGTGTACATTTCTAATAGTTTCGTCACTCCCTGTACAGTTGAAGCAGAGTCTACAAAAGGTTCTCTTCAGTCTATTCAACGTATATGAATATATCAAAGACATATTGTTTACAGACTGTAAGCATTATATTATTCCATATATCATTTCAAACTTTGAAGAGAAAATTTAAAGCTTCAGGCAAAACAAAGACCATTTTATTATTCCCCAACCATCACAATAAAATGTTTTAACATTTTTTTATTCAGCATTAGTAGACGAGTCTGTACATCAAATGCTGAAATTGTGAGATAGCTGGAAAGCAGGGGTCCTTAAAACAATAAAATAGAAATTATGATACGTGATAGGTATACCTATGTTACTGAAGACATATTAAGAGTCCGTTCACACGGGGCGAATTTCTGCAACCGATCTTTCCAAATGAAAATTAAGTCAAATATAGGCTCAGCAAATTGTTGCGACATGTGAAAGGCTCAACAGATCCGCATGTTGAAATATAAAAATGCTAGTACGGCAAGTTAGGGCCGGAAAAATAGTCAACATCACAGGGGCGCGAACCCACNCTCAAGACTGCAGCACACAACAAACTTTTATCGATCGAATAGGTCATATTGGATAGCATCCATTCGTATCTGAAATACCTTTGAATTTTTATAAAAGAAATCATAAAGTTATTCGTAAAAAAATGTATTTTGACTACCTACCACTCAAGAGAAANGTACAACCTTGCTGAACGTTGCTTAACTTCAGTGGTCCAACGGGAATTGGTTTATTCATAGACGCTGGCTTTTAAAAGGTTTATTATTGAAAACTGCCATATGTTGGATTCATTATAGGTAGCTGGTTATTTAGAGAAAAAGAACTGGATTTTTATTTCAAGTTATTTGGCCTAATTCGATTTGGCTTCTAGTGTAGAATACCCACATGTTTGTTCCTTTCTTTTTTTATTGTTCTTAAGAATTTGGAAGTCATTAAGTTTGAGAAGCATATTTTATTATATATGGCCTACTTGAAGTACACATATTAGACACGCGTGTTCTAATGTAAGGGGAAACCGGAGCAAACAAACAAAAGAATATTTTCTGAACTTATTTAAAATGCAAAACTCTTTGTGGTTTTTACTCGATGAATTATTTCAGGGTTTTTTTGTTTTATTTTTGTCATAACCTAGCGGTATGTATTGTTCAGACAGAGGAGCGATTTCCTTCTTTCCCAGATGTTCCTCGAACAAAAGAAATAACTCATAAAAAAAACGTCATAATATTTCCATTTGATTACAAAGTGAGAATTACGAGACAGCTGGATTTAATAGTAGTACAGTCTTTAGACAGAGTAAACTTTGGTGCGATGGTACCTAGGTTTTTTTATTCCTATAGCCCCTGAAGTGTACAATAAAAAAAGAGAACTTTTGATTTGTAATATTGTTTTTCGCCTGAAGAGCATAATGCAAAGATGTTGGAGATGCATTCAAGTATATCGTGATCAGATCAATAAAAAATGATAATCATAACACTGGATAATTGTTTTAAAAATGCGTTTTCCTAGAAGCCATTCTGCGCCTGCAAGGCATACCTGTGCGTTTGTATGTGCATTGTGCAGTCTCCGGAAAGACAGCCCGATTCATTTCCACAAGAGAAGAATCTGCACTGAGCCTATCTGGAAAACATATCTGAACTTATCATTGGTAGCTGGGTACTATGATGCAGGTGCGGGCGATATTGATCCTATTCTTTTTGATTAAAAAAAGAGCAGAACTCCTACTATCTATTTGCTTAAATTTACGTTCATGCTAAATATGTTGTTGTACAGAAAATATTGGATCTTTGTTTTAAAGACTAGGGTATCTTCAGATTTGACAATGCTCTGGATTCGAAGCACCAATATGAGAGCGAGGTCTAAATGAATTTTACTCCCGATATACCAAATGTACGAGTAATGGTTGTTGTTGATGTAGTTAACGTTTTCAACGACTCTCACTGTGTTCTCAGGCCAAGGAGGGAGGCCACTCCAACACGATCTGTCCATAATGCTGACCTATCCATAATGCTGACGGCTCTAGATTGATTTGGTTTGAATGCTGACGGCTCTAGATTGGTTTGGCCAGCATACATGGAGAACAGCAATACTTCCGGGTTCAGCACGGATTAATATACCAGCTCTTTGAAGAAGTGTCTGGGGCATTACAGCTGAGATTAACAGCTCCAACGGAAGAAAAACACAGTAAGTTGTCGTCGGAACGGTTTTGACGGCATTTGGCCGAGCCTGAGGGCACGGGTAGCCCCGGTGCGAAGAACCAACCATATTGAGAGCCTTCCTTACAAGTACTCGTACGGAAGCTTTGTTGCATTTTTCGAGGGATTTGAAAAATGACTGTGCTCAAAATAGACAATTTCTTTGCAATTTAAATATCAAGGAAAACATTTGATTCCATGTCTGCCAGTCTATAGAAATGACAGGCGGGGCAGGCCATAATACATCACTAGCCTATACTATTTTTCATTTAAAAAGTGCCGCCTGTTTTTATATGGCTGAACAAGAATTTTGTCTTTGTTTCATTTCACTTGGCATACACTCCAGGCAGAAATAGTAGGATCTCCTCACTGGACAAAAATGGATTCTCTTGAAAAATTCCTTTATACCAACAAGACATGTCCGTAAACTTAATCCTTCTGGGAGAATAGAATGAATGTAAAAAAAAAAAAAAAAACTCATTGGGTAATATTATATGAAGAATTTTTCAATTTCTATCATTTTTGCCGGAAGCAAAAATATTATCTACTCCTAATTCTATCTGAATTATTAAATATCTGAATTATTATTATTACGCTTCCATCCATATTTCTCCAAACATTCTTTACATTCACGATCTTGTAAAATGAATTTTCATTATAATATTAAATTTAATAGAATGAATTTGAATCCAACAATTGAACAAACTATTCCGTTATAGATGGCTCTTGAATTTGTCAATTGCATCAATCATAACAAGTAGAATCTGTCAATCAAATGTGTGTTCAAGAGAGTGTTTACAGTATTTTGATTGCATGGAGAGAGTAGAATCAGTTCAATTGGTTTATGACTGATGGTCATACACGTTCAAATATAATGTACCTGATGCTGTCAGGTGAATAACACGTTGTATTCCTAATTCACTGACAAAATGGAGATGTGAATATTGGACATTTAAGACTAATTTAAGTCCTTTTCATACATATTAATCTAATATGTATGAAAAAAAAAGTTGTATCAACTATCAACTTAGTAGTTTTGTAGAGTTACCGTGCGCTTTCGTCTAATTGCGACATTCTTAACATGACCCATTTCTCTCAAATGAGATTTTTTTTGAGGGGGGGGGATGGCTGTAAAGAAAACATGTTACCTATGTAATATTGTTTCTGTTTACTTTATCACATTCTATGAAAAATGTGTATTTTGAGTACTATGGAACCACTTCCACTGTAAGAATTATATGTTCTAGAAACTCTTCATTTTATTGAGTGAGGATATTTTAATTGATTTGGTAGAAAATTTAAGTGATTATCAATATATGAGGCTCTTAGAAATGCTATGATACCCACAAACAATTGTCGAGAGGCGTTTGAAACTTACAACAAAGAAACTCTTCATTTAATTGAGAGAAGATATTTTAAATAGAAATGAAATGATCAAAACCATCACGTCTATAGCTGGTTGTTTGAGAAGTTATTACGAACTGTATTTTTATAATCTGTATGAGTACTTCTCAGTCAGGTAGTTAAGATTGCATTCTTGAATTTATATGTAAATTACCTAGTGCCACTCTGATTTCGAATGACTGTCTTCAGTTGGATATTGCTATGGGCACCTGTAGCGATTTATATTAAGGACACAAACACAGAAAAATAAGGCGAAAGAAGGGGAAAAAGATTTAAAATTTTTTGGAAAATTATACTTAGCTCCCTATATTTCTTTTAGGGATATTGTTACTCGCCCTTTCAAACCTCTACTAATCGAAATGATTGTTTTTGAAACATTTTGATAGAAACATCTTGAAAAATTCCAACCCCAGTAGTTCTTTGGAAGCTACTACATGTGACAAGAAACTCTTCGCTAACTACCGGCGACATGGCGACTACACGCAACAAGTTTCAAATGCAGTTTCCTAATCATGGAATAGACTACACTGGTACAAAAACCGTGTAAAGAATCCCAGTTCGCTAGATACACATTTGAGATTTCATACCATATCGTCTGTTGAGGTGTTTTTTTACATTTACATAAAACAAGATTTTACATTGGATAAATTGGACACCTTATTGATATCATCTGTAGCTACTCTTTACGTATTTATTTGTTAACAAACTGAAAGAATGCCATGCAGGACCGGATATTCTTGGAGTTTTTAAAGCCATTTTCTTGAGTTCATAATTATAACCAATTGGAGTGTTCAAGACTACAAAAAAATGGTTTGTGACTACACTTTTGAAAAAATCATTGAAGTGGATAAGTATAGCTTTTTCTTTTTTTCAAATGGCCTAAGCAGGTTAACCACCAACTACTAGCCAGGATCTTCATAAGTATAGCATACGTGTACAATATACATGATATACCAGAAGTTCTTACGGATTGCTCATGACTATTGAGCATGAAGTGATGGATAAGTATTATAGCATACGTGTACAATATACATGATATAACAGAAGTTCTTACGGATTGCTCATGACTATTGAGCATGAAGTGATGGATAAGTATTATAGCATACGTGTACAATATACATGATATACCAGAAGTTCTTACGGATTGCTCATGACTATTGAGCATGAAGTGATGGATAAGTATTATAGCATACGTGTACAATATACATGATATAACAGAAGTTCTTACGGATTGCTCATGACTATTGAGCATGAAGTGGATAAGTATTATAGCATACGTGTATAGTATACATGATATACCAGAAGTTCTTACGGATTGCCCATGACTATTGAGCATGAAGTGGATAAGGATAGCATACATGTACAGTATACATGATATACCAGAAGTTCTTACGGATTGCCCATGACTATTGAGTATGAAGGGGATAAGGATAGCATACATGTACAGTATACATGATATACCAGAAGTTCTTACGGATTGCCCATGACTATTGTGTATGAAGGGGATAAGGATAGCATACATGTACAGTATACATGATATACCAGAAGTTCTTACGGATTGCCCATGACTATTGAGTATGAAGTGGATAAGGATAGCATACATGTACAGTATACATGATACACCAGAAGTTCTTACGGATTGCCCATGACTATTGAGTATGAAGTAGATAAGGATAGCATACATGTACAGTATACATGATGTACCAGAAGTTCTTACGGATTGCCCATGACTATTGAATGCATGCAATTTGTTTTAGTTATGATTAGGGATGGGATTTTCGACTCACTTAGGTGAGTCGACATGACTCGACTCGATTCACAAATATAAGTCGACGCAATGAGTCGACTCTCGATCTCGACTCGCATCGAGTGACAATTTTCAAAATCGACTTATTTAATCAGAAAGACATAATAAAACCAATTGAAAGAAGGGTATCTACCAAATAAACGTCCCCAACTTCAGCGAATACATTAAAAAGACATCACAATCAATCGTCACCAGAATAAAAGAACATTTCGATTCAGTAAACAACAAACACCCGGAAAAATATTTCTCCCTTTATTATCTTTATCAGTCAACAAAAAAAAGCTACCCGTAAGTCGACTCTTTGAAGAGTTTACTCATTTCAAAAAGATGATTCGACTCGTGAGTGAGTCGAGTTGTGAGTCGACTCGTGGATGACTTGCCCATCTCTAGTTATGATTGTTTCTAATAATAGAAATCATTGTCGGTTCTCTGGTGATATCAGAATCCAGGTTCAAAGTTGGAGCTCGCACACTTTTTCTAAATTGTTTCAAGTTCGAAAGAAATTTGAATAACCTTACTGCCCTGAGTCGTAAAAGTATCAGATTAGTCACTGACCTGATCACTGGTCATTGCAGTCTGAGAAAACATATGTGCATTATTGACTTCCGGTGTAGACTCTGCAAAGAGGATGAGCAAACTGCTTCTCGTATATATTTTTTTATTACATGCAGTCATACCGGTTACTTGAACTTGTATACTCTCTCAGCTAAGGCCAAAGATGTGAGCAAGCTTGATCAGTCTTTTGGCTAAGGATTTTCCGTGGATGCCAAGCCTAGATGTAGATGCTCAATGCTTAGTTTATGGAGTTGCAATAAAAAATGATATGAGAAAGAGTTTGCTCATCCTTTGCAAGCACAAAATGCCCATTTTAGGCTTTGTATAATTATTAAACTGGTTGCAGGTCTCTACTGAGACTGATTGCAACTGTCAGTGCGACATTTATTTAAGTCTGTTATTGTGACCAATATTTGTAAATGGGGCTGGAGTTAGATTCGAACCTACAGCCTCCTGGTTATGAATCCCCCGCCTCAACCAACTGAACTACTGTGGCTAAGGTGCAGTAGCTTGTATAGCTGTAAAGAGGAAATTAGCTCACGAATATAGACCTCACATTGTTCGGTCTGAAACACTTTATAGACATCGGCTTGATTTATAATTAATCTATTAACCCACAATCACAGAGTACAGCTTTGATGATGAATGGCTATGCCTCTCTCTATTTACTTCAAAAGCTTCAAATTGCAGTGTATCAAAAGCTTTTTCAATGGCTCAATTGTATATACTCAAATTATATTTTAGGTTTCTTTTTCATTTCTGCGTATCAAATCCGACCACTCCTGAAATTTGCTAAACTTTGTATTGTGATCGTAACATAATGTTCCAAGATAATGTTTAACATGTTCATAAATCACAACTTCTGGTTTGTGGTGCGTTTGGTTTGTGTGATCGGAACGAATCCAAACTTTATAGTTTTACATCTTATTATATTATATGGACACGAAACTTTTTTTTTCTTTTAAAAATATGCACCAGAACTATGACCATTGTTTTAATTTTATTTCAATTTCTTAATACAACATCAGTCGTAATTCTCATACTTTCTGACCACCCCAGAAAGGAAAACACAATCATTGAGGGCGGTCATCCTTTGTAAGAGAGAGACTGATCCAAATTAATATAGTTTAATGGAACCTCGTCCACTGAAAGCGCATACCATAAATGTATAATAACTCTTACAGTTGAAGAGGTTCCATCCGATTGTAGTAGCGTCAGTTTGTAGTTGCTTCCACGGTAATATTTTTAATTAAAAAATAAATGTATCTATTTTTACAAAAAATCATAGGACAAATAAATTTTCAATCGCAAAGCTTTAGAATTAATCATAAAAATATTGAGAACGGCGACTTCCTAATTGTTTGTGTACTTTCGTTACAAAGAAACTGCGTAGAATACAAAAATCAAGTAATATAAGTAAGTCAGACCGAAATAAACAGCATCAGTAGCTCAATTCGTTGAGGGGCTGGATTCGTAGGCAGATGTCTTTTGGCCCGAATCTAAATCCAACCCTCCCCTCCAACGGTTGCCGTGATAATAATTCCAAACAGTTTCTATGGAGACCAGTAACCAGTTTTGTAATAATGGTCGAAATAAAGTAATAATTTAGATCCAATTTGGGTTCCAGAGCCAGTCCTTGAGTACTAAGTAAGCCTAATATGAGAAAGAACGGTCCATCGAATAAATTACAATGAACTAACTGTAAAAAATGTTCCATAGCTATGTGTAAACTGGAAAAAAAGCAGAATCAAAAATTGCACTCCATTTTACATGTAACAATGTGGTAGATTGTATCTCAAGATTAGCTTCCAGAAAATAAGACAAGTAACTTAATTATCAAGTAGGTACATTCTTATCCCTTGCATTATTGAAAGGGTGTTCCAACAAGAAGGGCAGATGCATTAACGTGTAATGATTTTTGTCTTCTGTTTTCAGATTCAGATAAGCTTATGGCAATTTTACGCATAGAAAGATGAACGTGTGAAGAACACGTAAAAATGTTTGCAGCGCACTAACGAAATGGTTAATCCTTTGCGCGCGATGACGAATCAGGGTAACAAGAATCTCCCCCATATTCTCATGCACTGTACGGAATTTACGAGCACGTAGGTATTTTCTCTTGCCGATCTCCGTGGCTCGGACTTGGTTCGGAGGTTGTGGTTTCGAATCTCGTCCGGAGCGAAAATTTTCTGATCGAAATTTTCTCGTTTCCGAAATGGCATGGCCGCATGGCTGTAAAAAGGAGTGCCCTGAATGCGAAAGTGGTTCCGGGGTATAAGTCTTTTTCAAAAAAAAAAAAAAAAAAGGTAATTTCTCTTCTTCTAAAGGCCCATTTTGTTAAAAAAATTCAACAATTTTCAATAAATGTTGTCTCATTGGGTAATTATCCCGATTTGCACGACTGTTATTATATGATCATTGATCAATGTCGGTGCTGAAAACATTTTTATGCTTAGTTCACGCATTATTCTTTCTACATATAACAATCATTGTCAAAGTTAATTTAGTGAAAATAGAAGACAAAAATTATTTCACATTAAAAAGTTATACTCACTTAAATGTAGCCACCGAGGGGAACAGGCCAGCTTCATTTGAAGCGGTTTCATCTCATTGAAACCGCTCCCTACAGTCTAGAGGAGTACATGAACTAACCACTTTCCTATCTATACAGTAAGTTCTTAAGTACTAATATTATTAGAGTATTATTACAGTAAGTGTAAGTCCTATAGTTTGTAACTAACCATTTTCTTTTTTTTACAGAGTATTAATACAGTAAGTGTAAGTGCTATAGTTTGTAACTAACCATTTTCTATTTTTTACAGAGTATTATTACAGTAAGTGTAAGTGCTATAGTTTGTAACTAACCATTTTCTATTTTTTACAGAGTATTATTGCAGTAAGTGTAAGTGCTATAGTTTGTAACTAACCATTTTCTTTTTTGCAGAATAAGTTTACAGTAAGTACCTACATATTAAAACATGTCATTTATCTTTCTTTACAGGGCCATCAAATTTGGCGCGTCCTTGTCACCACAATGATTTTTTCACCCTTTTACTATTCTTTTTCTGTAATTTTGATCGGGATAGAGGAATGTAATTTCCATTGTAATGTGTCAGAGGTTAGACACCTCTGAAACGGTCCTAACCCCAAATAGAATTGTGAAAAGGTGAAGTTAAAGAAGAAAAGAAGAAATTCACATAAAATCTGCCTTTCTTGCTGGCACACACTTTATGAGTTCCTAATGTAGGTATCGTCAGTTTACTGAAATACATAGGTAATTTCTAATGGATGCATAAAGATAATAATTAGAACAAGATGACGAGTATGTACTTACCTATCTTGAAAAAAAATGTATGCTTTAGATTGCAAATAAGATACCGGCTTTCCATTTTAAGGAGGAATCATCAGTGCTAAATCTTATCACATCACATTTTAACTAATGGAAAGAAGGACAACGAATACATCTTCAAGCAGAGTACAATAAAATTACCTATATATATATATATATTTTTTTTTTCATAAGATACCTATGATATTTGTAACGAGGATTGACAGCAATTTAATTGGTCGGAACCTCGTGTTTTAGCCTAAACCTTATATTTTATTATACACGCCTATAGATTTTAGGAAAGCAAGGACATTTCGCTCTTGGTCATTCAGACAATCGGACGGATTCAGATATATTTTATTTTCTTTTCGAGCTAACGCATACTTCGGACATTCAAATAGGATGTGGATTATGGAGAGTTGGGTGTTACACACCTCACACACTGGAGGTTCCCCCCTTCTCATCAGGAATCCATGTGTAAGGTGGGTGCGGCCTATTCTTAATCTGGTCATTACCACTTGTTCTTTCCTTTTTAGTTCGACAGATTTGGTCCATATTTCTACGTCCGACTTAATTGATCTAAGTTTATTATTGGTTGTATTTTGCCATTTCTCCCCCCACTTCAGTGCGATGATCTTTTTTATGGCTGCTTTGGCGTCATCTACATAAACATCCGGAATGATGTCACTTGTGGTGCAAGCCTCCTTCGCTGCAAGATCTGCCTTCTCATTGCCCTGTATATTTATGTGTGATGGAATCCAGATTAAGCTTACTGATTATTCCATTAGTCAGAATTTTTTGGTAAAGGTTCTGTATATTCTCTATCATGAAGTTGTCAGTGTTATAATATGATCCAAGCGCTATCAGGGTGCTCAGTGAGCACCCTGATAAAATTATAATTATTGTGAATAATTATTTACATCTACACACACTTGCACAATATATACGTCCCAGAATAGCGGACAACCTACAGTTTACCAAAACCTATCAACCAGTCTGCTGAAAAGTTGCAATAAAGCAGACAAGCCAAGCTGGACAGTAACGTAAACAAATGAAATTAATTTTTAACATCAGAAAAAGGGAGCAAGTCCAGTGTTTACAACCCTGAATAAAGAAATTGTGGAATTAACAATATCGCAATCACAAGGGTCATATTTCGAAAGTTACGTGATTTACATAAGTAACCAGAAAATGGCAGATTTAGTATTGGAACGTGATTTCACTTTAACATACTTATAATCATTAAGAAATATGTGAAGTAAGGTACATAGGTAATATTTGAAAATTATTGTCTTCAAATTAAAGAATGGTTTGAAATTCTCTCTATAATTGAAGTCAAACAGCCTCTCTGTCTTAGTGGGTATGACACCGTCTTTGCACATGTGATACCCGGATTGAAACAATGAAGAAAAGTCCTGTCCGGACCGATTTTTTTTTTGGAACTGTGGTTCTTTTGGGTGCACTCAGTCTCGTGAGGACGATTCCGCCAGTTAGCGGTATTACAAGAGGAAAGAAATCTGTGGTGCAGTGACAGTTGAGTATAGTGGCCTTTGTAATGCTGTGATACCCACAAATCTAGGTAGTGACAATGCAATACTATGCGTCAACACATTTACATAATTATTTAAGTGAAACATGATAAACATTTTAGGTCGTTTTATCACCGTCGCATCGGTTTGACAGTTATTACTTGAAAATGAAATAATACTGATACAAGAAAAGGACTAACGTTCGAAAGCCGAACTTGGCAATTGTAATGCTATGGGATCGCTCTTTCTTATAACTCTTTACATTTGGTATCCACAGACCCGAAGTAAACCAAATATCCTTCATTGGTATTGAGAACAATAGCTTCAAGTAATATGCAACCAAAATCTATTAATCAGATAAGCGATCTTCATTACCGTTTCCAATACATGTTCCTGATACATGTGGCATGTGGAACCAATGCGATCTGGATGCCTCTATAAGAGATGCATCTCTGATAACCAATCTGAACGTCTTTATTATGTAAAATATTTTACATAAAATTATATTTTTACATCTTAATTTGTTTTAAGATAATCTCACCTTGAGCATCACATTAGGTGCATACAAACGTGTACAAGCTTAGATAATAAAATAAGTGGATGTGCATTTTAGGTTTCGTGAACATTCATTTCGAATGGACAAATAATATTTACAATCCAAGGTACGCAAAATAGAACAATGAGGAAAAGAGAAACGTCCAAATGGAATGTAATCCAACATATAATACAATACACTAATTGCCGTAAGATCACTGAATTGAATCAACGTCCAGCGAGTTGTTACTTGGTGGGTGACACGTAGATTCGTGATGCTGTCAAATATTCTCCGCCCAACACAGACCGAGCTCAATTTTCGGAGGCTGGTTTGAAACTTTTCCAGCGAATAGTGGTTAAATGTTATCCCAAAGAATAAAAGAACATNTAAAAAAAAAAAAAAAAAATACATGAGAAATTTCAAAAATATCTTCACAAAAAACAGCAAAAAATCCTACAGAATACAGAAGTAATTTATTTTTATCCCTTGTCATTTTATTTTACTTCACTTTTATATTACTAGTTCGTATCTAGAATTATAGACACATCTGTGATTTTTTAAAAAAATATTCAAAAAATTTGGGCCTTAAAATAAGCAAACACGAGTTGAAAAAAGTTAATCTCTCAAAAATCGAGGTGTTGGCACACTAGCGATCTGGGCATCGAGTTGGACGAGTCTTTTAGGAACTAAAACTTGGTAGAAGTTAAATTTTGTGCGAACCCCGGGTTGACTCGCGAACTTGGTGTTGATTATTTTGGTAGAAACGGCCCTAAGTAATTTAAATGAAATAAAAAGTGTGTGTGGCCACTTTATGACACCCTTGGTAATAGGTTCAACTCTTACCAAGGGTGTCATAGAAGTTCAGGAAATAAGACTACAATGGTATGGCCAAAAGAAAGGATGAGGAGTACGGGGAAAAAAAAGTTGAAAAAAAGTGTAGCATGAAAAATTGGGAAAAACTATGGGAGGATTGCGTTAATCAGGATCTGCGAGAAACGAAGTCTACAACCACAATAATTGGATAAGGTTGGCGAAAAACGATGAATCCGCCTGAGAGGAATTTGGCGAAGTAGTAGTAGATGAAGAAAAGAACAAAACGTAGGTACACATGATGAATAGTTCAACCATGTTTCCAAAAAAAAAAAAAAAAAAAAAAATGTTGATTTTAATCAAACAGATTAGAGCGGACAATAAAATGAAAATCTCATGAAAAATAATCTTCTTCCATATTTAATGAAGCTTAAATTGTCACATTAAAAATTCAAGTCCTGATAAAATAAACACAAAGTAGGACAAATCTAAAAGAATAAGCCCCTCGATGAGATATTAGGGGTTGTGACATTTTTCTATTTGTTTGGGATATTGTACTCCTATTCATAATCATCTCTTCCTTTTCTATGAATAAATTAATGTCAAAAATAATAAAATAAATATAAATAGGATTTTATTTATTTAGATTAGGATTTAATAAATAATAAATTCCATAATGAATCATTTGTACAATAAAATTAATCTGAAAGGTCTTCCGAATGACCAATAACGGCTAAAGACTACTTCTGTTTTGTTAACCATTTTTGGTGACATTCAAAATGTGTTTAGAAAAGAGATTTAAACTGCCAGGCAAGAGCAACTTAGGGAGTCAGCTGTTTTCACTTGAAAGCTAGAAGATTTATTATGCTCAGATAACGGTAGTGCGCCAGGCCAAGTTCCAGCAATCACCAGTTTGTCTTTACACAAAGCAATTCACCGGGATTTGCACACTGTCAGATATCCGTTTCCACAAGGATAGATCATTGAAATTTTGAACATAGGTACATACATTCTGTAGTATAGTACAGAACTACAGGATAAACTTCAAAAGTGAATGTTAACCCGGGCAGGAGATATATAATTTGTAAAAAGGTAGTATTTTGCGATCATCATTAGAAAAAACTGATAAAGTGTAAAGTCGGTATTAATTTAAAAGAATTGAGACAGAAGAAAAAGCAATAATAAATTTAAGTGTGGGATGAACAGCAGCAACAATAAACTTGGCTTTCATGGGCGGACATTTTTGAGAAAAATGGATGGAATTTGGACTTTTTTCAATGATAATTTTTTGTGATTAGATTGAGCACTGCACATTACCCGCTCACCTGGTACAGCCTCGGTAGCACAGGGGTTAAGCTCTCACCTGCTATAATTCCCAGCTGAGACAGGATCTTTGCTGGGAATTGATAGCAGGTGGGACTAAATTAAGGATTTGACCACCCACATAATAACTGACCTCTGAGGGTTGAGCGGTAGAAAATGCTTCGGACATTAACCTCGCTTAGTACAGTCCATTTTGTTTTTCAGGACATAATTCCGAAACTGCAATATTTTTCAGATGGGTCTACTATTGAACATAGTAAAGGTCCCCATAAGGATTGGTTGTAAGAGAAGGTAAGGTTTTTATTTTTGATAATATCTTGTAATTCATTGGTCTATTAACATCAAAAATGATTTGAGTAACTCGCCTAGTCGAGTGCCCACAAGTTTATTGTTCCAACACGATCGTATTTAGTAAGAACTAGGGACAAGTTGGGTAAAAGCGTACACAAAAGTGATTTCCCAATAGCACACCCTACTTTTAATTATTAATATGAAATTATCGTTCATCGTATTTTCATATAAGCCCCCATATAATATTTACATATGCAATGTGTCATTTAAGTTATTGTTCGAGGTGACAGGCAAATTATAAGAATTGGGTAGGTACCAAAAAATATGCAATACCTACAAAAATGTTAACACGTAATTATTGTACATAACTTAATAAGTTATTTTCTGGGCACTAACTTAGTGATAAAAAAAAACTTGTCGTTGCGTAAGACCTCACAACGACCGCGGTCACGGTCTCTGAAAAATATGGCACCAAAGACCACACTTTTTACGGCATTTCTAGAAATTAAAATTTTATTGTTGCACTGATACGCCAAAAAAATCAAAATGTCTTGTTTAACAAAGAAGGTATATTAATATCATATACTGACGGGAGGGATTCTGAACCCTACAAGGAAACGCCAACATTGCATGCAATAACAATGACATAGTTTTCTTACCTGACAAGTTCCAGCTATACAAACTCCTCGAAAAGTTGAATTTCTAGGCCGGCATGTAACGCCATCGCGAACAGCAGGACTCAGCGTAGCATAAAACATGTGGCCTACTGCACGACAATTCAGTGCACAATCATTTGGCGCTGGAAAATGAATAATGTTGATATTTGGAATTTACAATCTCAGCGCGGACAACTATATTTTCCAAATACAGTTAAAGCCACTTTCTCTGACAGAAAAGGTATAAATATCAAAATGACCAAACATTTGACAATTTTTTTTTTTTTAAATAGACTCATGAGTGGAAGTTAAACAATAGGCGAGGTTAGTAACTTAGGCATTTTCTACAACCTAACCTCTAGCCTCAGATCTCTATTTTTTATGTGGTCATATACTCAAAATAATGAGGAAAAATCCTGCCTCAGCTTGGAATTGAACGCACGCTCTTCTGTTTATCAGACGACCATAATACTGAAATTATTATTCTGTGAGTATTTTTCATTTCTATCTAGTTTTAACCACAACAACTCTCAAAATCCTAACTTATTATGTAGACATTCATTATATTCATAGATTTAGCTGATTAGTTTTTCGAATCTATTGGACCATATAAGTGAGTGAGGTCTACAGTTCGCAGAACTGTAGACTAGACAACAATAAAATATAATTATATTGGTGTTTTGTTTATGTAAATTATTATTTACCAAACTTGACACCATGATTTTTCTCTTGTCAGTATTTCTTTTTGTTCCGCGATAACTATTCATTAGATTCCTAAATTGAGGGCAATGGTTTCATTCTCAGCTGAGGCAGGATTTTTTTCCTCATTAGTTTAAATATTATTTGACCACATTAATATAGAAACTCTAGAAATTGACTTTGGCATTAAACTCGCCTTAATGGACCATCCACTAAAGAGTCTTATTTTTCTGGCGTTTATCTCATGATGTTTCTGAGAATTTTCTGATTACTTTTTGTGCCCTATTGGGGCACCCGGGGCCTCATGGCTCATTATTTAAGTGAGGTCTACATTACACAAAATTACTAGTTATTATGATCCATTTCATAATTACTCTGTTAAAGCTAATGACAATGGACCCCGGGGACCATAACAATATGGAATACATAATTATTACATACTCGTATAATGTTTTGATAATATACATAATATAAGTATAACCTTTGTCAGAAAGTTACCTCCAAGGAAAGGTTCCCAAACATAAGATTTGTCCATGAACTGTTTCCCATTGAATTCTTCACAGTGAGATTGCCGAGCGTCCTTGATTTTTGGTGGGCATGTCTGTAAAGAAAAAATAAAGTATTTCAACACCGAGCAGTAAAAAAGCGATTATTGTTGCAGGCTCCTTTAATGTTATCATGAGGAATATTCTTGAAGGTGACATCCTCACGAGCTGATTCCACCTGAGCTGATGGTGTAAAATAACACAGAAAACAAATCTACAATAATTATTATTATGTTTAGTGATGTATTTATATTGCAGTGATTGACATAGATGGACCTAGACATGATGGCAACTCAAAAATTTAGCACCAAACAAAAGCTTATTTGGCTACCATCGGACACGATGATGCTATTATTGATTGATTGAGAATGATATCGATCTGTATATTTTGGTTAGGAACCTACTATCAACTTTGGAATTCTACTCTCGGAATTCACATGGCTGTGTACGTGGTCTCCACCTAGTCCACAGCAATAGGACTATTTAATAGACATTCTGACGCAGACCATTGCAGATGAATCAATGGCTTTCCACAAAAACGACTCGAATTTGTGACATGATACGTTTTCTCTGTACTGTACTATAGAATGGAAAGGAATTTGGAGGGATTTGAAATGTGGGTGTACAGAAGTAGGTTGAGAAAATCTTGGATTCATAAAGTAACAAATGCAAGAGTGTTGCAGAAGGATAAGAAAAGAATGTGCTGTTTACCGTCAAGAAGTAAAAGCTAGAATTCATTCAACATGTGATGAGAAATCTTTTTTTTTTTTTTTTTTTTTTATTTTTTTTTTTTNTACCCTCCATTCGCTGGAAACTTGCAAACCAGTTTCCACATTGACCTCACCCAACCTGGGTTGGACCGGAAAAAAGAGCCAACAATACGTGGTGTTCCCAGGCGGTCACCCATCCAAATACTGACCACGCCCGACGTTGCTTAACTTCAGTGATCTGACGGGAACTGGTGTATTCAACGAGGTATGATCGTTGGCTTAGATAAGAAATCAAAAATATTAATTAGTTAAGTTGTTTATAGATGGAGAAGTTTTTGTAAAAAGAAGTGTGGATCGTCCAATAACATCGTGGATTAGGAATGTAAAAGAATGGTATCATTTATCCAGCACAGAAGTATTTGAGGCAGCCCAATGGAAAGAAACAACAGGCATGATCATAGGCAACTTTCATTTGGAGCTTGGAGCCGACTGACTAAGAATACTAAGAAGAAGACAAAACTGAAATGAAATTGTGTTACTAAAGCAAAACTGAAATGAAATTGTGTTACTAAAGTACAAAGTAATACCTATTAAAAAATAAATAAATACATCAGTGACTATATATGGTATAAGCCTCTAAATACATCAGTGACTATATATGGTATAAGCCTCTTAATACTAGAACTATCTGTTATTACGATAGCTTAATTGTCCCCATCTCAGTTACCCGAAAAAGCAGACAGACCAAAATTCAAACCCAATATCTCCCTGATACAAGTCGAATGTTGCACAATATTACATGGAGACTTCATTGATAGTATATTTGCAATAATATTAATTACAACGAAAAGGCCAGACCACTACTAGCAAAAGCATGTGGAGCTTACTAGCTATTGATAATTATTGTAATACTTTTATCCATCCAGAATTGATCAAAAGAGTCTAAACTTACTTGTGTGTTACAAATGTGAATTCTCTTATGAACACCAAAACAATGGACGGGACCTGGTTCAACATTTCGGGTTCTATTTCTTTTCTTTGGAAAGCCTCTGTAACAAAAGTATCATAAGAGGTTATTAACACGTTACTTGGTCAAATCAAAATGTTATCACTAGGGATGGCGAATTTAGCTGTTAGGACCCTCACAGCTTCTAAAGAGTTAATGTCACATCATGTTTATTGTACCAATTAGAATGTTTATTGTACCAAACAGGTATCGTTTCCATATTCTGTTTTTGCTCTAATTGCTTTTGGGGGAGATATGTCGAAATACCTCAGCCCGAATACCCAAATATCATGAAAATCTCCAACATCAACCGCTTTTCTCTTTATCCAGTAAATTCAGGTCCAAAATAATAAAGTTTTTAATTGTATTCCACAACCTTTCCAATTTTTTAAAAAAATTCAAAAATTAAACTATTTCAGACATAGGCGTTTCTAGCCCAAAAATTTGAGGGGCTTGATTTTTTTCCTGTGCCAGAACAACATACCTGTATAAAGTGTATAACCATAGTAAATAACCCATATTTATTCCATTTTATCTAGTGTAAGACCAGAAAAATTCGTGGGCTTTGCCCATCTAGAACCACCCATGAACCCTATCCTGGCATAGTATTCCTAGCTTGCTTCTCACAGCATCCATAGAAACTGCTTAGAAACTCGCTTTTTTGCTGATGATCTCTAATTATTGTTTGAAGCAGAGTTTTTTAATGGCTGGATGCCCTTCCTAACACCAAATCTTCTGTATTTACACGGACTTGGGGTTGTCCCACTTGGTGGATAATTATCGTGCTATAANTAGCCTAAAAATCTGAGGGGCTTGATTTTTTTCCTGTGCCAGAACAACATTCCTGTATAAAGTGTATAACCATAGTAAATAACCCATATTTATTCCATTTTATCTAGTGTAAGACCAGAAAAATTCGAGGGCTTTGCCCATCTAGAACCACCCATGAACCCTATCCTGGCATAGTATTCCTAGCTTGCTTCTCACAGCATCCATAGAAACTGCTTAGAAACTCGCTTTTTTGCTGATGATCTCTAATTATTGTTTGAAGCAGAGTTTTTTAATGGCTGGATGCCCTTCCTAACACCAAATCTTCTGTATTTACACGGACTTGGGGTTGTCCCACTTGGTGGATAATTATCGTGCTATAAACAGACCATACCCTAATACCATCAAATTTTAACATTGTTTCAAAGCACTTTATTGTAAAAGAGCTCCCTTCCTTTTCCTTTATCTTTGAAAAAACAACAATTTCATTTTAAGTTTTTTTCAAAAACTGTCAAGTGTCAAAAACTTTCACAGAGCAACTATCCATCGATAAGATTAAAACACTGAAACTTTCATCCTGTCAAAATAGATATATTGTGTCCTTGGTATTGGCGGCTCCTTTAAATAACTTAAACTTTACCATCTTCCTTCCTCCCCACATAAACGTTACTCCTACTGAAAGTTATGTAATCCTTATGAGGCTGCGGCTTGGATCTAATGAGGGTAGCTCATCTTGATAATATTACTATAATTATCACCAAATAATGGGTTTTAAATACAAAAGACTAATAGACGCGTATTAATCTCCTAAGCCTGAGAAGCGTACATAACCTACACAGTGCACATGTGTCATGCGTTTGGAAAGGAGCCTGAGATACGGGTATGAGAATCTCTTATCGAAACAAAGAAATGGAGTGTGTGTAAAGATATGGCCGAGGTAAAAGTAATGTTTTGGAAGTCTGTCCTTTGTATGTGAAGCTAACTTAAATTTACTTGTTAACGCCTGGTAATTTTAACTATTTTTCCTACTGAACGTCTGTTTATCATCGAAGGTCATTCGGGATAGAGGTTTTACTCTCAATTCGTCAACAAGTGACTTACATTGTTACTAACATTGACCTCACCCATAGTCCGGTATTCCGGTAGTATTTTTTGGGGTTTTCATTGTGAGATCATTGATCCACAAAGTAAAAGAAAAACGGCCATGCCCCTGCACAATACACATGAAGGTAGCTTTCGTTGTTAAAGCTACCTTCATGTGTACCTTCATGTGTCTTCGGTGATCTTACGGGAACTGGATGTATTCAACGTGCCACTGACGCTCGCTTTTAACTTATTGTATTACCGTAAAGGTATTCATGGTGGACACTTATTTATTAGTTGACTCTTTGGGTGATAAGTACATTACATAAATATAAAGAGGTAAGTAACTAAGACTAAGTAGGTTCGCATGCAATTCAATGTAGGTGCTTAACAGACGACAAGACCCCAAACATAATACCTAATGAATAATCTGCATTCAAAATTTAATCAAAATAGGACCACACATCGATCGGTGTACAAATGAATAAAACACAAAAACAAATAAATTAAAGCAAAATTTGTGTAAATTCAATTGCAAACCACACTTCATTCGGTCATACAAACGACGCTGATTTTCGTCGGATTTGGTAATCGCACCATGGCGATTTGAATGTGAAATGAATCCACAAGCCGCTTTTTATGGACAATTTATGAAGACAAGATAAGACTGTGCTTGTCAAAATATATTGTTTTAATATTTTTGACAAGGAAAACTAATTTTGTGGAAGTGTATTGGAAACTGTTGAGGCGGAGAGAAACTGAAGATGACAAAAGATGTGTAAAACATTGTGGAGGCGAGAATATCAAGTGCAATGATATGGCTGACAGAAATGTGTCCTATATCCCAAATAAATATCTCGGAATCTACTCAACTTAATAGACTCAAAGAATCCATTGTATTGGAAACCGTTGAGGCATGGAGAAAATAAAGATTGACAAAGTGTAAAATATTGTGGAGGCGAGAACATCAAGTGTAATGATATGGCTGACAGAAACCTGTAAGCAAAAGTTGTGCTATATCCCAAATAAATATTTCGGGATCTACTCAACTTAATAGACTCAAAGAATTCATTTATTGGAAACTGTTGAAGCAGAGAGAAAATAAAGATAACAAAGAATGTATAAAACATTGTGGAGGCGAGAACATCAAGTGCAATATTATGGCTGACAGATTGATATGTGTAAGCAAAAGTTGTCCGATGTCCTCAAAGAACCCATTGAATAATTTCCCAACATCTTTTAAAAAGGATAAATAAAAATTCTTTGATGAAACTCAATTAGATTCTTAACTATGGATTGTAAGGTTAAATTGACTTGAGGGTATTATACCTAGTATATTTTGTTCCAAAAAGCCCTAAAAGTTCCTTATATCAATTGTTTTATTATTCGTTCAGCGAATTATTTGTTACTATTCTTTCAGAAAGTAAACAACATGGTGTCAAAAAAAAAAGAGAGAATAAAAAATTGGGCGTCGGAAACGGAAATATTATGAACGAGAAAGAAAAATGGAAAAAATAGCACGAAATGAACGGAAGAAATAAAAAATATTGTAGTGAACGACCTGTGTATGTAATATTACTATGAAACATTCTGTATAAATATCTCGACGCTTCTCCTATCCATTCATCTCTCCGTCTTTCTTCTTTGTTACAAATGAATGGTCTTGTGGGAGAAGGGTCGGGGTGAAGGGGGGTTATTCATTATAAGAATCAATGAATGTTTACTATACTGCTCAGGTTGTCTAGGAGGATGGTCGGGGTGAAGGGGGGAGAATTATTATGTCGTATTTTTTTTCGTTGTTTTACGTTTTAATTATTTATAAACGCGTAGTTTTGATTGCGTAATGGGAATTCTTTGATACTAGATTTTTCGAGAACGTTTTGAATGAAGGTATAAATAGAGGGACACGTCTGGGAGTCGATGATTTTTTTTGAGCGAGAAGCGAAGTGAGTATTGTTTCAGTGATAAACGAAGTAGTATTGTTTAAGCGATAAACGGAGCGTGTTTGGAAGTGGTATCATAAGTGAACGGTTATTCGTGTGTATTTTTTTTGGGCGTTCTAGATTCGGTGTCGGCGAGAAGTAATTGAACTTTTCTGTTACGTTTTTTTTTTATTTATTGATTGTAATTTTTATTTTTTTTTATTTTTCTTAATAAACTATTTTAAGTTTTATTTTTAATTATTTTTAAAGTTAGTTAACGCGTTTTAAATTCACGATACCTTAATCCTCGAATCCTAAGTCTGCAACAATATTGGTGTCA
>CM022878.1:30296089-30313889 GCA_012654025.1 Pachypsylla venusta | reverse complement strand
TTTCGTGTACCTTATGAGGTAAATTTTGGCCCAATTTTGAAATTTGGGCACCTTCTTAGTGACCGAAAGCCCCCGGGTCTGGTTTCTTACGACACGTTTTGGAATTCAGGGGGTCAGTGCACTCATTTTGGCGTTTGATTTTTTCGTGTACCTTATGAGGTGAATTTTGGCCCAATTTCGGTTTTTGGCGGATTTTGACATTACTCCACCAATGCACTTCCAGCCAACGGGTCAAAAATTTTATACCTTATGAGGTAAGATATGGCTAGCCAGCTCCCGAACTATATAGGGTGTCCATAAAGTCTCACCACACCCCCCGTATCTCGAGAATATCTGAAAATATAAGAAAACTCAAAAATACGTATCCCTTATATTTAGATTTTAGGGGGATTAATTTTACACTGAAAAAATTTTGGCCTCGGCCCTACAGCTCTCTAGAATCTACCGTTCACGAATTACAGGGTGGAACATGTGACCAATTCCCTTTGCGGCCGCACCGAAATGGTAGGTAAAAATGCCTAGAAATATTTTTTTATGATCTCAAATAAGTAGGTAATTTAGTAAAAAATAGTGTTCTAATAAGATGGTTGTCCCGCTCACTTCGACCGCAGTGTTCGAGCTTTCTTAGACCAAAATTTTCATAACAGCTGGATAGGCAAGGCTCGATTTCTGCGGTCAAAGTGGGCGGGATAACCATCTTTTTTACTAAATTACTTATTTGGGATCACAAAAACTTATTTCTAGGCATTTTGACCTACAATTTCGGTGCGGTCGCAAAGGGTCCAAGTCACATGTTCTACCATGTAATTCGTGAACGGTAGATCCTATGGTTCGTATTTAGATAATCAAATATTTTACTCAATATTACTTTTTGTACCGCGGATGCGGAACACTTTTGTATCGAATTTCAGTTTTTTCGGTGGTGAAAAGCGACCATAAATTAAAAAAAAAAGGATAAAAGGCGTCATTTTTGCAATGAATTGTTTCCATTTGAATTTTTGTCTTTATTATTAGGCACCTACTACATACTAAAAAGAATCTGTTTGCCAAATTATCAGTCTTTAGGTTTAGCCATCATATAATAACGTTGATTAACTATCAGTCAGTATACAAACCGGGTTTGATTGATAGATATCGAACGAAACATTTCAGAAGAGTCTATTCTTAAAATACTTCCGAGAATATTACCGCGCACAGAAAAGTTGTTTTAAAAAAAAAACCTTTTGTCATATTCTCGCAATTTACTTTTAAGAAAATTGTTACCTATACCACGAAAGGTATATACTGTATACAGTTAGTTATGTATAAAAGGCTTGAATTATTGTAGTAATTAATAATTTGAAAAATGTTTACTAAATCAAAAATTCTTCAAAGTCCAAGTCCAAATAGAAATTCCGACATAGGTTTAAAATAATTGAGCCTAATTCTTTTACGGCAGAGTACCATAAAATTGTGACGATTTTTAAGAACGCGGGTGTACCATTTTGTAAAAAAAAATCTACGAACAGTATGAAGATTTTTCTGATAAATTGAATATTTTTTCTTTAAAAAAAAAATTGAACTAGAGAAAGGTTTTATAAAACAAAGGAAGTTTATCTGGCATAAATTTGAATAAGTTTAATTGCATGAACTTTTAGACCTATCAGATCTCACGAATAATTTAATAACTTTATTGTAAAATATTGCTTTAGAAATTAAAATAATCGTCCATATAAAGTGAGAGCAGGCTGTGTTATATTAATTTTATCTTATCAAAATAGGAAATGTACAGCTACGGGAATAAAGAACGCATAAAATTTCTTAGACGTGAAGCGCAAGGGAAAAGCCCTTTGTAATCAAATATTGTAATAATACAATACAATGCAGAAAGATGTAGAGCACAGCGTACGGAAAGCTCTTTGTAAAAATATTCTAATTTTGAAATTTATACCGAAATACCTAATTTTGGTATTTTTGGTTTATTATTTTCAATAATGAACCTTTGGATCAGACTAATACAAAAAATATTCCTAACTCCTAGGTATTCCTAACTCCACACAATATAGGTAGCCAGTATCTCTAACGAACAATTCTGGAGGACTCTATTTGCTCCCCGATGATCGGCCATGATACTGCCACTCATATTCCAGGGTTAAAAAATAAATGTTTAAATTTTCTAAATAATGAACTCATAAAAATGAGCGAAGTGGGGGCAGTTAGGTATTGCTTTTTAAAGTATCAGAGCCGGATAGTCTTAAATATGATACCAGAAACAGTAATTTCCAAATCAACATAAATCATATTTTTTTTTTGTTTCAAAATACACTTTTTGTTTATTTGTTGACCTAGGACTCAAATAAAAGATCAAAATATATCAAAATTGTACAGAAAGGTTTTCAAAGGGACTATGAAAAGAGAAGAAGGAAAAAGCCAGGAACAGTTTTGATAATTTTGTTAAATTATCCCGTTGTTTAGTCTCCTGAAAAAAAAAAAAAAAAAAAAAAAAAAAANAAAAAAAAAAAATGCTCCATCGTACTTTATTATTTCTCTTCTTCTTCTTCTTCTTTTTTTTAGCTAAACGACATTGGGAAGGAAGTCAGCGTCAGGGGAGGGGGGCTCGAATCTACGTATATTCATCCACCAAATAAAGTCTCGCTGGACGTTGGACTTCAGTAGTTTTACTGGTATATTCAACCTGTCATTCACACCCACTAGACGAAACCTACATCTCTGTTTTTGTTAGAACTCCTGATGGATTTTTTTAGAATTCCAACAAAAAATCAGCTTGTCAGAAGTAGAAATGCTATTGTATGAATTCTCAGAGGACATGACAGAATTATGGGGGTCGTAAATTTGTTCTTTTGTTTCTTTCTTCTTTTCCATAAATTTCAGTAAGCAATTACAATAAAGTTGAATAGAATGTTCGGTCGGTGTTCAGGTAGACACGAGCTTCAACCATTGTGGTTAAAACTTTTTGTATTTATTTTTTTATCTCTGTCTCTCATTAGTTGGTTTAACCACCAGCTGTCAAAATATTCCCGTCTAAATCTGACTCCAGAAAAGAAACAAATATTTCCCACATTTGGAGGGCAATTTATAATCGGTCCAATATTGACAAAGTATGTTTATTAGTGATCATGAAATCGAGGCATAGCCGTATAAATATTTCCTAACCTTTGAGAAAATGGTGCGTCCTAAAGTACAAAATCACATATTTTACCTCCACTAGAGACGTTAGGAAAAGTTTTTACGGCCATTCCTAGGTGGTGTATGTATACAAGCGTCAAATATGGAGATTGGATTTCCACAACGCATTACGGGAAAAATATGTGGGAGAAAGAAAAACAAATGGTTCCCTAGTGTCAGCCCAATTCCATATGGTACCTATTTCCCTTAGTAACATAACTGAAGAAACATTAACCAATTTTGAATCGGTTTGATACCGAATTGGGGATCATTTTCCTATTATGATCATGCTTTAAAAAGATTTTTTTTTGTAATGGTCCAAAAGTTTCTTGAGCCCAAATTTTATCGAGTTTCAATCATTGATCTCCTGTAGATTTGTCTATTTATAGATGATGTTAGTAATAAGTACCACCATGTACTGAAAAGTAACAGCGACAACGTTGCCCACTCGTTGCCACATTTGTAAGCAAAGCGTTTATCTCTTAAAATTATCTCAATTCTCGACATCCAGATCTCAAACAACGCACTCGACGGTTCATTCACTTACTTTGCATAGCGACATTCCCTGGTCTGTGCGGTGATACCTCCTCCACATGATCTGGTACATGGGGACCAAATTGACCAAGGTGACCATGACGAAAAGGAATTGTCTAAAGTGGTGGGTATTTTTTTCTGTAAACAAAACAATATGCAAATTGTAAACCATCATAAAATTCCTCATAACACAAGTTACTCAAGCTTGAATCAAGTGAAATTCAAAAGGAATTGTTTAAAGTGGTGGGTATTTTTTTATGTAAACAAAACAATATACAAATTGTAAACCATCATAAAATTCCTCATAACACAAGTTACTCAAGCTTGAATCAAGTGAAATTCAAAAGGAATTGTTTAAAGTGGTGGGTATTTTTTTATGTAAACAAAACAATATACAAATTGTAAACCATCATAAAATTCCTCATAACACAAGTTACTCAAGCTCGAATCAAGTGAAATTCAAAAGGAATTGTTTAAAGTGGTGGGTATTTTTTTATGTAAACAAAACAATATACAAATTGTAAACCATCATAAAATTCCTCATAACACAAGTTACTCAAGCTCGAATCAAGTGAAATTCAAAAGGAATTGTTTAAAGTGGTGGGTATTTTTTTATGTAAACAAAACAATATACAAATTGTAAACCATCATAAAATTCCTCATAACACAAGTTACTCAAGCTCGAATCAAGTGAAATTCAAAAGGAATTGTTTAAAGTGGTGGGTATTTTTTTATGTAAACAAAACAATATACAAATTGTAAACCATCATAAAATTCCTCATAACACAAGTTACTCAAGCTCGAATCAAGTGAAATTCAAAAGGAATTGTTTAAAGTGGTGGGTATTTTTTTATGTAAACAAAACAATATACAAATTGTAAACCATCATAAAATTCCTCATAACACAAGTTACTCAAGCTCGAATCAAGTGAAATTCAAAAGGAATTGTCTAAAATGGTGGGTATTTTTTTCTGTAAACAAAACAATGTGCAAATTGTAAATCATCATAAAGTTCCTCATAACACAAGTTACTCAAGCTTGAATCAAGTGAAATTCAAGCTACTGAGTTCAAGTATAAATTTAAGTTAGTTAGAATGAACACCATGAGGTCCTGGGTGACCCAATAAGCTCCAAAAACTAATCAGACAATTCTTAGAACATAATAAATGCCTAAACCAAGTTTCATCAAATCGGACAATGCATTCCAATGTTATCAGGGAACGAAAGACAAATGGACAAACAGACAAAGCGTAGAGTTAAAACTAGATCTCAGTACTTTGTAAGACCTTGTATTATCTTAATTTCAAGATCTCAGAGAGATTTGGAAGCTGCTAAAAATATTTCAGAAAAAAGGTTAACCATAAAAAGCTGTACCATGGAGCCTGCTGTTAATTCGAATCCCCCCACCGCCACTGACACAAGATTAGAAATACACTTTCCAGTTTTTTTGATTTTTTGAAGAGGATGTCAAAAAAATATAGCCCTTTTTTTAGGGAGAGGGGTAAACTTTCTGGGGGACCATATCAATATTATTAAAATCTGCTTTCCCACTGGACGCAACATTTTGTTGCAACGTGTTGCGCAACAATATGTTGCGTCCAATGGGAAAGAACTTTAGCCTCCAAGAATGAATGTATGATGAAAATACTTATTTACAGCTGTGGTATCATACATCTGAATAAGGCGACGATTTCAAAACTTTGAATCATCTCACATAGCGCGCCCCATAGCCCTTTATTCTGAAAGTGAATAAATGGAGGTTTGTGATATGTTCAAAAAAGGGAGAGGAGAGAGCAATGCTTTAGGTGCTATTTGGGCGGGCACTGTTTTGATATCAATGCTTTTTGTGACTAATGAATTGGTGAGAAACTTTTTACCGCAAATTGTTTTTTTGGGAGATCTATGCATCTGAAGATGGTGGCCATCGAGCATGATGATATCACGTAACGCAGAATGATTTACTTACTGCTCGTACATTTTTTTTAAAAAAAAACTATTTAATTAGATGAAAAATATTTAAAAATCGGGAAGAACAAAATGCAATAAGCAATGACAGTGGGCGTGACATCATGTTACAGAAATCTCATAATCTCAAGTTTAATCAATCATTCAACATTCAAACTGGAGTAGTATCTCAAATCTGATAATCTCATTTTTATTATTACACCGAATATTATTATTGAAATTATGCCAAAAATAATAATTCGATTACATGCATTATAGGATCTATAAAATATGGAAGAGAGGCATAGTGCAAGATGTACTTGCATGATATGAAACTACGGCTTGCAAAAAAAAATAGTCATCGCAGCATTACAACAATTGAATAATTACTAAAGTATGTGATGTCTTTGTTTTGCGGAAGATCACACCAATGCATGACTTACCTGCAGAGGCGGATTTAAACTTTCGTCGCCCCTAGGCAATTTAGAACTTGCCGCCTCCATTTTGACAAGAAATGAGATTTTGATAACTTTATTCGATAGTACTTGTTCAGTAATTTTGTCGATTATATTGCCGACATAGTAATAGCTCTGTTGCCAGGCGCAATCGTGTTTATTACTGCACGTGAAGGTGCAACATCAAGATTCTCACGCGCGTATATTTGAAAGCTTTACGGCAGTTGGAGTTTGCTATGTATAATGCAAACTGTACAGATTTTTTCTGATTTTCAGTCGTGCAAAAAGTGAGAAAAATGTATAAACATAGACACTATTTTCATTGCAGCTAAATATTTAGCCGCCCTAGGCCATGTTGCTTGTATGGTAAATCCGCCACTGATTACCTGTCAAAATGTAAAACTCTTGCCGTTTTTGCGATAGAGGCCTGTGACTGATTTTCGTTTATTTTTTGATTCTTATCATACTGCGATGACAACGTTTTCTTTATAGAAGTTCACATTATTAATTGTAGTCGAGACCATACCAATGCATAAATTTCCGAATTTCAACTTTCTACCACTGACAATTGTTGACGGCTATCAACTAGGTACCTGCATGCACAATAATTCGAAAAGAGTTTTGTTGATCACTGTACATTAAATGATAAAATGTACTTAAATTTAACATATTTTACAAACTTGTTGTTTATATTTCCATATTTGGATCTTTTTTCATTTATCGTTGGTAGGTTATTACCATCATCAGCGTATTTGATGATGGTTTGGATTGCAGATCTGAATAAATCTTTTTCTACTCCACGAGTTTTTATCTGCCTCTTGATACCTCGATTGTTCCAGTATTCTCAAACGCTTTCAATCTGATAAAATTTGGCAAGAACATTAATTTCTTATCATACATTTTGAAAAAATATATCATATCCATTTAGCAGTTTTTATGCCTTATTAGCCACTGGAGTCCGGGAACTATTTTTGTCGAACAAAATCATAGGTAAATGAATTGATCCATTCCAAAGACAGCAAGATGAGATTCATTTTAGAAAAAAATGAATCCCGGGTGTAAAAATCGCCATTTATTTCAAACACGAAAATCCCCATGCGTATTTTATATTCATACGACCAATCGGACCAATCAGACGCAAGAACAGAAGCGAAAACAAAAGTCGACAAAATCCACTAGTCGGAATCATATTAATCAACAATCTTCAAACATAAGTGTGAATGAATTCAAAAACATGAAAGTTTTTAATGAATTTTGAGAACAGAAAATTGACAGTGCCGTGACTGGGATTAGAAAGAGACGTTTCACTATACGTGGTATTTTAACAATTCCAGGGAGAAGCAATGTGAAGGACAAACACTTGTTCGCAATATTGTAAGAGATAAGATAGATAGATCTGTGTCTTAAAATATCAGAACCATTCCGAGATCTGATTTTCAAAACAGAAGAATTAGGTAGGTATATCTAAAATTTTCTAGAAGAAAATTTTAGATATCTAGAAGACCCGGCTCAAATGACTCAATGATTTGAAGGATAAGACCAACAGCGAAATGAGATTTTTTAAACAATTTTAAGTCTTTAGTTACCATTTAAAAAAACTATAATATTACGAAATTTTAGATTCACTCTCTCTCCTCTCGTCACACATTAAATTTAAATATTGTTCATTAGGCTTCGGTAACTATGCTTCTATGTGTTTTATTGATATTTAGTTAACACCCAAAATGAAGGAAATATAAGAATAAGTGTTCTTTTTATGTCACAAGAGTGGAGACATTGGTGTCTTCATCGAATAAATATACAAATATACCATCAGGGCCGTAACTACAGAGGCATTGAACGAAGTATACACTTTTTGAAAACCCTTGATCAGGAAAGTTGGGGATTCTGCAAGGTGGTCGAAAAGAACTTTGATACCTAAATGCTGTAAAATGGGTAGACTCAGGTCTAATAAAGCCTCACAGAACGGCCAGATATTCCGTCATTAGTGAATGTTTGATTTCTAGGCTCCTTTTCAGGGTCGAGTTGTGAAGGTTTTTTTTTTTTTTTTTTTTTTTTTTTTTTTTTTTTTTTTTTTTTTTTTTTNGAAACTTGCAAACCAGCTACCCACATTGACCTCACCCAGCCTGGGTTTTCAGGAGGAGCTTTTTTTTTACAAAAAATTAGTATACATATCTAACTTTTTGCATTACTTAATCACCGTTCGGAATACGTCCGACTTCATTACTATTATATGATAGTATGAAAGATACAAACCAACGAACATACCACGTTGAATACACCAGTTCCCGTCAGATCACTGAAGTTAAGCAACGTCGGGCGTGGTCAGTACTTAGATGATGACTCGATTTTAACAACTTTTTTTTTTTTTAATTACTCTTTATCAGTTTTGTTGAAACTTAAATAATTTGTATCATTGGATAGAGCTTGTTTTTCTGAATTTACCTATACCAATATCGGAAAAATGCATTTTTGGAATCATCCCTCTTTGTCCTAACATGTGAGACTTTTCATTTAGGTACATCCTCCAAAATTAGATGAAATTCCTTCTTAAAATATTGCGTTAAATGGCCCCTGGAATCTTCTAAAAGCCCTAAAATATTCACAATTTTACAGTTTTTAAAAAATCCCAATGATATTTTATTTCTTAGGAAATCATTAGTTGCTAAGAACTCCAAGAAGTTGTTCTAACATATCGTGATGAGTTGAATCTTGGCCTGAAGGTAAAACTTTGATTTGGCCCGATCATGAATGTCTTTGGATTCATCTATAAATAGTTTCAACATGATTTGAATCCATCATAGTTGTAATTAGTCATGAGAATTTATTATGCTTCGGCATAACGATGTGCTACTGACACTAGAATTTAATAATCCTATTCCATATAGCAAAAAAATATCGTTTCTCTTCTACAAAATTGAATGCCAATTCTCTTAGATTTGTATAAGGGTCAGCGTCTATGGCACGTTGAATACACCAGTTCCCGTTAAATCACTAAGGTTAAGCAACGTCCAGCGAGGTTGTACCATGTGGGTGACCACGTGGGTTCGCGCCCTCGTGATGCTGGCTGTTTTTCCGCTCAAACCCAGGTAATGTGGGTAACTGGTTTGCAAGTTTCCAGCGAATGGAGGGTGAAACCCCCGTCTTGAATGACCAATACATGTTAAAGAGACATTAAGCCAAATTAAAAAAAAAAATCCTATTCCTCATAGCAAAAAAATATTGTTTCTGTTCTACAAAATTGAATGTCTATTCTCTTAGATTTGTATTAGGGGCAGAGTATATGGCACGTTGAATACACCAGTTCCCGTTAGATCACAGAAGTTAAGCAACGCCCAATCCAGGCTGGGTGAGGTCAATGTGGGTAGCTGGTTTGCAAGTTTCCAACGAATGGAGGTTGAAACCCCCGTCTTGAATGACCAATAGATGTTAAAGAGACGTTAAGTCAAATTAAGAAAAAAAAATATATAAAAAATAATGTTTATTTACATAATCTGATTTCATAGATGTGATGTATTATTTCAATTAAATAATCAAATATTATTAGAGTCTTTTTTTTTACTTAAAATATTTAAGCAATTTCAAATAATAAGATCTACTTAAAGAATAGATAATGTTAATTGTGTACACAGCAATGAATATCAACTGAACACAGAGCATTTCTTTCGTTCTATTGGACTATTGAGTTATGAACTTTAATATCAACCCGACTTAGGTAAAAGAAACCAAAATTATTTTACTAAAGTAAGAAATGATATTAACTTTTGCTCTCTTTAAAATAAAATCACTAAGTACGAACCTAATAGAACACCCTGTCACCCCTGGCAAAATGAATTTAATAATGTTTTAACATGATTGGCGTATCAAAACAAAGCATAGGGGATAGGCAAATATTAATATTATGTTTGAATGAAACCTAATTTGGTGTTTGGTGCAGTCACTCAATTCAAAGCGGGCTATTCAAATTTTGCTAATTGAATTTTCCTTCTTTGTACGATTATAGCAGATTAGAATATTATACGAGCTCTTTGAGCTAATACCTCTAATACTGAAATATTAGATACTATTATGAGGTTACCGAAAAGGTTTGGCCTTTGACTTTAACTGTTATCATGGTCGTTTCTATTACGTTGAACCGGCCATCGTGCTGAGGATATTAAATTTTGGTTATTATTCAGTTTCCATTCAGTTACAAAGTCGTGATAAATGACAATTTCTAGCAAAAAGATTTAGGTAATTATTATTGTTCTGTTATGAAATGGTATGTGACTGATTTTATCGCCAAACTTTTGGTACTATACATAAATCATATGGCACCAAAATTCACACAAAGGTAAATAATTAAATTTGTCTGTGCAATTTACTAACAACGGAGGAATGGACTGTTTACCATTGTTTGATTATGTGTACGTACCTTGTAACATGTATTTAAAATTTCACTGATTCCTTTTGATACACAATACCTTTCATAAACTAGAATCTTTTCACGTACTTTTTAAAAATGTTGTGCAACAAGTGGTGGGCTGGTGGGGATAGTTTCACAGGCCTTACATTGAAGGTTAACAGCATAGTAATAAGAAATTCAAAACGTGTTTATCTAATGCAGGGGTTCCCAAACTTCTGATTCAAAACGCTAATGTGTTGCTGAATGCTGTCTCATTCAATACGCTAATGTGTTTCTGAATACTATCTCATTCAAAATGCTAATGTGTTGTTGAATGCTATCTGATTCAAAACGCTAATGTGTTGCTGAATGCTGTCTCATTCAATACGCTAATGTGTTTCTGAATACTATCTCATTCAAAATGCTAATGTGTTGCTGAATGCCGTCTCATTCAAAACGCTAATGTGTTGCTGAATGCTATCTCATTAAAAATGCTAATGTGTTGCTGAATGATATCTCATTCAAAATGCTAATGTGTTGTTGAATGCTGTCTCATTCAAAACGCTAATGTGTTTCTGAATACTATCTCATTCAAAATGCTAATGTGTTGCTGAATGCTATCTCATTCAAAACGCTAATGTGTTGCTGAATGCTAGCTATCTCATAAAAAATTTTTAAACATTTTAACTAAATGATAATAATTCAACTGATTTAGCTTGTCTTCATGTCCCCCAAGGGTGGCGCGCCCCCCAGTTTGTGAACCTCTGATCTAATGAAAGTTCAAATTGATCTTCAATGGTAAATGCTATTTAAAAATCAATAACGTTTCTAAAGTGTTTAACTCCGTCAAAAAGAATTCTATAATTAACTACATTTTTTTTTCTTCTTAATTTAAAAATATTTTGGTTTATTATAATTATTTTCAATAATGAAACCTTTTAATTTCTAATTGATCAAAATATAATTCTTTGAATTCATCTGGAATTATTATTCGATAATTCAAGATCAGGTACCAGAAGTACGTATAATAATTATTATTCTATGTTTAATGGTTATAAATTAAGCATATGCGGGGGACGAAACAAAAAGGGTGTTTTTAGAGGGTTTACAGATTTCTATCAGAGTAATGAAAATGAAATGAGTTCTTGTAATGATTTTACATTTATAATCCATCCCTTCCCCCATGAAAATATTTGGGAACTAAATTTTTCAGATTAATACTTTAGGTATTAACACGTTCAATGCAACATTGAATAAGTTGAACAGGAGAGACGACTGAAATAGTGATGGACAGGGTAGATAGTGAGCATATTCGACAACAGATGAACCATTAGGGTGCTCACTGTCAGCCACATACTTACTGATATTATTGCATGGCACATATCTTCGCATATATGAAAGGAAAAATAAATGAACAAGTTTTTAAGAGAGTCTCGAAATTGCGCAATATGCGCACTCGCATAAGAACCTGTATAGTTGTTTTTCCTTACGTATATGCAAAGATATGTACTATGCAATAAGATCAGTAAGTATTCGGTTGTCTGCGGGAACCCTTAATAAGTTTTGTTAATTAAGCATGAAACACCAACAAGACGACCAAATTATAAGCCAAAAACGATGCAAAGGAGGGCATTTGTAAGGATGCACATATTTACAATCATAGGGCACACGTTATATCTAGTACTCCATATTTATACGTTATCAAAATATTAACATTATAAACACATTTACTGCTGAAATAAAAATATGCAAGTATACCTAGATGTCGCAAAACATAAAATTTAATATGTAAAACTTTGTCCACCAGAGTGCCTATTTAAATATCCAATATTTGATGAAATGATTAAAGAGCGCTTATTAGGGGAGTCTACACCTCTGCACTTAAAAAACATGGGTTCGGAAAAGCATCCCATCCAGACAATAGGGATGACCAAAATAGGTCTTGTTATCTCTTGGTATGTGGAAAAATGTCAAATTTAGTAGAATAGAGTACTATAAAACATACATAATGCGCACTCACTGAAACACCCGTTTGAGTACTTAATTGGATCACGAAAATTAATCCGGGATTTTTTCTGTTCGCAAATATTGTATCATAACTAGGTGTGTCCGTGGACAAAAACGGGCGGAGCCATCCGTTTCTAAATTAAGTCTTGAGGAGCCACCTAAAACTTTTTCGCTATGAGTTGATATGTTGTCGCGACAAAATTTAAGATATCGGACCATGACTCTCTGAATTTGGTAAAAAATCGGAAAATCGGCAAAAAATCGGAAACGGTTAAAGATATCGTTCTGAAAATAGATATATGCACCCTTGGGTATATGCAGAATATGAAGAAAAAAATTTGGTAAAAATCGGTTGAGTAGTTTCGGAGGAGTAGGGTAACAAAAGTTTGCAGTTTGTAGGGAGTATAAGGCTACGCTTCGCTCCGCCCAATAAATATATATATATNAGAAGCGAAGACAAATTTATCTTGAAAATCCATAAAAAAAATATTATCTCAAAAATGCATTCATGAAGATTTTTTTTCTTTCACTTTTATTAAAAAAATCAATTTACTCTTGAAATCAAATGGAATGATGAAGATGCATTGCATTGATGCACTTACATGCACTCTGCTCTGTTATCTAAATTATATTTAATTTGTTTTGGATATCTACGAGCTCCGAATGAAGTATTCTCCAGGATTATTGAGGGAGGGTTCGTTCATAAATTAATCAATTTATCTATAAATAGTTAGGAGGTACCTATGTATCTGATTATATTTCAAAATGGCATGTAGGTACCATTTGTCGGAGGATGGAGGTTGACTCAACCTTCATCCAGAGTAAAACCTCCAGTATTTGACTCCACTCAGGCTGATGATAAATCGAATGATTCAAAACTAGTATCTTTATAAATAATTATAAATAGTGTTTCTGGTAGGTGTTTAGTTTTAATTTAATTTAAAAATAAGTACCACAAACAAAAATAACTCTCGATTGACGCCTTATCCGATTTTGATGAAATTTGTTGTAAAAAATAAAACAAATGGTACCCTTAAGTGAGTGGGTCACAGAACTAGTAGGTATGTGGTCATATATCTCCAAAAAAATGAAAAATGATAACTCAGCCTCTTCTGCTTACCAACTGGGTAATTGAACGAGCCACGTTGGATACTTTTCAAAAAGTGCACTTAAAAAAATAAACATCAAACTTATAATCCTTTCCTTTCATAGGTTAGCCCAAAAGTGCACTAGGCTCTCAATTGGTACCTACGCAATAATAATTGTAAGTGTGAGTGTAATACTTCTCCGACTTGATAATAATGTAGGATGTTTAATGGTCACTGACTAATTTAATGTCATGCAAAATCCTACTAGATATACAAATGAATGAATGAATGAATAAACCGCACATTCACAGGAAGGACCCATGGTAAACTTTAGTTGAATTGTCAGTACCGCATTGTCTAGATCTAGAGAACAGGCCATGTCAAAAGCAGACTGGACACTGGACAAACCTTATGGCAAGACAATTAGTCATACTTCTGTGTAATTGGAACCATGTTGAAATGATGATATGTGAAACCATACGAACTCTCGAATGTCATCGAGGGTGCCAACCTCACAGATCGAATTAATATTTCCCTTGTAAGGAGAATTCTGTGTATAAGACTGACAGTAATGCTAAACTTTATGGACAAACTAGACCCCAGAAGTGACCAACGTAATATTTTAATTGTCACGAAAAAAATACCCTCACTCAAAAATGCACAATAGTAAAAAACTTTTGGTTGTACTTGAATCTACAAAGAAAAGTAAAATATGCGGCAGAAAAACGAAATTTTTTAATATCTATTTTTAGTCTAGCCATGTAAGAGATCCAACATTGCAAAAATTGGCGTGATTCAGATTTTTGGTATGTTGTTAGCATACATGCGAGTACCTAGTATAAAATCAAGTTTGCTATTTCGAAATAGCTGTGCTCGTTGCGTGGTGGAAAGTTTTTCAACAAAAAATCTCGAAAACCATGTATCGGACGGAAATAATTACTGTTATTTGTTTAGGAGCCATTAATATCCTCTACAATTTGCAGCCCCATAGCTTTAGTAGAAGTAGAACCCGATATACAGCACTTCGAAAATTGTCGAGTTTTTTAAAAAAAATCATCTTTTTTGGCCAATTATCCGCTCCAATACTCATCCTACGAGGAAATCATAAAATATGTAGTTGTTAGTGTATTTACTTGCTGTAATTTAAGTCCATGCGGGAGCTTCCTTTGGAAGCGACTATAAGCTCACGTTGCTATGAGCAACTACGCTCTACTTCGAGCGACATCAAGCGAGAAATCCAGCTACATATCGGTGTGAGCTTGTGGTCTGTGGTCGCGGTAGTCGCTTCCAAGGAACGGTATAAAGATCGAATATTTTAGATCGAATAATAATATTTTCGGCGGGCATAAAGATCGAATATTTTAGTTTGTAAGACTTGTGGAACTGTCTGTACGTCTCGAACTTGGTGTAGTTGTTGATTTAATGGTTTATTAACTAGCTTTAACAATAGCTAATAGAAACTCCAACANTGCGACTATAAGCTCACGTTGCTATGAGCAACTACGCTCTACTTCGAGCGACATCAAGCGAGAAATCCAGCTACATAGCGGTGTGAGCTTGTGGTCTGTGGTCGCGGTAGTCGCTTCCAAGGAACGGTATAAAGATCGAATATTTTAGATCGAATAATAATATTTTCGGCGGGCATAAAGATCGAATATTTTAGTTTGTAAGACTTGTGGAACTGTCTGTACGTCTCGAACTTGGTGTAGTTGTTGATTTAATGGTTTATTAACTAGCTTTAACAATAGCTAATAGAAACTCCAACATGATTCAAATTGTAGAGAACGCCCTTCTGAATCAGACTGACATACATTGTATCAGTAATGGGTTTCTGTTTCCACGTTATTTGATAATAAGTCTAATAACTTTAGAATAGATTTCGGGTTCTTGTCTATTGGAATCATTCAACAGATCTCACAAATCTAACGAGGGGGACCCAAAAGTAACTGCAATTTTTACATTAAATTTTTATCACCTTCCAACAATGAATGAAATCCAATCTTTTCTTCCATTGTTGAAAACACTAATTGAGACTTCCTTAAAGCCTATCACCTTTTTTCTTTCACGTCCCTTTGAATCAGGACAACAAAAAAAGTCGCAGGAGGGGCAAAGAGGCCCCCCCGCAATAAGTGTCATGCCGTTTTTGGTCAAATATTGCTTCACGCGAAAGGCGAGATGGATGAACCAACCTCTGGATGTTCTACCTCTACCTCTTTAGATTGTTGGTTGACAGTTTGACCTGGAGGAACAAACTTCGCGCGTAAAACAACTCTGCAATCGAATCGAACCGGCTGTTGACCATCACACTTTCTCGTTAAAACGGCAAAAGTTATTTAAAAAAAATAATATGAGTTAAGTGAAAAAGCATTATTTTAATATACGTTGACACCCTGTATATCTCAATTTATCTTTCATTCTTGATGTGTTGATACTTAGTTTTAAATTTGCACCCTCTATTATGACGCAAAAACTGTTCTTTTTGATTCACACCCTAAAAACTACCTCTTCCCACGTTTCGTGCGGGGGGTTCAGCTTATTAAGGCCACTAACCTACATGACAAATAATGACTGATCTGAAAAATAATGACTGATATCATTAATTTTCAGATTATAATAAATAGACCATCAATGGCATCATCGTTTCCGATGGTACTTCTAGATGTATGAAAATGCAGATCTAGATAAGTTGTTGCTTGCTGCTAAATACATATTTAAACTGTCGTCATACATCTAATCTTGGATGCTACTAATTGTCATGGGCACCCAAAACCATGTCAAATACTACATATAACTATGTCAGTACCATAATAATATTACAGAGTTGCTTTCTGTATTTTTTACACCGTTAAGGTGGACGCGGCCCATGAGGATGTCACCCATGAGTAACATCTTGAATCTCAAATGCCTATGGCCCATTTTCACTATGATAGTTAATAAGTCATAATTGTGTGAAAGAAATTAGGCCTTCGGAAATATGGGTCAACCTAAATAAAAGCAACATTGCTCACTTACGAATAGCATTGCACCAAACATTCAATCGAAATTCAATTAGCTATACAATTAATTTATTGGAAGTTAATTTAACAAGCAATTATTAGGTGGGACGATGTTTCGTCTCTATAAAGTTAATCGGATGGTGGGTACACACGCGTCAAAACCAATTTATAAAATATGTCACATGTGAACATCACGTATAATTTTACGAAAAAATAATTACGTTTTATATGTTCTCAAATTTTGGGTACATATTTCAGAACCAAAGTAAATATTTATTTATAGAAGGTACGGGCTGACTACATGATTATTGGTATATATTTGGGTACCTTATTTTTTTCCCCGATTTACCCTTCCACAAATAGTGCCTTGTAACAGACGGACGGATTCTAGAGATTTATAATACTGTTGACAACTTGACACCCTCCGGGTACAGAACCATAATAAAGATGAATGATAAAATTTTAATTGATAATAACTTATTTCAGTTACAATGTTCAATGATAATCAGGGCCGGTTTCAGGGTGGAACGAACGAAGGGTGGCAAATGTAATGAGTATGCGAAATATTGGCGAGCTTCAACTAATGAAGGGGCATATAACTTTTTTTTAAAAAAATCTTATCGTCCAAATTTCAGGATTTAGATACTTTTCTCAGGACCAAAAAGGATTAATATCAATGGAGTAAAGTTTTATGAAGAGAAACAACTTCAGCGTAGAAAGTCTATATCGCTTTAAAATGTTCCTTAGAAGTTCTTAAATTCATCGTGGAACGATTGACGTTTTTCCAAATATTTGAGTTTCTCTTCGAATATTGCTGACTTTGGCAGTTACTGGCTAGTGGTAGGTATATGGAGCTTTTCAATTGAAACGAGGCGCCTGCCTCCTAATCCAGGGGTCTCGGGTTCGAAATCCAACCGGAGAATTGTATGATATCCTTTATATTAGATTTTGATCACATAATATAGAATTGGGCTTACTGGGAGAACAACTGTCCCTTAAGGGGCTTCGTAAGGCTATTATTGTCTGAAGAAGGAAAAAAATAGCACAGGAATATGACTATTTTTATATTTTTGTATATAAAAATGCATTGTTGACTACACTTAAATAAACAATGCCGGATTTATCAATAAGCAAAGTAAGCAATTGCTTAGGGCATCATGTCTCAGGGGGGCCCACCAAACGTAGTATTACACTTGATAAGAAAGTATGTTTTCTCAGAAAAAAAAA
>CM022878.1:30266324-30287890 GCA_012654025.1 Pachypsylla venusta | reverse complement strand
AAGAATAGCTCTTGTCTAAAACCAACCGTTGACCTTTTAAAATCACAAAAATTGAGCGTAGGACGATTCTAATTATTCAAAATTTTCCCCGTGGGCGGCGTAATTCCATCATCTCTATATATTTCCTCAGTAGTCTTACAACCTATCCACATATTTTCATTTTTTTTTTCACTTCCCCGCTTGAACATTAGTTTGCTTTTCACAGTATCCATGCTAGAATCTGCTCTTTGTTATGTAGCAATTTTTAGGATTCTAAACCGAATGTCCTTCCCAACACCAGACTTTCCTTCGGTGGCTACATTATTTTCCCCGTTCTTTCTTAATTCCTGATCTCTATTTATCTTCCCATGTTTTAATACAATGTCTTACAAAACCTATCCACATGTTTTCATATTATGTCTGCCTTCTCTAATTTGACTATCATTGTCAATGAATATTAATGTTTGTGTCTCAATTGTTTCAAATGTAGGGACTTTTTATTGCATTCCTGAGAGTCTACAAGAGATATTTATAATGTCATTACTAAAAATTATTAAACGATCGCTTTACTTTGTTCAACACTTTACGGCACAAGTATTGCGCCGCTCAGATTGCCAACTTGTTTCTCTTGGGCAAATCACGTTGCTTCACTGCATAAGTTTTGGAAAAAGAATTACCTTATTCTTTTCGACACATAGATTGCTGTCAACTTTTTTAATCAATTTTTTGGATAGAAGTGCTCCCATCAGCAAGTCTGTTCGAACGATGTTCAAAATAACTGGGATCGAACAAAAAATAATATACCTGCCCAAATAGGTCTGAAAAATTCTTTTACACTCACAATTGTTTTTGGGTGTTACGTGGTAAATAGTAAATATATCAAATTCATCAGGTTAAAGTTCATATTGGTCAGGATTGGCTGGGTTTGAACCCAAGTCTTAATGTTTACCAGTCGAGCATCTTACCACCAACCCATATTACGCCACAGGTCAAATAGATCCCTGAGAAGCTGAGTCAGTACTAAGTCACAAAGGCTAATTGAATCTTCTCGGTGGATGTCAATTAATATTTTTATGTGCTCCCCCGGAAGGCGTCTCCGGGACAGAGTGTGCATCATCCTCGGCTTGCACCAAGGAGGTATCGGGTTCGATTCCTGGTCGGAACAACAATTTGAAAAGGGATTTTTCGAATTTTCTTCTATATAGGTCTGGTTGTGTTCGGGGGTAATTCAGCCTCCTAGGGACAATCCAGTAGCTAGTGGCTATGGTAATGGCGACAAGTTAAGTGTAGCTCAGACGGATTGATATTGGAGTGATTGTTAAAAATACCTTGTAATGCTATGATGACCATAAAAATTGTGACATAATAACGCAAAGTAATACACATGTGCCACCTTAAGGGATTAATACTGGGTCGAAAAGGGTTGATGGCATCGTGTCATTGATGATAGTAGAATGTATAACAATGATTTTAATTAATGTCTCTGATGGTGAGATGCCCGTCTGATAGAGTGTCTATATTGATGTCTCTTCAAATTGTTCAATGATTGACATTGTTTTAGTTGCATCAGCTGCAGGTCAAGATCATTATGCCACGTCAGGATCATTCGGGTTCACACCTCCCGTGAACGAGCTTGAATGATCGCATCACGCATTATGTTCAGAAAACTAATAAGACATCTCTCAAATGGCTGAAGCATGAAGTGACATACAATGCGATGTGAGATAAGCGGTGCGTGCAATAGGTTTTAAGCCTAAATCAGAGATCTCAAAATTCTCCTATTTCACACAATTTCCGTACATGTTTTAAAATATTTACATAGTTCTTATGGATACTCGAATTTCCCCAATTTTTGCCTACAGAGGAGCCTTTCATTAGACCGTCATACACTTGGCCAATATTTCCTTACTAATACGTGGAAATCCGTAAATGTGACATCACTAACCTTAATAGGATTTACTAAATTTCAAAGGTGAACTCCAGTGTTCTCTTTCATAAGAGCTTATACTTTCTGTAAGAAGACATGTGTTTTGTTTAATATATTCTGAGTACCTGCCTCTGCATTCTCAACCGCGCGCCCATTCAAAAGAAATCAAAATGAGTGATGAAGAAAGTTGACTTTGTACTAAATCAACATTTCTTTGCTTTCTTGCATAAACAAAGTAGCATTCAACATTATAAACATATTCAGGGGTACAAAGTTAAAGGAATACGAGTGGTGTGAACATCGCACGACTTTCTCTTGTCGTTGCAGTGATAAAGCCTACCTAACCTTTATCAGTATATTTTTTATTTACATGGTGAACCATTTTGGAACCAACTTCAAAGAAAGTAAAAAGTAGTAAGGGACTAATAGGTGAAGTGAACTTTAATAATAAAGATGAACTTAAATGGCACTGCAGAGCTCAGTGGCGTACCTAGGGTGGAGGGCGGTCGCAATGATTTGGGGGGGGGGGCAAAACGATCTTCGCTGTTCCTAAANATACTATTGATTCAATTGTACTGCTAAAAGACGTCCTTTTGACGATAACTCGTTTCCAGTTGAACTTCAGATTTCTTTTCTTATTTGTACTCGTACATACATACTAAAAAAAATTCTTACAAATTTCAAGTTTCTGGGTTTAGCCATCGCATCATCCAGATACCAACCGGACTTTGCGTTTTGCAAGTAGGTATACAATTATATATGTACTCGTGCTGTGTACATGAGAGTATGCAGTAGAACATTAAAGCTAGAAAGTTATAGTTAGGTATTTTCACCTTTCAAAATGGTCATCTACCCTTAATTCTCTAATTATAAAAGAACTTTCATAAATTTTGGTGTCCGTAAAGCCTCTTAATTTTCTGTGAAGCATAAGATTCTGTGAAGCACCATCGCATCTGATGGTAGCCAGATTTATTTTCTAATTATTAAGGGCACGTGCCTTCCCAAATTTCATTATACCTAATCACGTAATTTTTTTAAAAAAAGATCAAATGAATAGTTATGCGCTGTGACTTTTATCCCATTGAGCACGCGCCCCTAAATAATTCCCAATCCTGAGACTAAATAGAAATACGTAAATAAAAAATCGTCAAAAATTCTGTCATCCGTCATGGCACTTTTTTTTTCGCCATCACGCTTATAAAATCGCTTATCACCCTTATGAAAGGTATTTGTGGTAAGCTCTACAGCTTTTAACAAATTAGGTATGGTACCTCGATAAACATTGCATTAAAAAGTACTGCCCAGGACTCGAACCCCAAGTCTCTAGGTTACGAGTCCCTTCTCCCCCAAATTTTCTATTAGTTATATTTTGCGATTGTGCCCCCCCCCCAAACAAGAGGGCTATAACCGCGCATGGACCTGGGTTTTCTGGTGTTATTTTAAAATCTCAGTTCTGGTAGTGTGTGGATGTAATCCTCAAGTAATTTCTCACAATCTCACATAACTGTAACTTCTTCATGGAAGTTATTAAGTCATAAATTAATTGGATTGGAAGAATGTCAACTCCCGGATTTATTGTGGTCAGGAATCGATGAAAACAGCAAATTAATTAATTCAAGTAAAAACCAACTTACCAATTGACTCAAATTCTTAACTTATAATTAATTTATCGAGAACAAATTCGAATTGTGTAACGGCGCCTATTTTATGTCACTGTCAGTTTTTCAAATTCTCTGCTGATCTTTCAATTCAACGACTCTGGGAAAATCTTTCTTAGTCTGGATGCTGTAGACCAGTGGTCCCCAACCTTTTTCCAATAATCGCCCCCTTTCAGAGTTTTTATGAAGTAATATTTCTCTCAACACCCCTCTTTAGTAACGAAATTTTAATAATTTTAGTAACCAAAAAAAATTTCCAAGGAGAAAGAAAACATAGAGATCTAATATCTAGGGTGGGGCCGGGGGGCGGTCACCCGGGCCCAATGATTTGGGGGGCGGCAAAACGATCTTCGCTGTGCCGTAAGATAAAGAAATGTTACTAAAAAAAATTTATTACTGAAAAATCATGTTTTTCATTCATAGAAAAATTACGTCAACATTGGATCTCAATTTTTGATGAAAAATGAATCTTTTATCTGATTTATATAATCTCGAAATATTACAAAGTTCATATTTTTTCTCCATCAAAATTGAAAAACTCAAATGTTAACTTTTNTTAACCTACTTTGACTCATGGTTGATCTCAAGTAAGGTTTAATCAATTTGAGTTTCAAAACTATTGATAGTATCGATCGTTCTCTTACTATATATTGGACCAAGTATTGGCGATTGTTTAGTGACGTACGAATATGTACGTGAGTTAATAATGAAATAAAGCATGAAAATTGTTAAAAATAATCTGTTACAGAACTTAATCTACGTAGTTTTTATGATAAAAAACGTGTAAAACCATGGATGGGAGGGGGGCGAATCATTCTTTGCCCCGGGCGCTCAATGATCTAGGTACGCCACTGCTAGAGCTGTAAGAAAGATTCCTCGAAATGAACGGCTCCTACTTGTCTCTATTCCGGGCGGCAATGATGCGTATCAGCTATCGTCTACAGTAGCATCTGGAGGGGATCTTCCTGGTGACTCATCCTCCTCCGACCACGCTTGTCACTCGCCCAGTTCGTCTCCCCTCGTGAACTGTCAGAAATCAATAATTTAGTTTGTAGTTTTTTGTATCTTGAAGAAAAGGACGCCCAAATAGGTGTAGCCCATTTTGGCGCCGTGAACTATTGTCTACATTTTGGCGCTATGAACTATTGTCTACAGAGACAGTTAAATTCTATTGGTAAATAAACTGCTATATGCCAAATGTTTTGATCGCCTCATATTTGAGAGAGCAAAAATTCTTCAAAACACATCAAATGAAAGTAGAAAGTAAGTTTGAAAATTCCCTTCCCCCGCCTAAAAAGTTGTTATACAGAAATAAAAATAAACATGCTCCAAAGGTTTATAATATTAATATTATTTTAACAAGATAATTGAAATAGGTAAATAGGTTAGTTTTTGATTTAAACAATACACCCCAATAACAATATTAATAGCACATGGAATAAGTTGTGGATACCAGTATCTAATCTAAACCCAATATGTACGTGTGAACATAAAACAGTTTATCCGTGTAGAGAGTGCCAATAAAAGCAAATTTGAATTTCTCGTGATGTGCATATAAATCTGATTTTAATAAATAACTGAAATGTAAAAATGGCACTTTGTTTGCCCATTGTTGATAGTTGTTTTTTGCTTAAAGTCGCCTTAAAATCTATTGGGCATTCGAGATGGGATTTTACCCTCCATTCACTTGAAACTTACAAATGAGCTACCCGCATTGGCCTCACCCAAGCTGGGTTTGGTCAGAGAGCTTCGTAAAACCTCACCCAACGATGCTTAACTTCTGTCATCTAACGGGAACTGGTGTATTCAACGGTCATAGACGCTGGCTCTTTTGATAGTTGAATTCTCGTATATTGTTATTTTATTTTTCTTATTTTATGTATTGGGTCATTGACCTCCTTTTACAACTTTCAGTTCCCGTTAGGATCACCGAAGTTAATCAACAGCCGGCAGAATTTTACTTGGTTGGTGACATTTTGAATGGAGTTTTTGGTGTTTTTGAATGGAGGGTAAAATTTAAATCTTTGAATAACATGTTAACTATAAGTGATAAAAAATATTAACTTTTAAATAAATTAAATTAAAACAAAACACTTCTCAAAAACACTATTCATTTTAATTTATGAAGGAACTAGTTTCGAATCATTATTCATCATCAGTCTAGTCGAGTCTAAGGATGGAAGTTGACGTCAACTTCCATCCTTAGACTCTAGTCGAGTCTAAGGATGGAAGACTGATGATGAACCGGAGGGTAAAACTCCCGTCTCGAATCACATTTAGATGTTTAAGATACGTTAAGCAAAAAAAAAGTTGTGGAAAAAGTCTCGCATACCTATTCCCTTTCTCATTTGAGTGATAAACAATAATCTTCTAAGATTGGTCTTAATGGCAATTAGTATTTTGTCCATGCCTGCTGGAGATGATTCAAAGTCACACACATCTTATTTTAAACAGCAATTCAAAGCGAGCTATTGGTTTAGTAAACTATTTGGAACACTTCCTTATTTATTAGAATCAAAAAATGAAAATACGGTAANATTTTTTCGTTCCAGACTAGATCCAATGAAACAATTCTCATGAGTGCGTTCCTATTCAAGTTCACTAACATGTCGGACTACACCTCACACTTCTGTTTGATTACATCATTCATCTATAGCATTTTTTCGTTCCAGACTAGATCCAATGAAACAATTCTCATGAGTGCGTTCCTATTCAAGTTCACTAACATGTCGGACTACACCTCACACTTCTGTTTGATTACATCATTCATCTATAGCATTTTTTCGTTCCAGACTAGATCCAATGAAACAATTCTCATGAGTGCGTTCCTATTCAAGTTCACTAACATGTCGGACTACACCTCACACTTCTGTTTGATTACATCATTCATCTATAGCATTTTTTCGTTCCAGACTAGATCCAATGAAACAATTCTCATGAGTGCGTTCCTATTCAAGTTCACTAACATGTCGGACTACACCTCACACTTCTGTTTGATTACATCATTCATCTATAGCATTTTTTCGTTCCAGACTAGATCCAATGAAACAATTCTCATGAGTGCGTTCCTATTCAAGTTCACTAACATGTCGGACTACACCTCACACTTCTGTTTGATTACATCATTCATCTATAGCATTTTTTCGTTCCAGACTAGATCCAATGAAACAATTCTCATGAGTGCGTTCCTATTCAAGTTCACTAACATGTCGGACTACACCTCACACTTCTGTTTGATTACATCATTCATCTATAGCATTTTTTCGTTCCAGACTAGATCCAATGAAACAATTCTCATGAGTGCGTTCCTATTCAAGTTCACTAACATGTCGGACTACACCTCACACTTCTGTTTGATTACATCATTCATCTATAGCATTTTTTCGTTCCAGACTAGATCCAATGAAACAATTCTCATGAGTGCGTTCCTATTCAAGTTCACTAACATGTCGGACTACACCTCACACTTCTGTTTGATTACATCATTCATCTATAGCATTTTTTCGTTCCAGACTAGATCCAATGAAACAATTCTCATGAGTGCGTTCCTATTCAAGTTCACTAACATGTCGGACTACACCTCACACTTCTGTTTGATTACATCATTCATCTATAGCATTTTTTCGTTCCAGACTAGATCCAATGAAACAATTCTCATGAGTGCGTTCCTATTCAAGTTCACTAACATGTCGGACTACACCTCACACTTCTGTTTGATTACATCATTCATCTATAGCATTTTTTCGTTCCAGACTAGATCCAATGAAACAATTCTCATGAGTGCGTTCCTATTCAAGTTCACTAACATGTCGGACTACACCTCACACTTCTGTTTGATTACATCATTCATCTATAGCATTTTTTCGTTCCAGACTAGATCCAATGAAACAATTCTCATGAGTGCGTTCCTATTCAAGTTCACTAACATGTCGGACTACACCTCACACTTCTGTTTGATTACATCATTCATCTATAGCATTTTTTCGTTCCAGACTAGATCCAATGAAACAATTCTCATGAGTGCGTTCCTATTCAAGTTCACTAACATGTCGGACTACACCTCACACTTCTGTTTGATTACATCATTCATCTATAGCATTTTTTCGTTCCAGACTAGATCCAATGAAACAATTCTCATGAGTGCGTTCCTATTCAAGTTCACTAACATGTCGGACTACACCTCACACTTCTGTTTGATTACATCATTCATCTATAGCATTTTTTCGTTCCAGACTAGATCCAATGAAACAATTCTCATGAGTGCGTTCCTATTCAAGTTCACTAACATGTCGGACTACACCTCACACTTCTGTTTGATTACATCATTCATCTGCAGCATTTTCTATGTCAGTAGAAATCTTGCTTCACTTCAAATATATTTTGATCAACTAAATTCTGATATTGAAGAAGTAGAACAAACGTTACCAGGTGGAAAATCTAATTTAAAAGTTCTCGTATCACAATAAGGCTGTTCTCAGTCAGCCGCATCTTACGTATGTAGCATAGTGGCGCATCCAGGATTTTCATTCGGGAGAGGGGGGGTCAAATCGACTTTTCATCTTTAGTAATAAGATAGGCGCTAACATCTTTGCTTATAAATACACAACATTAACTGCAAACGGGAAATCAAGATCAAAAGTTAAAATATTAGAGACTTACCTCATTTTAACTTTTGATATCCGAAATGAGTATTTTAAAAATAATTCATGTTATTTATTTGATTTTTTTTTTAATTAAAAAATAATATTTATTTTTGAGAAAACTCATTTCAAACATATTTTGTTTTTCATATATTTTTTTTAAAAAACGATAAATTTAAACGGTCATTTCTTACAGAGAACAATTGGAAAAATAATTAATATGCTTCGTTCTGAGAAATATCATCCTAGATTATCAAGGTAGTGTGCTTCGAAAAACGGTATGTTCTCAGATAAGTACGTATGGAGACTATCTGAGAGCACCTGAGAGGAAAAATACCAGGAGATTAAAGATTATCCGAACGAATTTTAGGAATAAGTGAAGGCAAATTTAGGATTTAATCAATACCAAATTATTTTGAATGAATATCTATTTCACTTTGGTTTAGGTACATAGACTTTGTCCAAAAGATTCTAACTAAGACCCACCATTTCAATGAAAAATATTAAAAACACTCCAAGAAGATAAAGTAGCTATTATTTCTCCACTCGATCATTTGGATATACATATTTGTCATGTTAAATCTGAACTTTTTCAATTGCGGCCAATGGGAAAATTGCCTCGCATCCAGATTTAAAGAATCAGCCAAAAGATTATATTTAATTAGTTCCATTTATTGTCATTGATTTTTACGATGAATAGTATACCGTATACCAAAAATCTTCATTCAAATACTGACATTTTCCTTTTCAGAAGTTTTTATTCCATATAAAAAGAGAAACTCCATAATTCAAAGATCACTTGGATATACTGTTCTATGTATTTGTATCACAATAGCAGGAATTGTCACTTCCCGTAATAATGAAAGTGCTCGTCTGATAGAACGTACTAACACGTATTTGCTGATCAAAGTAAGTCGGAAAATACACGTCTAGTAATATCTGCCAACATGTTCCGTTATATATCATTAGTCCCTCCTAAGATGGAAAGGGTGCAAAATCTGGAGATTTATTCACATAAATTCCAATGGAAGCAGATCCGGACTGGGTATTTTGTTTGTACTATTGTATATTTCTTATACTCATCGAGATAATTATGTGTTTTCGATAAACCTCTTATAAATTAATATCTCTAGAAAGTCATCTAATATAGATGACTTTCTATGGAGAGCATCGCTTAAATGTTTTCAGATGTTATGAAAATCCTCAAAAAATTTGCGGGATACATTTTTAACTGAAAGCTAAGCTTTAGTCACAATTTGGTGTTTTGAAAATTAGAGGGTATTCTTGGCTATAGGCTAATAATGATGAAATAAGAGTTCCATCTTTCTTAGTGTACTAATCTTAATGTTAACTGTAAGCTTTCTTCTTTTCTTGCCTATATAGGCTAATAATGATGAAATAAGAGTTCCATCTTTCTTAGTGTACTAATTATTATTAATATTATTTTTTTATTGTGTACAACAACCGGTGGTTGTTGACACATTACAATAATCTTAATGTTAACTGTAAGCTTTCTTCTTTTCTTGCCTATATAGGCTAATAATGATAAAATAAGAGTTCCATCTTGCTTAGTGCACTAATCTTAATGTTAACTGTAAGCTTTCTTCTTTTCTTGGCCATATATGATAGTAATGATGAAATAAGAGTTCCATCTTGCTTAGTGCACTAATTTTAATGTTAACTGTAAGCTTTCTTCTTTTCTTGGCTATATAGGATAGTAATGATATCTTGTTTAGTGCACTAATCTTAATGTTATCTGTAAACTTTCTTCTTTTCTTGACTATATAGGATAGTAATGATATCTTGTTTAGTGCACTAATCTTAATGTTATCTGTAAACTTTCTTCTTTTCTTGACTATATAGGATAGTAATGATATCTTGTTTAGTGCACTAATCTTAATGTTATCTGTAAACTTTCTTCTTTTCTTGACTATATAGGATAGTAATGATATCTTGCTTAGTGTACTAATCTTAATGTTAACTGTAAACTTTCTTCTTTTCTTGCCTATATAGGCTAATAATGATGAAATAAGAGTTCCATCTTGCTTAGTGCACTAATCTTAATGTTAACTGTAAGCTTTCTTCTTTTCTTGACTATATAGGATAGTAATGATATCTTGCTTAGTGTACTAATCTTAATGTTAACTGTAAACTTTCTTCTTTTCTTGCCTATATAGGCTAATAATGATGAAATAAGAGTTCCATCTTGCTTAGTGCACTAATCTTAATGTTAACTGTAAACTTTCTTCTTTTCTTGCCTATATAGGCTAATAATGATGAAATAAGAGTTCCATCTTGCTTAGTGCACTAATCTTAATGTTAACTGTAAACTTTCTTCTTTCCTTGCCTATATAGTCTAATAATGATGAAATAAGAGTTCCATCTTGCTTAGTGCACTAATCTTAATGTTATCTGTAAGCTTTCTTCTTTTCAGGATTATATTAAGATCAGTTCTGTAACGTACACGATTCAATTTGTCACTCTGTGCTCCTTGTTGGAGTGTCATTTTATTTATATTAACAGAGTTCTTGTTCGATTATTCGAAATAGACAAAGGTAAAAACATCTCCTTGGCATACATCTCAACTTGCTCGGCTTTTGGTTTTGGCAAATGAAAACTATCCTCAAGAGTATAGAATATGAAAAATATGTTTCCCGCCATCCATCTCTTCTAATCCCTCAAAACTAGCAATTTTTACTTTCCTTATTTTTTTCGATGTCGAGTTCTCAATGCCAAAACACGTTTTGAGGTCCCCAGAGCCAAACTCTCGAGTTTCAGCCATTGGTTCGAGTGTGTATCTGTCGGTCTGTGAAAAAGATATCTCAAGAACGGTAAGTGCTACTAGAGATTTGAAATTTGGTATAAGTATATTTCATTTTTATGTCATGGTATACACACGAAACTTTTGGTTCAAATCGAATAAACCCTTGGCGAGTTTTCTCGAATCCCAGCTAAAAGGAGAACGGTAAGAGCTAGAACTTGAAAGTTGTTCCCTATTAAATTAAATTAAGAAATATAAGGGCAAAGGTGTTAGAGGAAGGGGCTTAGAGGTCTTAATTCCCCTCCCTAGAATTTTTCACTAGATTTTTCACTAAAATGAGAAAAAAAATCTGGGGATGTACAATGTTATAAAATAGATGCAACGGTTTGACTTTAAATATAAATTAGAACATTGGGGTAACCTCGGAGGTTGAAGAGATTCTCTTAAATGGAAAAATTAACCGTTCATACTCCCATTGAGAATAAAATAATTGTTTATCAGCACATAATCAAAAATCGATGTAATTCATTTTCATTGTCTTCCCTCTGCAAATTTCATCTCTGGAGCCGCCCCTGATAGAAGTACTAGTAATTCTAATTTGATTTCAGTGTGGTACAAACCATGGTTTCATAATGTTATTGATAAAATCGTAATTTGGCATCGAACATTGAATAAAACACTACAACAAATCAATACAATGACTCAATTGATTAACTTAGGGAACATCATTGGTTGCTTTATCCGTTTGCTACCCCATTTCTTTTTATTGGGCATCCGATTACTGGGTGGATCAGAAGCACGAGAAACTTATTCTTTATTTCAATTCACATGGTCAACCCGGTATATTTTATTAATTTATCTTCGATGTTCTTTTGCAAGTACAGTAACTTTAGAGGTAAGTTTACTTGTTTGACTTTTTTTTATTTTTTAAACTTTTGGCACTGATAAAGGATTAAAGTAAATACCCTTAAGGATCATTCACACTGAGCAGTGACAATGACGTGACCGGTAAGTGATCCGCCCGACAAACCTAAAAATATTCTTCCAGGCATTTGAAGAAATGTATTCATACTAGACCAACACGTGACTGTGCATCACTGTCACCTCACGGTTTATAGGGAATTGCGGGAATAGTTATCAATTTTTTTTTACTTATCTCTTAAACATCTATCGGGTCATTCGAGACGAGGCTTGACTGTCCATTCACTGAAATCTTGCAAACAAGCTAACCTATCATTGACTTTACCCAGCCTAGATTGGGCCGAGAATAGACAGCCTCAACTCCTCAAGAGGGCGCAATTCTACGTGGTCATCCACTGAGTAATGTAATATAAACCCCCCGAAAAAACACTTCGTGTGAAAAAAGACGCAAAGAAAATGTCTGTACTAAAAAGCCAAAAATTCAAGTGGCTCATATTTCTCCTAAAAATATGGTCCCAAATGAAGTAATATCATTTAAATGCCAAGTTCATATCACCCAAAAACTATTTGCCTACAAAGGAGGTGATATCATATGAATGCCAATTTCAGGTCACTTAAAAAATTTTTGCCCCAAAGATGATTCAGTACACTTTTTGTCCCCGGTCACTTGGCGCACATTTTATTAATGCGTGTTTTTCTACTAACTATTTCCTGTACGACTATGCTATAAATATTAATTTAGAAATGGTATTTAGGATGTTTGTAGTCATTATGAAATATAAATTTCAATAAAATATTGTGTATCAACTACAAATAATAAGGCGAGTCACGAGCGCTTTCGTCTGTTACGACATTCTCAAGTTGTATTTTATTGAAATTTATATAAATATTAAACTAAAATGTGCGCCAAGTGCCCGGGGGCAAAATGTTGACTGTAGTTTTTGTTTGTGGCTTTCGAATCACCTTTGGGGCAAATATTTTTCAGCTAAAAAGTATTTTTCCTTAGCACTAAACCTGTTCCAGCAGTAGTAGACAACAAAATATTAAGGCAGTATTTATATCCTCTTTCTTACCTATGCTGAAGACAAAAAAAACGTCTGCAATATTTTCCCAAGCAAACGTGGGATCATCAAAATCCATCTGTTGCAACGATAAGGCCTGTTTGATCTATATATCTTTTGATATTTACAAGTGGAATCTATCCCTGAGACCCCCTTCCGATTAAAATTATTGATAAAAATATTCAATAAACGAAGGAGAACCCAATAATAGAGAGACCTCCTTCAGATCGGCTTTTATATCATCCCATAAATCGAAGAGAAAAAGGAACCAACTTTATCAATCCAAGAAATTATGTAAGGAATTATTCGAGGGAAATTCAGAAAATTCCGGGCCAAAGGGAAGTGATTTTACTATGTCTTTCTGTATGAATTGGTTTATGGTTTATAATTTCAGGCAAACAAAACCAAGATGTATCTGAGTAATCTCCTGATTAAACATAATGACACGCATTTCCTGCAGCAGGCAAGTATAAAAACATAGAAATACCAGACTTGGATTTTAATTTGATTTTCAGAGCAGCTTTAGGAAGCAACCTATTTTGGCAGCAATAAACAACAGTTGTTACACACTAGTAGTTCTTACGAGCCTGAGTGCACTCCCAAAAGCCAACAGCATGCGGAACTCCACCAATACTTAACATTCTCGAAGTTGCTGAACTTCAAGAGAGAACTTGTGGAATGTAGCCCGGTAGCCCTCGAACATGAAAACTAGGAGTAACATTAAAATTTGAATTATTTTATTGACCGAAAGTAGTGAAGGTCAAACCGCGATGTTTCTTTTGTTTGTCTCTTCGTCTTTTTGTACAGCGATCACTCTCAAACGCCTTGCTTATACCAATGCCCATACATATATCGTGGTACAAAACGACAATCAAAAGAAAAATCGTTAAGTTAAAACGACTTCTTTCGATCACGATTATGGATTGTTCTTATTTTAGATCAAGGTTATTCTACGACAAATGGCTTGTGCAGACACAAATTTTCGACTTTGTGGATTCGTCAGTTTGAATAATGGATTCTTTGTATCAGTAAGTAACCATTGGAAATTGAATACTTATATATACTTAATCTATCTATAAATGAATTGGTTAAATTGGGATACTATATCAAGTAAAACCATAATGAAGGTTGAAAATTACCATATCTTCACTTGACTAAAAAAAGTCAAGTGAAGTTTTTTTTTTTTTTTTAAAAAAAAAAATATATATTTTAGTCTTTTTTAGTCAAGTGAAGATATAGTAATTTTCAACCTTCATTATCTATAAATGGTCAATTGAGAATTGCCTGGTAGTTTTTTGTATACTATCAATACTGAGAGTATACAAAAAACTACCAGGCTCCGGCTAGGGTCTTCAAGGGATAGCCTTTTTGGGTCAGATATATGTAACCTATGTAATTCTCTTTCGTTAAAAAAGGTCCAAACGGATTTTTTTTATTAGATTTTTGGATTCTAATACGTAACTTGAAACGTAAGATATCAAATTTTGAGGGGGGGGGATATATTTTTTTCGTGACGATTCCAAAGATTCATTATTGAAAATAATAAACCAATATCAATTTGGGGGTGGGGGGGTAATTATTAGTAAAGTAATAACCCCAAGGGCGACATTGGCAGAGTTTTTGTAACACTACATTGCATGCGGCTTTATTTATTTCAATATTACTTAGAGCTAAAATCTCATAAAAAAACTTTCATATATGGCAGATAGCCTTTGAATACGATGGAATCATCAAATGAATCAAATGATGTATAATTTACACCTAAATTCCTAATTATTTTACAGAACATTCTTGCAATGATTGCCTATTTCATTATAATCCTTCAATCATACATGTCGGAATTTGATGGTGAAAATTAGAAGACGGTCATGGAATTGTGTTAAGGTATAGCGCAGAGCCGTAGCAAGCTTTACTGGCGCCCGAGGCAAATTCTGAAATTAGCGCCGCCGCCCCCTCTCCACCAGCCAAAAAAAGAGCTCATATTGAAACCTACAAATACAAAATTTTCCATATCGATTTGTTTGAATATTACAAAGCAATTGTCAAAGTTATAATGTGATTCGTCGAGATTTTATGGCTGCAAACTCATCAATGACATCGTCAAATTCAATTTCTTTCGCGACCTCGCATTCGATAGACAGAATTGCCAAATTTGTCAATCTTTCCCGATCCATAGTTGATCTTAAATAATTTTTTATGAGCTTCAGTTTGCTGAAACTGCGTTCACATGCGTTGCCTTGCATTGAGTTCTTTCTTGGTTAATAAGTTAATAATGTCTGAGACTACTGGTCAACAGATGTCGCATTAGGTCGAGTAAATGATTATATATGAGGATAGGTGAGGAAAGAAAGAAGTAAAAGTATTTTCCAATTTAAATATATATGATTTTGAGTAAACCCCAATCTTTTTGCAATTTGAAATTAATTATTATTTCACAAAATTATTTTTCGATTCAACATAAATTTTAAAGTGTATAAAAATGTACCTATATCGACAAATCCTCGGAATCTTGAAAAAATTGCAACAAAATTATTCAAATTATCTTTCAAAAAGTTTTGACGCCCCCCCCTCTATGACGGCGCCCGAGGCGAGTGCTTCAGTCGCCTCACCCTATCTGCGGCTCTGGTATAGCGTACTCGTATAACTTAATGATAGTGTATTGATTGTTAATAATATCTTAAGAAAAGCTTTCTAGGGAGACGTACGAGTAAGTTCTTCCTATCCAAATATGATTTACTTCTTCCAAAGTGAAAATATTTCATTCTTGAGAATGTGAGATGTTACTTGAGGGTGACATACTCAAGGGCCGAACTATGATGTAAAATAATACAGAGAGCAACTCTTCAATATTATTATGTTACTGACGTAATTTCACTGGAATAATTGACATGGTTCTGGGGGCCCATGCCAATTATGTATAACAAAATGCTTTATGTTTTTGACAAATAAAGAAATGAAAATCGTTCAAACTGGTTCAGTGTAACACAATGCCTCTATATTAAGTGTGACGCGCTCTATAAATTTACATTTTTGTGTTTACATCACCGTTATCCTCCAGCGCGCTTCGGAAAAAATTGGATCAAATTACTTTATTTTACTTTATACCTACTCGTATGTACCAGTAGCTGGTCTACTGGTCTATAGCCACGTTTACACAAAGTCCAAACTAATAAATCACTCAAATGGGCATCATAAACTCACATAAGTCTCCAGTGATCAAATTTTAAAGCTATTAAATTTTAAGCTCATTTTCGATTGGTTTAACACATTTAACGCTGGTTGCAAGGAACTCTTTTTATTTTGAAAAAATACTTCTTAAATCTGAAAGCATATCAATTTCAAAACAAACCTTATTTCCAATTGAATTAAATCTTAAGGAATGTTAATATTGATTATTGATATCTAGGCTTATCATTTGCATGTGGCAAAGTTTTGAACCATCCATCATGCTATAGGTCTATGACGCTGCAGACTGAAATGTATAGGCTTATCATTTGCATGTGGCAAAGTTTTGAACCATCCATAATGCTATAGGTCTGTGACGCTGAACGTCTTAATGTTCATGTTTCTTTATGTTATTAAGAAACGAGATAGGTACCAATAAATCTTAAGCTGAAATCATCTTCAGGAACTATTTCCAATAAAATTAATGAGGATCTGATTTTATTTTATTTTTAAAAAAAACATGAATATTTATATTAACTACAACCAAATTTATAAAACTCGTCATAAAATGATTATCAATAAAATGTCAAAAAACATAGAAGAAGATAAATTTGACACTTTCTTTTAATATCGAGGGCCGGCTTGTACTAGGGTACTCATAGGTACTATAACATGCTACTAAAGTACCTATGAATTCGTCCAAACTGTGGAATACCGTTTCGGGTCCGTCTAGGGGCTTAACTATAGATATACTTTCCCTCGTCGGAAAAATATTAGTTCGCTCATGCTCACTGACATGATCTCAAGTCATTTTAGTCTAAGAAAATACTTGCCCACCAGACCAGAATTTGTTTATACTTTGCATTGAGGTTGAGGAAACTGCTCCTCACGTCATTTTTTGATTGCAACTCCCTACCTGCTTGAAGATTAAGCAGGCTGATCGATTGTTTGATGTTCTAATTAAGATAAAAATATCTCCCTTATAATATCTAAAATGTTTTACCTTTCAATCCAAAATTTTGAAAAAACTTTTGCTATTGGACGGTAACCAACATTAATGATATTTGATGTTTGGTACTTGGGTATTATTTGGGGATGAGTTGCTACCAACTTGGAGCTTAGCTTTACCCTAAGTCATAATTATCTTTTCCAAAAAGTCCAATATTTTTTTTTATTCCTATTGTTTCTGTATGTTATTTTTTATTGTTTCCTTTGTTCTTTGTTCTATTATTACGGTCGATCAAACAAAAAATAGGTTGTTGAAAAAATCCCAGAAGTTCAAACAACGGAGTTCCACCGTGACATAACAAAGCTGATACATCCAGTGTCAGCTTTGTGATGAACCTCACAAGTTCTATATGTTAAAGACGATACTATGGAGAGTGACTCTCTAACATAAGTTCTATATATCAGAGACGATACTATGGGCTCTGAGTAGCTCCTTTGAACGGTCAAAAAAAAAATCAAAAAATGGAATTGCCCAGGTTTTTCTCCTCTCCCGCATTGTGGTTCCCTCCATTACGCTACTGGTTTTGTTACAACGGTCTTTTCTTTGAAATAAATATTTTTTGTGGTACAAAGTATTTTACTTAAACTTAAAATGAATGCCGCAAGGAGATAAAGAGAAGCTGGCTGCTTTATTGAAAACTCGCACTCGTCACTAAATCAAGGAGGTAGGTTAAAAAGGAAGAAGAAATACTCCGCCCATGTTAAACATACACGGATACCTCTTCTAAATTTAATATTGCAGTCCATTTAGCGAGTGGTCCATTCCATTATCGATGGGGTGGTCACCAGTCATCATCTCTCCACAATTGTTTTCTCAGAATGATACTTTTGTTTGCTTAAGCTCAAGGCGTGCTTTCTGAACTTTTACATTCTATCTTATTCTGATTCTCACAATAAATTAATTACTAATTGGAAGGGGACTAAAGATAAAATAAATCTTTGTTCTTCTTCGACGAATTCTTATTTCTATACTTAAGGTACTATTCATAGTATTCATCATTCATCTGATAATAATGAAACATTGGTTTGTTGTTGTGCTTTTTATTTTCTGGGAACGACTCCAGGTTATAGCAGAAATAATCTGTGATAATAATAGTTATCCACGCAAAAAGGCCATGGCTCTAAAGCGTCAGGCAGAAACTGTCTCACATTTTATATATTTTTCTTGTTCTTAAAACAAGAAAAAAAGTTCTTGACACTGAAACGGGCCGAGATAAACTCCAACCATAAATCCATCAGATATTCATAGAAATAGATTTTTTTTATAATTTGGCTTAACGTCTCCTTAACTTGCTCTGAATCTATTGATCATTCAAGACGGGGGATTCACCCTCCGTTCGCTGAAAACTTGCAAACCAGCTACCCACATTGACCACATCTGGGTTGGGCCGGAAAAATAGCCAGTATCACGAGGGCGCGAACTCACGTGGACACCCACATGGTACAACCTCGCTGGACGTTGCTTAACTTCAGTGATCGAACGGGAACTGGTGTATTCAACGTGCCATAGACGCTGGCTATTTTTTAAAAAATTTAATCAGCATTATAACTTAACATAATTTACAAATAGTGCTCACGAGAAAATCACGCCTTACCAGTCCATTTGTAGTTGATACAACCATTATTTATTGAAATTTAAAATGATATATCTTTTATATGCATTTGTCAGACCCTGTAGTTGATACAACCATTATTTATTGAAATTTAAAATGATATATCTTTTTTATGCACTTGTCAGACCCTGTAGTTGATACAAACATTATTTATTGAAATTTAAAATGATAGATCTTTTGTGTGCATTTGTCAGACCCTGTATCTATAATAACAGAAATTATTTAAGTACATAAAAAAAAATTATCATTGTAACATAGTACATTGCATTGGATGATCGGATCAGAATGCACATGATTTAGGTTCTGACCTAAAGAGCAATTAATCAAATCTAAAAGGAAGAGTTCTAGATTATTCTGATCCTAGTTTGTTTTAGGGATGGGCTAATCTTTCCACAAGTCGATTCATGAGTCGACTCACGACTCGATTCATTCACGAGTGGAATCATCTTTTTGAAAGAGTCGACTTACGAGTAGCTTTTTTTGTTGACTGATAAAGATAATAAAGGGAGAAATAAATGGTTTTTTTTCCCCCCCTTTTTTTTACTGAAGGAAAATGTTCTTTTATTTTGGTGACGATTGATTGTGATGTCTTTTTAATGTATTCACCGAAGTTAGGGACGTTCATTTGGTAGATGCCCCTTATATCAATTGGTTTTATTATGTCTTTCTGATGAAATAAGGCGTTTTTGAAAATTGTCATTCATTGAGTCGACTCATATTTGTGAGTCGATCGATCATGTCGACTCACCTAAGTGAGTCGAAAACCCCATTCCTAGTTTGTTTGACCTCACAAGATAAACAACAACAATGCTTCACACTTGTTTTAAATATTCGGGATCAACGATCAACAAAACTATCTTCTTAACTTATCTGTATCTGACAAGACAAACTATTTAACCAAACTTCTGACTGGACAAATTTCAGTAACTCAGGCATTTTGCTTTTAAGGCAGTACATTTGAAGTTGTGCTCACAAGTAATGTATTGGGGTGCTCAGTGCTCACAGACAGCCGCATATACGAGTATGTATGCTAGGAGAAACTAATCAAAATGGTCTTATAGGAGTCCGCAGATCGAGCAATCTGCAGAATCCTGTAAGCATGGGCGTAGGAAGGGGGGCAGCTGCCCCCCCCCTAGAAATTTACGAGAGTATGCAGCACGGAAGGGGCAACTTAAATTTACACTAGATAAAACGATTTTTGGAAGCAAAAAAGTCATCAAGTACCGAAATACGATAAATGTCACATTTTGTCCCTAATCCACTGTGAACAATCAAATGTATTTGTGGAAAACTTGTCGTATCGTATTTGGTAAATTTGGTGGGAAAATTCAAAAAAATTAACAAACGTTACAAAAAAACTCCTCCTGCTAGTTGAATTTCGCCGGTTTGGCACTTTCCTTTATCGATATTTATCACAGGCCCTGGGGTCGCCCCTCCCCAATAACTGAATCATCAGTTACCCCTGGGGGTTTATTATTAAATAAGTACCGATTTACTTTATCGACCCCCCCCCTAGGCCAGATGCTGGCTACGCCCTTGCCTGTAAGGATATATTTCATGTATTTCTTTCTTCTTATTCGTTTGGAACCAATGTATGTAGTCCTTGACAATCATCGAATACGATGATGCCATCTTATACGAGTAACTGACGATAGTAAAATACTATTTAGACTAGTCCGTAGCCTCTGACCCGACTCGATACTTTTCAACCAATTATAGTTGATTATTTTCTCCACCCGACCGACAGAATGTTTATCGTTGTCACCGATACATTTTATAGTACCATGTCGGTTCGCAGGGACTAGTGTAAATAGTACTTTAGTAATTTAGTTTTAGCATCACTACTTTACTTTAAAATTCTGCTTGTCTGTCTGTAGGTTTATTGCACAATAATTATCCACCAAGTGGGACAAGCTTCGACAACCCCAAGTTCATGTAAATACAGAAGGTTTGGTGTTAAGAAGGGCATCCAGCCTTTAAAAAAAACTCTGCTGCAAATCAAATATGAAAGGCCATTAACAAAATGCTGTGGGAAGCGAGCTAGGGTGCTCATGCCAAGAAAGGACTCAACTAAAGAGAGTAGACACCGAACAAAAGGTTGGGGCATGGTATAATTAAGGAAAGCAACACCAACATCAAATAGAATAGAGACAAGGTGAAGTTAAAGAAGAAGGCCAACTGTCAAACACCTAGTCCCATTTTGGTGAAACTTGGTAATAAAATTAGCTGAATAGAACTCTACTGAGTCACACGGTGCCAAATGAGGGCCCATTATTTGAACGGGGACTACAGTTTACAGAACTATCAGTTAATGGAACAAAGTGATATCTAGCTTTAACACCACAATTTATCGTCCATCTCTTTGTTCCACGATAAATCTCGAACGCATTGTCCAATTTTGATGTGGACATTAATTGCGTACATGGTGGCCAATTTTAATGAAACTTAGTGTGGAAAATAATTGCGTACATGGTGGCCAAATTTTGATGAAACTTAGTGTGGAAATTAATTGCGTACATGGTGGCCAATTTTAATGAAACTTAGTGTGGAAATTAATTGCGTACATGGTGGCCAATTTTGATGAAACTTAGTGTGGACATTAATTACGTACATGGTGGCCAAATTTTAATGAAACTTAGTGTGGAAATTAATTGCGTACATGGTGGCCAATTTTGATGAAACTTAGTGTGGACATTAATTACGTACATGGTGGCCAATTTTAATGAAACTTAGTGTGGAAATTAATTGCGTACATGGTGGCCAATTTTAATGAAACTTAGTGTGGAAATTAATTGCGTACATGGTGGCCAATTTTGATGAAACTTAGTGTGGA